>CM026403.1:9954883-10034883 GCA_014843695.1 Archivesica marissinica
GACAGACAGACAGACAAGACAGACAGACAGACAGACAAGACAGACAGACAGACAGACAGACAGACAGACAGACAGACAGACAGACAGACAGACAGACAGACAGACAGACAGACAGACAGACAGACAGACAGACAGACAGACAGACAGACAGACAGACAGACAGACAGACAGACAGACAGACAGACAGACAGACAGACAGACAGACAGACAGACAGACAGACAGACAGACAGACAGACAGACAGACAGACAGACAGACAGACAGACAGACAGACAGACAGACAGACAGACAGACAGACAGACAGACAGACAGACAGACAGACAGACAGACAGACAGACAGACAGACAGACAGACAGACAGACAGACAGACAGACAGACAGACAGACAGACAGACAGACAGACAGACAGACAGACAGACAGACAGACAGACAGACAGACAGACAGACAGACAGACAGACAGACAGACAGATGATTTATTTAAATCTCACCATTATACAGTAAATGATACAACATAAATATTATACACAGAATGCATGATATTATACATGTATTATCAAATAAAATACAAAGCCACTCAATAATGAGTTATGAGAGACTATGGGTAAATAAAATTGACACTTTGTAAAACATAAGACAACATCTTGAGCAATACTTTAAATACCTAAACGTAATTAATGATACAAAGTAAGAGGCTTAAATAAGACTTAAGACAGTTTCTATATCCCAATCATTTATTAATTGTACTAACCAGAAAAAAAAGAAGGTTTATCAAATAAAACGTATTAAATTCTAAAAGAATTTGACTTAAACAAAAGACATAATAATTACATAAAACAATTTACAAATTACAACATGTTTATTACAAAACACAAACTGAACAACTAAACATATTCCAAAATGTTTGAACCAATGTATTTATATAGTTATTGTTTTTCATGTAAAAACACACTTATCCGAAGTGTGCGTTTTCTGTGTCATCTAGTATAATTGTACACGTAATATAAATACATGATGTTCTATGTTATACGTTCTGGTAACAGCTGTCTCGCATACGTCAGGTTGGGTTATATGCATTTCCGATGTTCATATATTTAACATTATAAAACAGTAAGACATAAATAAAAAATGTCGGTCTACTATGCTAACTTTATGAAATCGTCATTGTATGTCGGTATACTATGCTACTATACGAACTCGTCATTGTATGTCGGTCTACTATGCTAACTATATGAAATCGTCATTGTATGTCTGTCTACTATGCTAACTATATGAAATCGTCATTGTATGTCGGTATACTATGCTACTATACGAACTCGTCATTGTATGTCGGTCTACTATGCTAACTATACGAACTCGTCATTGTATGTCGGTCTACTATGCTACTATACGAACTCGTCATTGTATGTCGGTCTACTATGCTAACTATACGAACTCGTCATTGTATGTCGGTCTACTATGCTACTATACGAACTCGTCATTGTATGTCGGTATACTATGCTACTATACGAACTCGTCATTGTATGTCGGTCTACTATGCTAACTATATGAAATCGTCATTGTATGTCGGTCTACTATGCTACTATACGAACTCGTCATTGTATGTCGGTCTACTATGCTACTATACGAACTCGTCATTGTATGTCGGTCTACTATGCTACTATACGAACTCGTCATTGTATGTCGGTCTACTATGCTAACTATATGAAATCGTCATTGTATGTCGGTCTACTATGCTACTATACGAACTCGTCATTGTATGTCGGTCTACTATGCTACTATACGAACTCGTCATTGTATGTCGGTCTACTATGCTACTATACGAACTCGTCATTGTATGTCGGTCTACTATGCTACTATACGAACTCGTCATTGTATGTCGGTCTACTATGCTACTATACGAACTCGTCATTGTATGTCGGTCTACTATGCTAACTATATGAAATCGTCATTGTATGTCGGTTCTTCATACAGTATACTGACCAAAACATGTGTCAAACAATGTGGCAGAATGTTATCAAGCTGAAAACTCTAGGCACATATATACATTATATTCAGCTTCATACATATGTTAGTGTATGTCCACACGTGTAATACAACCTGGAATGATTCTGATTGGTTACGGTATGACAGCTTGTTTTTGACATATTCGCAATGTATAGTGTGTGTGGTCATGCTTTATTTGTTGAACATTATCTGTTTAAATTAGGGATGGCAACGAATAACGACTTCGGTATTCGAATATTCGGTCGGGAAGGTATTCGAATATTCGAATATTTTGTAGAATTGTATCAAAAAATCAAAATCACTCAAACTCTTATAAATATTGCGTAAACGTCATCTTCATGCAAGGCCATGCAAATATGACGAAGACTCATTTAGTTATTGTTATCGGCCACTGTACATTGGTTTAAACATTGTTTATTCTAACATTTTACATATAATTTAACAGCAGTATACTGAAAGGGACTAGAACGAAAGAAAACATGCATAGTTCTTTTCCCTATCAATTGATTGATATACAATAGCCAGGAGAATAATATATATAACAATGAAAATACGTGAAATCTATTCTAGGTATGTGCTAAAGAATTTCAGAAGTTATTGTATTAGTGAGTCAATATAGTTTTGGATGTTAAAAGGAAAATAGTTAATATTTAAAGGAATATTTGAAGAAAGCTCAAGAACGTGAAAGATAAAATCGGAGTACGAGAAGAGATTAGTATAAAGAAAAGTGGTTGAATAGGATATATGCATACAGTCATCGGTGTTTTCACAAATAAAACCACAGTTATTTAAACTTTTATGATATATGTACGTGTGGGTGGATGTTGATGCAAAGTGTCTGTAATATGTCAGTCATTCTCTGTCTAAACAGTTTTGATATCATAATTAAACACTATCTACCTTAACACATACTGTACTTATCCGAATACATGGTGTACCTATTAACACCTACCATGGATGCAACCACAACATAATTTATGCACACATCACGGTGTATTGGAAGGTGTTATGATGGTTTCAAAAGAAAACAAAGTATCTGATTTCATGACAGTTTATTACATTTTTGCAAATATAATAATTTTTCCGAATATTCGAATACTGGAATAGTATTTGAATATTCGGTGACATCCTTAGTTTTAATCAATATAATGCTATTATGCACTAGTATATAATACTGATTAAACATATGTTCTTATATGCCCACACATGTAATACACCTGAAATGATTCTGATTGGTTACGGTATGACAGCCTGTTATTGACATATTCACAATGCATAGTGTGTGGTCATGCTTTATTTGTTGAACATTATCTGTTTAAATCAATAAAATGCTAAAATGCACTAGTAGGTAATAGTTATTAAACATATTGTGTGGATTATTTGCGGGGAGTTGTTTGATTATCAAGGACTATTTACTACGGAATACGCATGTACCATACTGATTACATTGACAAGTAATAAACCTCAAAGGTATACTGTTTCCTTGGTTTTGGTTTAAACATATTTATTTTCTATCATATACATGCTTATTTACAACAATTGGCATACGGAATTGGACAGAAAGCTATCCAGCTTATGGTTGTCCTATCCAGCTTATGGTTGTCCTATCCTTGCTTGCTTTTGAGATACACAGTCGAACAGCAAGAGAAAAGCTGCAATTTACTTTCTCAATTCTGAAGCACATTATATCCAAACAATCAGAGTGTAATACTAGATTTATTGCTGTTTGTGTTAGCAAAGGTCTTGTCTTGTATACTTTCGTTTGATTGAAACTGTAGATGAAATTGAAATTAGTTCTGGGGAGCAATCCAGAGATGCAATGTTTGACCCTCTTGCTTTAGTTCGTGAGATGTTTCAGAGGCAATGAGATTGTATCCGACAAACGTAACATATCCGCAAGTACAAGGATATATTGGGAAGGAAATTAAGCTGCGAAATTGTAGTCAGTGTCTATTTGCTAGTGTATATGAGATGGGTCTCAGTTTGGCGAATTGGGTTTTCTTATCGGGTTTTGTCAGTCATCTATTTTTGTCAGTAAGTTTGTTTTCTTCATTTCTGGATGGCACTTTCTTCGATAAATGATCCCCAATTTGTACTGTCAACTTCTCAGTGACACTTCTGAGGATCAAGCAATCAACACCGTAATTTTCGTTGCTGTACGCGAATACAGTATTGGCAGTGAAAGGTTCTGAGATGGATGGAGGCTTTCTACAATGTTGACATGGCGGATTCCAATTCAGTTTATGTCGTTATTGCAACACCATCAACTAACTTCTCTTTATATTAATCGCTTCTTCTTCATTTTCGTGTTCAGATATGATATGATATGTTATGTTCTTGAGCTTCATTCAAATGTGCATTTAAGTGTTAACCATTTTCTTTTTTAACAACCTCAACTATGTTCACACTAATATGATCAATTGTTGCACGTACAAGTTAGAAATTGTTTAGCATATATCTCGAATAGGTTTCACGTTTTCAAGGTTAAAGCGACACTACATCTATGAAAAAGCACATTTCTACAGAACGTAATTGCCTACTATATGGTATAAATCTTTTCCAAGTATTTGCCACAGAATCCTAATATTTCAATCAATAAATGAACGTCGTATAAGTATAAGACGTTTGTTGACATAACAAAGTAATGTAAACAGTGTCAACATTCATGCGTAATACTAAGCGTGTATCCTGAATAATAACATTTTATTGTACCAATATACCATTATATCTCACATGTATGCATATTTATTTTTAGACTAATCTGATTTGAATGATCTCCAATACTAATTACAGTAGCGTGACTGACCGCTATGTGAATTTCTACTTTCACTTTTTGATAGTTTCCAGACCGTAAACACACTGCTTATTTGTTGAAAGTTTGTGTTCAAATTATTTCGGAAGAATTGGCTGTAGAAATGCTATTTGTATGTTATTTTGGCTGTTTGCGTTGTAATATCGCTTTAAATATATTATTATCCTACCTATTGTATATCAATCAATTGATGATAGATAATAACTATATAAGTTTTCTTTCGTTCTAATCCCTTTCAGTCTATTGCTGTTAATTTATATGTGAAATGTTAAATTCTCTTAAATGTAAAATACTGAAATGAATAATGTAAAGTCATTACACTCGTCAGTAGTCATAGACTGTACGATAACATGATATATTTGATTGGAAACGTCTTGTTTGACTTGAATGAGTAGGTTTGTATGGAAATAAAAGTGAATAAAACAGCGTGGTCAGCATATCATGTTTCTTTAATCCGATTGATTATCAAATGTAGTAGTAATATTATTGACTTGGAAACGGCAGCCGCATATTTGCATATAACTATAAAACTGTCAAATATAATTTGTTTAGCTTGCATACTGTTTCTATGGGATGTTCCCTGCCCCATAGGTAGTCATACCACCAATAGTGACACCGAACCAGAATGTTGGTCGTACATAGTCCGATTTCAGAAAATATCTGCGCGTCAAGAAAACCTCAAACATTGTCGTATCTCAAAATCTGAACAACTAAAACTATTCCATAATGTTTAAAGTCAAGTCAAGTTAAAGTTTGTATTGGCATACACATGTACATCGCCAAGAAACATGTTTGGCGGCTACATACAAAGTTATAGAAAAGCATGATATTATACAATATGTGAGTAAGCATAGCATTAATATTTACGACATATATTGTTGTTTAACAATATAGTTGGTATTCAGTGTCTCACAAATCATTATTTTACAAGTAGTAACATTCATTTAGTTAATTAATATCATTTCTTTTACTTGTTGCTAAATAAATATATTTAGCTAAATAAATTTAAAACTATGTATTTATATAGTTATTGTTTTTCATGAATGGCTATGTACTGGTGTATATTACTCATGTTATGTTTTATTAGTTGTATATGTACATAGATGAGACAATTATAAAGATTAAAACTAAACTTAACATTAACTTATATCGGTATATACATGACCGTGATATTTATAAAATATATTCCGGTCAGGGGCGTGTCCATTATATAGTTGCCGCTTTTTAATATCACAACTGGAGGAGTGGATCAATATAATTATACTAGAGTGAAATGGCATTTGCTATGTGGGACATTGTATATGTGTGTTTAATATTATGTTATGTGGGATTTAGAACACATAAGGAAGATCCACTATTTAATAGGGATTTGTTGTGTTGTTAGGACAGGCTGGCGCTCAGAGTTGCAGTGGATTAGCATGTCTACAATGGACTACTGGATAGTTGATTAGGTTGTACCTCACCGTGACGTCACGTAAACAGGCGTCCGTTGGATTGATGCACAGGCACAAGACACAATTTTATTTTGCTCTGCTGTTCACGATAAAACAATGTGCCATTCTAGTGTTATTTGACCGATCTCCATCAAATAAAACGTATTTGTTGATAGAATAAGGTCTTCAGGTCGGGACCACAAGGGCATATCAGTGATCTGGTCGATTTGACCTAGTTTCTCGTCGATGTTTCTGCATACATGTTTCATTTCCGTTGGTTGCCTTCAGTAAACATTACTTACTATATGACCATAGGGCAAACACAAATACTGTGTGTATTATGCCTGTGGATTGATGTGGTATATTGTTTTACATGATGTGTATGAGGATAATTGTTAAATTTAATAATACCGGGTACCATAACGGTGTGTGACTACAAGAGAAACTAAGGGCTATGATATTCAGTACAATAACATCGTGACGTCATTAGCTTGTGTAATTTATTCAATGAGAGAGTCTGTCACGTTTCATATGTGTTCGTGTCGTTTGATGGGCAAGATAATTCGTCTGGGGGTAATGTTGCAAGTAGTTCGTGTATTGCGTAATGGGGGTTATTAGAACTGCTAACATAGAGACGGGTTTTGATACATCATAGTACATTGTGCATGTAGTCGGGATAGCATTGGGATCTATGTGTATTGGTATTGTAAATACAACTATATATAAACACAACGTAAAGTACTAATTATCGAGAAGGCCACTATACGAGTTCACGACCCCCGTTGTCACATGGTATTGGTGTCACGTATTATGGTGTCACGTTTCGTAGTGTGACAAACACGAAGTACCTTCAATAATACTACTACAATTGTTGAAGATCTCTAACATGCATAGCAATACTCACTCAAGAGATTCACCCAATATTCCAAATATTATGATACTATTTTCAAATGACTTTAAATTATTTTAAATCTCATATGTTATCACTATTCTGAGAAATATATAAATAGGAGAACACGTATAGAAGACATTACCTTTATTGTGTGTCGTTGGCATTTATTTGGAATCCTATGATGTATCACAATTCTGAGAAATAGGAGAACACGTCTAGAAGTCTTAGCCTTTATTTTGCGTCGTTGGCATTTACTGCTGTATATATCTAAAACATGAAATATGTTTGAACGGATGAACGGATTTCTAATTGGTGGAATAGTTTCTTTACTAGGAAGATCTGATACTGGTAATTTAAAATCCTAGTAAGCAGGTGATAGAATATGTTCATGTATGTTCCTGTATGTTTGACATATGATTCAGAGCAAAACTGCCAAGTACATGAACAACGCGTAACCCTTTCAACACTACAGGCCTCTAAATAGGCTTACATACAGTGTAGATCTAGATGAGCCGGCTCGTGACGAGCAGTCTCATCAGACTCTGCACTTGTTGCCAGTAATATTACTATTTTTAGACAACATTACCCATTTTGATAAATGAACTTGTCCAAATGTAATGTTCTTATTCATGTATTGGTCTAAATTTATAGTGCACCAGTCCATGTCAGTTACTTTGTGTTGAATGGGTTACAGTGTGAGTGGACAACAGTATAGAAGCGTGTGAATATGTCGATAGCAAACTACTTATATATGACTATGACGTAGCCATTAAGAAGATATACTATGTGTATGATTAGTATGCCTTGTCTTTTATGTGTGTTGTGTAGATTGTCACTACATTGTCACTACAACATGTTGTTTCACTGTTCGCTATCTTGTATCATGGGCGTGTGTGTTGTGTAGATTGTCACTACATTGTCACTACAACATGTTGTTTCACTGTTCGTTATCTTGTATCATGGGCGTGTGTGTTGTGTAGATTGTCACTACATTGTCACTACAACATGTTGTTTCACTGTTCGCTATCTTGTATCATGGGCGTGTGTGTTGTGTAGATTGTCACTACATTGTCACTACAACATGTTGTTTCACTGTTCGTTATCTTGTATCATGGGCGTGTGTGTTGTGTAGATTGTCACTACATTGTCACTACAACATGTTGTTTCACTGTTCGCTATCTTGTATCATGGGCGTGTGTGTTTTACGCTTATTTATCGTCGCTACCGGTTGCCCATATGAGCGACGCCTCCTGAAAATATCAGTCATTTTAGATTTTTGGAGGATAGTGCAATGATACAGAGAGAGGCCCATTCCAGAGTCTCCTCTGGTCCTTATACCTGCACGGTGTACAACACCGACACGAGACCTCGGTTTAACGTCACATCTGAAAGACTGTTAATTTTATTAGGGTCAGACGGGGGATCGAACCTGCGATCCCTGGATTACCAGTCCAGCATGTTACCACTGAACTACATATCCGTCTGTGACCTCATGGGCATTTTAGCCTAATGGTTTTGAATAACCTGTCTGTCTACATGTCTGCGTAAAATTAATGTCTGACAAATCTAAATCGTACAGTGCTTGACTCCTTCGGTGAGAATGGAAATATAGGTGATGTTTGAAGCCTACTATTCTGGTAAATATAGTAGACGATATTACCCTAAGAATAATCACTAGTAGAATAGATTAGACTGAACTGTATTGTTTTGTATAATAATGCAGAATATCTGATTAGAATGTTTTGATAGTATGGCAAACTATTTTATTTCTTACTTTGCCACGAGATACTACAAAAAAAAACCATCCAATGTATTATTATATATTATATTATAGATAATTAAAATACGGGTGTTAATCCATTTACTATCCCCATGTGTGTGTTGACGAATTGTTCAATGTGTTGTAGTTACGTGCAATATATACGTACAACGTATAAGCTTTGCCACACAACATAATTGACTTTAAATGTTAGACCGATTCATATCATTTTAATGACCCCCAACAATTGAGGTGCGTATTTCAATTTATCATACTCAGACATTTATTGACGTTCATTCCAGTAGTGAATATAGATTGTGGGTTTTGGAAGAAAGTCCCTGGTGAAAGATGGCCTATCAAAATAGAGATATTTCCTGGAAGTAATAGATACTATAGTATATCAATAGCAGTTTCGCACACTATTCATTCGTGTGTGGGGGGAACCGGAGTACCCGGAGAAAACCCACTTGTTCGAATTAGCGACCACCGTACCATCTCACATACTTTCCGGTCCGAGGATCGAACCCGGATTGCAATGGGGAGAAGCGAGCGCGCTAACCACTGCGCTAATCGGACAGCCTCTGGTTCGTGTTTGCTTGATGATATGTGCGTTTATTAGTGACGGATAGGATTCTATTTCCTCCAGTGATACCGAAATGTATATTTCCATGAGGATGAGGACTCCTCTGTATGTCTCAAATTACTGCACAATCACCGTAAACTTCAAGACCATCACCTTACAACACTCTACAAATCTACAGACACCTCACGACTAACCGACGGTGCTAGGAATGCACGCACATGATAATCCTAGAATGCTCGCCCACATGGTTCGCTGGCGGCGAGAGTATTTAAACGTAATCATCATCGACAATCATGTTATGAACATTTCTATACCTTTTCATTGTTATTATTCCTCATAATTACATATTATTAACATACTATGCAGTTTAAATCTGTTATATCCAATTCGGACAAAATACTTCGACATAACCGAAGTTTGACTTAACGAAATTCGATATAAACGGCGCCAGTTATATGTAAGATAATAGTGTCTGAAACGGACTTTGATCCGATCTCGAGATAACCGAAGAATTCGACATAACCGAGTTTGGCATAACGGATGTAGACTGTACATGCAGATAAGTAAAAACCATGACAGTATCAACATTATGTATTACATACAGTATGTGCATATACATTATTGATAGCGGTTCTATATTTATACAAATGAGGTGTTTATATATAGTATTGGGGAGAGTATTTGAATAGGGGGATCAGTGTAGACATGGAAATTAATATCGACAAAACGGGATACTATATTATATAAGGTGAGTATGTAATCTTGGTGTATGGGTACTGATGTATGGCTTGCAGAAGGTCGGTGATTATACCCTGGTTCCCATCCACGCTTGAAATACTGCTCGGATATTATTATTATTATTATTATTATTACCTAAGCTTTTAAAGCGACATTACATCGCAAAAGCCAAACACATGGATTTGTTAACGTATACATATACAAATTCTTCTGAATACATTCGAACACTAACATTGAATCAATAAACAGTGCTTTTGTGGTCAACAAACTTTCAAAAGTGAAAGTAGGATTTCATATAACTGTCATCCATGCTCTTGAATTGACGTTTGTTTGTTATTGGAGTCAATACTTAACGCGTGATACTGTCGCCTAGAGATAATTCAACTAAGATTATTACATATAAATATGCATAGGCACAAATGTGAGATATAGCGATAAATCTGTATCATAAATCGAGTTATTCAAGATACACGCGTTGTATTTCGCATGGATGTCGACACTATTTACATTATTTTGTTATGTCAACAAACCGCGTATACGACGTTTGTTTATTAGTTGAAATACTCAGTTGTTTGAGGAAAACTTTTGGAAAAAATATATACCATATAATAGGAAATTACATTCTGTAACAATTAGCGTTTTAATTGATGTAGTGTCGCTTTATAGCGACTTTAAACTCCACAAACATGTATTCATAATCGGTGAATCGACCGCTACTTCATGTTGTGGTTACATTAACTTGCAACTATTAAGATGTCTCTATATTAAGGAATAATTCATTACATTTGTACGTTTACCAATTTGTTGCCAACCTTGCAAAGCTATTAAGCCAAGTAAATAAGCAATTTCCTTGATATTCTGACAGAATGTCCGAGTCAATGTGTTCCGGTAATTGTGAAATATTAGCTAGCGTCATTGTGCAGGGTAGAGATTGGATCATTAGTGTGTACAATGGTGATTGAATCTCTGAACTATAAAGAATGTATTCATACTTAAGTTAGTGGGGTTTATTTATTAAACGTTGACAGCCTTTTCCCACAGCAACATACAGGATGACTCATTCCTGGATAAATATAAATTTGGTATTGACCCAGCTGGACACGTAATCCAGGGACCGCAGGTTCGATCCCCCGTCTGACCCTAATAAAATGGACATTCTTTCAAATGGGACTTTAAATCGAGGTCTCGTGTCGGTGCTTTACACCGTACACGTAAAAGAACCAGAGGACACTCTGGAATGGGTCTCTGTCTGTATCATTTCACTATCCTCCAAAACTCTAAAATGACTAATCTATTCAGGAGGCGTCGCTCATATTGGTAACCAGTAGTGACGATAAATAGGCGTAAAACACACACATTGTGTGGTTTGATTGCCAGTATATTTCAAATCTTTAGTAGAACTACTAGTCAGTACATCAAAGGTCAACTCTTGAGTTGAAGACATTGAACTGCTGCAGGACTGACATGGCTTCATCATACTTGCCTGGCTTCGTTGTATACCAGCGCGATGTCATTGCGAATCATATTGTCATCACGTCCTACTCTGATCATTGTCTAGGCTTGTTTGCCATCCTGAGGCGGCTGTACGACAAAGCAATATGCTTAAAGGTGAAAGCAATTTAAGTTATTGACCAGAAACACATTTATTTCTTCATAGTAACAGCGCCCATTTTAGAGGGCGATTTGAGCGAAGATGTCGCCCTAGGGACCCTGACTTCGCCCCCTATTTTTTAAATATATTTTTTACAATTTCCCTACAACATTTAGAACCCCAATATCCGTCCGAATGCCAGTAAGCCACTTCTGGCTGTGACCAGGGTCCACTTTATTACAGTTCTGATCTGATCCAATGACAACAATTTCACCTTCACAAAATTCCTCATTGACTTCATCGGGAAGTTTGTTCATTTCTGCCAAGTAGACACAGCCCCACCGAGACAAACACACTGGACATTGATGAAACGACGCAATATACAGACAATAGCCATATAATGTTCCTTGCTCTGGTGCAACGCCATGACTTAATTGATGCCATTAATGTGCTTGCATTGAATGAGAGACATCGGTCAGTTACTGCCCCTGAATACTCCCTAAAAGTAGATAGGTCATGTTAATTCTTTTCCTCTGTTTTATCGTTGTTTCCTTTGCACAACATGCTAGCAATTGTATTCCACTATCGCTTCTTATGATTATTAAATTACTATATCTCAACAGATCTCATAGAGTATATGCAATAGGTATTTATTTGTAAAAGTTATCACTTAATTAACACGTTTTTAAAATCACAATTATCATACCGCAACATCTGGTTAGGGCACAACATTTTTTTTATTATCCCCCCCCCCAGAAATTTGGCATTTGCACCTCATCCACTACTCGATTACGCCACTCACTGCTGGATTACACTACCCACTTCTGGAATACACTACTCGTACATTCCCCACTGCTCACTGCCAGAAAAAGCAAGTACGGGAAAAAATAAATATTTTTTAAATTATTTTTATTTATTTTGTTCGAAATTTGACATATACACATCATTCACTACTCACTGCTGGATTACACTACTCACTGCTAGCAGTACAGCAGTACGCTGCTCACTGCCAGCAGTACAGCAGTATAATGGCAGTACACTTCTCACTGCTAACTTCACTTCTTATTTGAGACAAATAGGAATATGAGAAAGAAGGATCGAGGCACAGCAAAGAATAGCTAATCTCACTATGAAATGTGTATTGTTTATGTCTAATTGCAATTGGGTATCTATGGAAATCTAATTACTAATTTAATACAATGCTTAATTGGGTGCCAGTCGCAGTAATAAGCTGTTTAATTGCTAATCAACGTTCGAATAATATACAGGCGTGTTCTGTATCTGACTGGAGTATCATACATAACAAGGATAACCCAGTTGCATTGAACAGTAGTTCAGTGGTTAACAAGTTGGACTGGGAATTCCCCCGTCTAAGCCCAATGATATTAGCAGTATTCCAGATGGGAGTTTAAACCAGTGGGCTCGTGTCGGTGATTTAAAGAGTGTCTGTCTGTCTGTCTGTCTGTCTGTCTGTCTGTCTGTCTGTCTGTCTGTCTGTCTGTCTGTCTGTCTGTATGTCTGTCTGTCTGTCTGTCTGTCTGTCTGTCTGTCTGTCTCTCTGTCTGTCTGTCTGTCTGTCTGTCTGTCTGTCTGTCTGTCTGTCTGTCTGTCTGTCTGTCTGTCTGTCTGTCTGTCTGTCTGTCTGTCTGTCTGTCTGTCTGTCTGTCTGTCTGTCTGTCTGTCTGTCTGTCTGTCTGTCTGTCTGTCTGTCTGTCTGTCTGTCTGTCTGTCTGTCTGTCTGTCTGTCTGTCTGTCTGTCTGTCTGTCTGTCTGTCTGTCTGTCTGTCTGTCTGTCTGTCTGTCTGTCTGTCTGTCTGTCTGTCTGTCTGTCTGTCTGTCTGTCTGTCTGTCTGTCTGTCTGTCTGTCTGTCTGTCTGTCTGTCTGTCTGTCTGTCTGTCTGTCTGTCTGTCTGTCTGTCTGTCTGTCTGTCTGTCTGTCTGTCTGTTGTCTGTCTGTCTGTCTGTCTGTCTGTCTGTCTGTCTGTCTGTCTGTCTGTCTGTCTGTCTGTCTGTCTGTCTGTCTGTCTGTCTGTCTGTCTGTCTGTCTGTCTGTCTGTCTGTCTGTCTGTCTGTCTGTCTGTCTGTCTGTCTGTCTGTCTGTCTGTCTGTCTGTCTGTCTGTCGTTTCGTTTCTTTCTTGTCTGTCTGTCTGTCTGTCTGTCTGTCTGTCTGGTCTGTCTGTCTGTCTGTCTGTCTGTCCTGTCTGTCTGTCTGTCTGTCTTCTGTCTGTCTGTCTGTCTGTCTGTCTGTCTGTCTGTCTGTCTCTGTCTGTCTGGTCTGTCTGTCTGTCTGTCTGTCTGTCTGTCTGTCTGTCTGTCTTAAACATCATGTTTAATTCTCTTCTGTCTTCTACACAGAACGTATTTTATGCTGCCAATATATAGAAATGTGACAAGCGAGATTTATTGTTAAATTTCTTGTAAATTGAGATTATGATTGCCAAATATAATGCTACAAATTCAACTTGGGAAATTACTTCTTTCCTTTTCAAGACCGAAAGCCGATCAACAGTCAACAATTGCTAATATCTCACAAATCTCTTACTTGCTGTCGTTTTCAAAAACTATGTTTATTATTACGTGCATATTTTTATTATACGGTTTTAGCACTTATTGTCTGTCTACGGTATATTGTATTTAATAACTTGTAAGGCTTGACCTTCTGCTAATGTTAGCACTTTTATTGTTGGTATATATTAACTCAATATGTCATTACAATGTATCTCGCTATATTAATAGATGGAAATACTCTTACAAGGAAGTTGCTACAGAAATCTCTACTATTTCGGGAACACTGTATTTCGCGATTTTCACGATTTTGAACATTTGAACTTGCGGAGTTTATATATTCGCGCATCCGTGATGTATCGCGAAATATAAAATCCGGAAGTTGATTTACTTTATGATAACATAGTATATTGTATTCTTTATTTCAGTCTCATCAATGTACAGCATATAACAAACACAAACTATAGTTTACATATTAAAAAGGTAGTAGTATGTGTTTTATGCAATAAATGTATTGATGTTGTTATTGCACCTTTTGTTAAAGAAGTTCGCGGTAGAAAATTATTACGACGTGTACATTTTACGCTCACACCGCCTGTCAAATCACAACAACATAACCATACATTTGATTTAACATGACGTGTAACCATACAAAAGGGGTTTCATCCGCTAAACATCTAAAATGACTAATCTCTTCAGGATGCGTCGCTCATGTGGGCAACCGGTAGCGACGATAAATAAACGTAAAACACACGCACATAAGCGACATGCGGGCAGCACAGTCATCGGCGCGCTTGACTGCATGACATGAAGGCCAAAGAATGGACGATAATTCCGTTATCAACGAGTTAAATATTGATCAGGTAATAAGTAATTCGGACAGTACTATCAATCCGGATAGTAAGGAATCGTGGCCATCTGGCCGAGGAATTGTTGAATTGGACCATTTGTCAGTGCACTCTCTGGCCCTACTTTCATCAAACGTCTCACTTTGAGATTGCTCTGGGCTCAAATTGTCTTACATTGACAAATCATTAAACTTTAACCTTGTTGAGGTATATGTTTTATTTAATATTCAGAAGCAATATCTCAACGAAGGTGTTTAAGGAATTATTAACTTTGAGAATCTTAAGTTGAGAACAATTTGAAGTTTGGATATTTATGGAATTTTAGTTTGTAATACAAATTAATTTTAGCTTGATTGCGAAACAAGTTCTTAAAATTTATATTAATCCCTCTCGAGAACTCATTATTGATGGAATCCATCGCCACGAGGGAGAGAGAAGAGGTAATGTGGAATTTAAATGCATTGCATAAGGAAACAATCGTAATGGCTACAGCTTGGCGCGAACACTCCGGGCCTTTCGCACCTGAAGCGAATGTGCTTCCACGACTTCCACAATTTTAGCTAGTTATTACCTCAATACACACCTAATTTGGCCTCGTAGGACAGGTGGTATCTTTGTTTAGGTATTCTCTTGGGAAGCTTGACTTATTAATCAGTGTTACCATATATGGTGCTTAGTTCTAAATATTATCACAATATTTCCATTTTTCATTTTTATGATAGAAAAATTACCCACCCCCCCCCCCCTACATTATGTTACGTATTTCCTGTGTCAACAATGATGTTAATGAATACACATGGACATAATTAGATCATCTATAATGTTGTAAAAGTTATTTTTATATAATAATATGCCTGTTGTAAGCTTACTGACGAGATACAGAGATTTCCAACAGTTTTAAAGAAAACGTAGGAAAATTGGCATGTTACAAATTAATTCATAAAATAACGAAGTCATTAGCATACCAAGTTTATATATATTCAACTAATGATATTCAACATTTGAAGACCTTGTAGTATTGTGGGGGAAAAACTATTTGAAATTATATCCTAAATATTACATGAAAAATACAAAATAAATCTCGCCAAACTCAATTACTCGAACATGGAAAATTCACGATTTAGGATTAGTGTGTTCTAAATATGCATATTTTTTGTTTGTAGTTACATGCACTTATGATTAATATTCATATGTAACATATTAGTATATCAATACACACATAATAATTGCAAATATGTTTTTATTTTACTTTTGTCGCCAAAATGAGAAATGATTGGCCGAAATGAAAAATAGGAATGTTATAAAAAAATGAATTTAAAAAAATGATTTCAATCAATTTTATTTCATATTTTGGTTAGTATTACATAGTACTAGTGATGTACCAAGTATGAACACATTCTAGTATTGTAAACATTTGTATAAAACTGTAGAGACTGCTTTTAAGTAATGTTTATATATTTGGAAGGGCCGTTTTCTAATGTTGGTTTTAACTTGTTGCCCGACACTTTTGCTATGCTACACAAATGTATGTATGTGCCTTATCATAGTAATCTGTTAACTAATTTCACACCTGAGTCATGCTCGTATGTAAAATTGTATTGTCATATAAAAGTTATATGTAAATATCATTTAATATGTTGGAATTGTGTATGCATACTGTAAATATATATTGTACATGTTGTAATTGTGCTATCAAGCTCAAATTGATAGCCTGTTCATTCCTATTAGATGTACATTTTGTATATACAATAAGGGAGTCAATTTATTTATAGAGACTTCAATTTCATAACTAATAAGTAACCGTTTTCAACTTTACTAAATTTCGAAGAGTTTATACATTTATAATTTAGAAATTTTGTTCGTTACATTTGAGCACATCAAATACTTCATATCTTTACTGGATAGTTATTATGCAACATATGTATTACTCGTCTGTGCTATATGATGACAGGAGATTAGTGTCAAGCAGTATAAACATTAATTGTTTGTTCTGTTGCATATTTGGATACATAATAAACGTGTCTGCCAGGCGCCTGCCACAAGGATATACGCCACGGGCATTCTGGGTCCATGAAGATTCAAAATTCACCCATTGGCTGCCCAACCTGGATAGGTGGGTGTTTCAAAATTCACCCATTGGCTGCCCAATCTGGGTAGGTGTGCGTTCGAATCCAGCACTAGCTTATATACCCCGAAATTCTGGATACATTACGCCTTGTTCGTACCTCCACACCGTGCACGTCGGGAACAAGGCACAGCTCACAGCAGGAAATTGGATCACCTGTTCCGAAGTGACCAATCCACGCCGCGGACGCATACGGACGAGGACCCGCATCGACTCTTTTTGAGTGTCATACACTTACCTGGATCAACGACAGCTGACACTGGGGCGTTGAAGAGGCGACGAGTGACTGGGTAGGAGAAGACGGCAGTCGTTTCGCGTGGATGGCGCACTCGTCGCTTCGAACTCTTTTATCTGTCTCCAACAACGGGCGAGCGGTTGGAGACGGAGGGATGCGACCTCGACCCCGGATGCGTCAACGGGGTGGACAACGACGGAACAACCGAGCCATTTTGCTGCTGTGAGCCGACTAATCGTGGAGGATGTGGCCCTGAAAAGGATCGCTTATAGACCAGGACTTGTCACCCTGGCACAGAAAGAAGGAAGGAGCCATCTGAGGATGTCATCATAAGCATCACAGAGAATAATCGTCTTAGAAAGCTCGCCCATATGGTTTACCGGTGGCGAGGGTAAATAAACGTATATCATCATCATCATACATTACGCTAATCCAGAATCTGAAACAGGTTAAATAAATAAGAATTAAACTGTTTGTAATATTTAAATTGGATCTTTTAATTATAGGTTAGAGTCTCTAATATTCTTTTATTCTCTTTAATAAGCATTGACGTCGCACTATATTGTATGATTTTATGATAGTTGACTTAAATATTAATTGTATTGCAATCGGGTCTTCTCAGCATATAGATGCACGAAACCGAACACAACTGTCTATGTTAATTTAACCGAGACCGGAGAATAATAACTAGAATATTCACAATACACATAATGAATATACTGACCAAGCAATAATACGTTTGTAGTTGACATTAGATACGTTCCGTCATTGCAAAATAGTTGTTTCTTACGTCTAGTATAATTCATATGGGCTCACTTACGATTGTGTGTTGAATAGCACGTGCGACGGTTTCTAAGGCATTTATGAGATGTTGGCAAAATGGAAGAAAACAGCTTTCTTTAATGATTTCCACAAACATGAGTTATCGCGTCTAGAATAGCATTGACTTCACGTCAGCCACTTTATCAAGGTACTATTAAGCTACTGTTTCAATAGTTCTAATAAACAATTGTCTAAATACGACATGCATCGTATATCAGCAATTAGCATAACACAGTGAAACAAAAACGGACACTCATGAAAATGGTGACTTGAAGACAATGTGCTCGTATCATTGTTAATCCATTTTATTTATCTGTATTCTAAGCAGGCACAATTGCTGGATATATAGGTGTTAAATATACGTACGTTTACTATGCTCAGCCGTATTATTACACATATAAGTGCTGCAGTATCGTTTTACAAATTCATGAATTGAATTATATGATTATATATTTGTACACGTGTTATCTTGAATATACGAGATAATCTATTGAACATTGTACATATTCATATTATTTTCCGTAGTCGTTATATAGGCCTACATAGAAATGCAAAGACTACAAAGGCTATTTGTTGCTAACTGGTCCGTCACATTTAATGCATCAATGTGACCAACAGTGCATGATCTATGAGAATGTTTTATCGTTTTACGAATAATTAACATTGGAATAATTTAATATAATGTTAAAGAAAGTGTACGACTCGATAATTCCCGCATGCGATAGTATATGGAATTAATGCGGACATATCGTACGTTCTTTGTAAGCAGATTTTATCTACCAGTGATGCGTTCCGTAATATATATAATTTTATATATACAGGTGTGATACATATGCATGATATATCCGAATTGTTATGACTCATCATATACGTGTGTATTGTGTGCTTAGACTGTCGTTATGCATTACCCTAATCCAGAATCTGAAACAGGTTAAATAAATAAGAATTAAACATTTCGTAAAATTTAAATTGTGAATTGGATCTTTTAATTATAGCCCGACCCGCCCAGGTACCTCACGCCAAGCGAGTTCCCCAACTACATATACTACAACAGAACCGTAGACCCACATAATGGCCACATTACGACAAATCAGCCGGGTCGGCAATTGGACTTTGGCCATATTTCACATAAATATCATTTGCAAATTGACAAAGGCATAAACCTTTCCTGTGGGCACACTCATATCGGCTACTGCTGTGCGCGAACTACGGCCCCTAACACCTGAAGCGAACGCGCTACCACTGCGCTATCACTGCATCCACTGTGTTATGCTAGACTTTATAAAAAATATTATATTATTTGTACATTTGGGGTTGAATTGTCCCATTGTATTGTTGGACATTCATGTATAATAATAATAATAATAATAATAATAAAGACTTTATTTAACGAGAGTACTCATTTAACAAAAGCTAATCTACCATGAGGCCCTCAAGTAGCATATTTATTAAACATAGTAAACGTCCACCAGTGTATCTCTTCTGTTAAACAAATAAAACGGTGCACGACATGACCAAATCACTATGTTGGACTGGGAATCCATGTTCGACCAACCTCCTCACATCGGACCCTAATAATATTAATAGTATCGTCAGGTGGGCATATAAACCGAGGTATCGATGCATGTATCGGTACTATACACCGGCATGTAAAGGAACCAGGGATACTTTTGGAATTGAAACGTCTTCTGTATGTTGTACTCTCCAGGAACAAATAAAATGACAACTATACATCTACTGGCATCGTATCAAAAACAAAAATCCATCTCTATAACACACCAAATTCCGTAGCATTTAACTTACCTTGACATGTTGCTCAAACTAACATAATTCTTTTTTTATATTTAAGTTTATTTAACGTCGCTACCGGTTTCCCATTTGAGCGACGGGCAGATTACCTAATAACACCTTTCCTGGGCAGGATCCAGCGGTTAACCAGTACTTGGTGCACCAACCTCCGTAGGAAACTGCCAACGTGTTCATATAAATGAGACACGGTCTGAGCGGGGCTCGAACCCGTGACCATCACAGATGATAGGTATCATAATTCTATAGCTTGAACGTACTTTCATAACAGGAAAGTAACCATATGTGCGTACAGTGTTGGCCAACTAGTATAATTAATACACAACAGAAATACAAACAAACGTAGACAGAGAGACGGGAAGGTTAATTAAATAACATTAGTCTAACAAGCCCATGAGGCCAACAATATGCATAACGCAAGATAGCGAACAGTGGAACAAATTGTCTAGTGACAATCAGCACGCACACAATATACAGTTTATCTTAGAAACAGATTAATAATAAATATGCATACTATTATCAGTGATTCTAATTGCATAGCTGTTACCATTACTGTATGCTATATATAGTCGGTACAAAAGCTCACTTAGAGCTTGTGTTGTACTATTGCTATCTTAGCTCACTTAGAGCTTGTGTTGTACTATTGCTATCTTGCCGACTTGAGAAAAATTTATCTTATCGTATCTTACCGTTCATCATTCTAATAAAGAGAATGCCATTACATAATATTTATATTACAATTGCTTACATGCAAATCGAGGGCAGTCAGTACTGTCAATTCTAAGAATAACATTTCAACACACAGTGATTTAATGGAACTAGTTTTCCTAAAGATATGCAAAGGTGTGTACAACATATGTACAACAAAGGTGTCTGCACATATGTACTGATTGGCATAATAAATTATCCACTTTAAATAAAACTGTTAGAAACGTTGTGGTTGAACTTTTTGTTTCATCAGTTTCAATGTTCATCGCTTCATTACGTTCATCACTGGGAGCATCTGTAGATTCGGTATTAAGTGCAAGCAATCCTAGACGAACGTATTCCCATGTACAACGAATTATAGATAGCAGTGTATATACTTGTATTGTATATTATAGATAGCAGTGTATATACTTACATTGTCTATTATATATAGCAGTGTATATACTTGTATTATCTATTATAGATAGCAGTATATATACTTGTATTGTATATTATAGATAGCAGTGTATATACCTGTATTGTGTATTATATATAACAGTGTATATACTTGTATTATCTATTATAGATAACAGTATATATACTTGCATTATCTATTATAGATAGCAGTATATCTACTTGTATTATCTATTATAGATAGCAGTATATATACTTGTATTGTATGTTATAGATATCAGTATATATACTTGCATTATCTATTATAGATAACAGTATATATACTTGCATTGTATATTATAGATAGCAGTATATATACTTGTATTGTATGTTATAGATATCAGTGTATATACTTGCATTGTATATTATAGATAGCAGTATATATACTTGCATTGTATATTATAGATAGCAGTATATATACTTGCATTGTATATTATAGATAGCAGTGTATATACTTGTATTGTATATTATAGATAGCAGTGTATATACCTGTATTGTGTATTATAGATAGCAGTGTATATACTTGTATTGTGTATTATAGATAGCAGTGTATATACTTGTATTGTGTATTATAGATAGCAGTGTATATACTTGTATTGTATATTATAGATAGCAGTATATATACTTGCATTATCTATTATAGATAGCAGTGTATATACTTGTATTGTATATTATAGATAGCAGTATATATACTTGTATTGTCTATTATAGATAGCAGTATATATACTTGCATTATCTAGTATAGATAGCAGTATATCTACTTGCATTATCTATTATAGATAGCAGTATATATACTTGTATTATCTATTATAGATATCAGTATATCTACTTGCATTGTCTATTATAGATATCAGTATATCTACTTGCATTGTCTATTATAGATAGCAGTATATCTACTTGCATTATCTATTATAGATAACAGTATATATATACGTACATTGTCTACACTCAATTTCTGGAATAAATTCCTGCTCTGGGATTCGTTTTTGGATTAACATTATTGTGGAATTTCCAAGGATGTTTGGAAGTGTCAGGTGCATACGGGTTCAATATAAAGATGAAGGTATTTGAATGGCAGGAATTATTTACAGGGAAGGGAAGGTAAGGTCATACTTTTGATGTGTCCTTAGTTAATACAAATTTATTTTAGCTCGATTGCGAAACAAGTTATTTCAACTTATATTAATCACTCTCGAGACCTCATTCCTGATGGAATCCATCGCCACGAGGGAGAGAGAAGAGGCAACGTTGAATTTAAATGCCTTGCCTAAGGGCACAATCGTAACGGCTCCAGCGGGGCTCGAACTCCGGACCTTTCGCACCTGAAGCGAACGCGCTACCACTGAGCTATCAAACTTCCACTTCCACTTATGTGTCCTTGTCATTCCGCTGATATGCTTAGATAGTAGCACAGGCACACTACACACATTTGTTTGGCCTATGGTCATATACTAGTAGTAAGTAATGTTTACTAAAGGCAACCAACGGAAATGAAACATGCATGCAGAAACATCGACGAGAAACTAGGTAAAAACGCCCAGATCACTGATGTGCGGTCCCGATCGGAAGATCTTATTCTATCAACACATTTTTTTTAATACTTTATATTTCATGGAGATTGGTCAAAGAACGCCAGCATTGCACATTGTTTCATCGTTAACATCAGGAAAATACAATGTTGCCGGTCGGGACCACAAAGGCATACCAGTGATCTGGTCGTTTTTACCTAGTTTCGCATCGATGTTTCTACATGCATGTTTCATTTCCGTTGGTTGCCTTTAGTAAGCATTACCTACTGTATGAACATAGGGCAAACGATGTGTGGCTTGTGTCTGTTGGTGGTAGGGACTGTGGCCTAATACAAAACAACTATTTGTTCAATCCGTAGCTACATTATTGTGTCATTAAGTGGCCATTATTTTGTGTGGGAAACAAAGCAAATACCAATTAGGTTCGTCACGTGGGGTGACATGCTGCACACCTTAGCTATTACTTCTGCAATCACCAAACGTTATAGAACAGTTGGTCAGCGGGGTTTTAGTTGTATGTATATACAAACACATAGTATATATATAGCGCCATGTCAACCTGCATTTGACAACACAGCACGAAACACATACACTAAAGTATAAACTTAATTTATTTTACAACGATTGCGAAACAAGGTGTACTAATTATGTCAATCACTCTCGTTGGGCGGATGGAAGTGTATCTATGTTCATTCGTTTGGGATTACCGGGGGGAACCCCACCTGTCCGATCGGGCGACCATCGTACCATCTCACATCCTTCCCAGTCCGAGGATCGAACCCGGATTACATTAGCGAGAAGGAGTGTGCTAATCACCGTGCTAATTGGGTAGCCACTACATGACCCACCACATAATCTTTCCAATAAATCATCGAAATGATAATTATATCCGAATATTGTATAAGCGTGGCTCTTGCAATGTGTGTTTTACGTTTATTTATTGTCGCTATCGGTTGCCCATATGAGCGACGCCTCCTGAAGAGATTAGTCATTTTAGAAATTTGGAGGATATCGCAATGATACAGACAAAGACCCATTCCAGAGTCTCCTCTGGTTCTTTTACGTGCACGGTGTACAGCACCGACACGAGACCTCGGTTTACCACTGGACTACAGATCCGTCTGTGCTCTT
This sequence comes from Archivesica marissinica, assembly GCA_014843695.1. Classification (NCBI taxonomy): domain Eukaryota; kingdom Metazoa; phylum Mollusca; class Bivalvia; order Venerida; family Vesicomyidae; genus Archivesica; species Archivesica marissinica. The sequence continues at coordinate 9,978,837 of CM026403.1, forward strand.
GCAATCGTTTAGCATAATATATATCAACTTATTTACGAAGTATTGGCAAACATTGTTAAACTTCTGCCAAAGAAAAACCTATTTATTTTTACAAACGATTGCTATGTAATAATGGAACAGATGGTTCCCATTAGGTACAGATCTTTCATAGAATAGTTCATTTTCCTTTGTCAGGTAGTTGCTGTTGCATGCTTGAGTACCTAGGATCAATGGTTTATGGCGATATTGCATTGAAAGAATTAATTATAGCTGCCACATGATGCATGCAAAGTAATTAGGCATAGGCCATCTCCATTAGCATTATTATATATTATATATTATACACACATAATATATTATAGTGCATATATGTGTAAAAGTTCTATGTTCCATTTCATCTGTTCATTTTGTTATCAATTGTGTGTGTTTATTATGTAAATGTATCTCATCATATGGTGGAATAAAAGATATCTATCTATCTATCTATGTATCACAGTATGTTAGGGATAAAGCTGCAATATCCCTGCTAATCGGATATTAAAAACTGCTCTAAGACAATTATAAAACACTGAAATACAAAATAGGTACTATTGCACACTGATTAAGAATTGGTCATATGAAATCTAACTTCGCTTTGATCAGATCATAGCGAATATGATTAGCAGAGATATTACAGACGAACTAAAAAAAAATGTAGTTAGAAATACAAGAAATAATGACATTATTCACAAATTAAAAAAGTATTTACATAATAAAAACTGACGCCTCTGTAGAATAATAAAACAAGTTTTGGCACAATTACGAATCATCTCTTGGTTTGGAAACAGGAAACAATATTTATCATAATCAGACATTGAGTAGAAATTGATATTACACGCATATGACTTTGAGAATAAATCTTGTCTTAAATCATTGTAAACTGGACAATTCAATATTACATGCACCTCATGTTCAATAGTAGCAGCATCACAACACGGACAAATCCTAGATTCCTCGGGCAAACCTTCATACCGACCAGTCTCTATCCTAATGGGGGCAATCCCCAGTCGAAATTTGCAAAAAGCAGAACGATGTCTGGGTGGTAATACAATTTTGCAATATGGTCAGTTTTAAACAAATTATATACTCTCAATTTATTCCGTCCGCGTCCAGAGGGACCTATGACATTGTTTATCTTGGTTGACCAAGAGTTTATATACTTATCATATGCTTTGACCTCTATATTATGTGTGAAAGAACGAGATATAGGATTAGTAAAGCTAGTGTACATAGGAAAATCATTAGCCTCATAATAGCTCTTAATATTAAAATGCTAATTTCTACATGAACGACTAGCTTTACTATATACCCGGAGTGCCACTCGCTTATTGATCCTTGCGGTATCCATACCTGATATGTCACTATATATATATATACCAAACATTGATTACCATAATTTACTAGTACATTTAATTATACTTTATTTATTTTTACAACGATTGCGAAGCAAGTTTTAACAACTTATATTAATCACTCTCGTTGACGCGGATGCACGCGTAAATGTTGTATATTTGGTACTCCGGTTTCCTCCCACATGAATGACCACATATACGCTTACTAGTACATTATATTTACATCACTATTGCATTTACGTCGATGAACGTAATTGCCCTGATTGTATACAACTTCATATGAGGATGTTCAACTAATGATATGCAGCTGACATGCGCACACGATGTTACGGGCATGCGCACTCGTAGTGTTCGCGAGAAAAGACGTGTCTTATCGTTTCCGCTGTTCCAAGGATGATCAAATCCGTGCCACACGATAAGTCGCAAATTAGCACTATATACCTTTTAATTGGAAATTGTGACATATATTTTCTTTGTCTCATTGAACAGAATAATGAAGGTAAATACAGTCGACATCCGTTATGTCGAATTCCGCCGTAGTTCATACCCCAATGGAAACTATTAACTCGCCAATCATTCCTTAAGCCATTCAAACAGTGAATTAGAGTTATGGTTATTGCTATCACATTAAGAGAGAGAGAGAGAGAGAGAGAGAGAGAGAGAGAGAGAGAGAGAGAGAGTTTATAACCAGAGTAAGATAAAATCTGACATAAAACTACAGGAATAAAACTCTGAAAGTCCAAACAAGTGTACACAGAGTTTTGGTTTAAACATATTTATTCGATATTATATAACATAAATTACAACAAATAATTGTGTACACAATAAATACAAGTGGATTGAAATGAAAGCTAAAAGCGTATTGGATTTCTCTCCACAATCTCTATACCTTTATAAATACTTACTAAAACAGTTTTAGAATAACTTTATTACATCCAATCAGATTCGATATAAACTCATCACAGTACATTATCACTAGATGATATATCTATATGGTAATATAAATAAATAATCGTCCTCGTTTTATGAAGGTTAAATACTATCATAATTCTCATAGAATGGATATGTACTATTATATAGTATATGTGTAGTATGCATAGATGAGACTGAAATAAATAAATAATAATAATAATAAAAAAAACTTGCTTGACACTGCTATAAACCACGTGCAGTGTCTTTAGTATTTCAGTTGTACAAAGGTCGCTGACTTGTATACCACTGTAACCTAGCATCACTGATGGTCAAGAGTTCATGCCCCGCTCAGGCCGTGTCTCATTTATATGAAAATGTTGTCAGCTTCTTACGGTGCATCAAGTACTGGTTAACCACTGAAGCCTGCCCAGGAAAGGTGAAAATCAAACATATGCTCTAATCCAAAATGTGAATAGGTCCTTTTAGTTAGAAGCCTTTGTTTTTATTGTTGTGCCCTAACCAGATGTTGCGGTATGATAAATGTGATTTTATCAAAAACGTGTTAATTAAGTGATCACATTATTTTACAAATAAGTACCAATTGCATATACTGTAGGCGATCTGTCGAGATATAGTAATTTAATAATCATAAGAAGTAATAGTGGTATAACATTGTTAGCATGTTGTGCAAAGGAAACAACGATAAAAACAGAGGAAAGCACATATAGGACCTATCTACTTTTAGCGAGTATTCAGAGGCAGTAACTGACCGATGTCTCTAATTAGAGGAAAACATTTGAGTGGTGGAACCTATGCTCGGTGTATTCCTATGTTCGGCGTATTTGTCCATTTCCATCCGTATTTAAAATATTTATATAGTTCTAGGCTAATTTCGCTGACAGAGCTGAATCATGGTTCAATAGCATTCCGTTCCGAGTGTATCGGTAGGCTGATGCATCTGTCACGTGACTGATCGAGCAGACGAATATAAACAAACAAATCATTGGGAGAATATTTCCACCGAAACTGATACGGTGTATGAGCAATTCAGGTAGCTATCCGAATTTTAAAAATCTATCACTAACCCGAAAAATAGTTTCTAGACCATTTCTGATTAAGACCAATACGTGTTTTTATTCAATAATGTACTATATCAAAATAAGATATTCAACAAGTTATGGTGGATAAATAAAAAAAATAACAAGTACGCCGTGCATAGGTGCCCTGAAGTCTTGAGTTCCCCACATAAACGGATGCCGACCGACACGGTTGCAATAGCTGTATTGAGCAGTAAGGTCACATGATGAAGCTAAAGCAGTCAACAAGAGTGTTTTTAAAGTTGTTTTCCCGACTTAAGAAAATAATAATATACGGCAAGTGCAAATAACATTTTATAGTGGTATTAATTATATGTGGTATTTACGCCGAGCATAGGTTCCACCACTCTACACTCATAGTATCACAATGTAAACGGAAGATCATTAAACGTGTGGTAAGAAGTAGCAGAATGCATTTGATACTTACACTTCTGTGCGTAATTGTCGTCATAGTAAGATGTGTCACGTGACTCACCAATCGCAATTATTCTCTTGAATTCAAATCAGTGTAATCTTAATTCTGCTAAGTTCATATATTATGCAGCAGGACCATACATTAATAAATGTTTTAATATTTTAAATAATTATATTAATACATCAAATTGACCCTTAATCATAGTTATGCAAATCAGATCTTCTGATTCTTGTTCACACGACACTATTGTTGCGTGTATCCACTTAGTCCGGTAATTAAAGATGGCGATATGCAGTGAGGTTCAAACAAATTGATGGGAAAGGTTTTTCAATGGATATGACTTCAATGATACCTCTATAGTGTGTAAAAATAAGTCCCACGAAATCCAGCTATGGAAAATACCTTAAAAGTGACGAAATCCAAGATGGCCGCCATCCGGATGACGGACATAAGAAAACGGTCATAATTATGTATCTAATCATGATACAATCAACTGTAATATGTCTATTCGTACTAGTTTCTCATGAGGCATGAGATGGACACTGTGTTGGCTTCGTAAAACTAACATGACAAAGCCAAAACAAAATGGCCGCCATATATTACTAAAAAATACTCGTTTTTCGATGTATTTGCAGTTGAACGATTCTGATTCATGAAACATGGCCACCCTATCGGACAAGTTTACCTGTGCATTGTGCATGGAGAGAGTCGACATGGAAAAACCTCAAGAATATTCACAATTGCGAGAAAAGGCTGCAGGACAATAAACGAATCTACGAAAGCTCGAAACATTAATATTCCCGAAATAAAGTACAATCCGAATGAACGACTCCTTGTACACAAGGAATGCAGATGCTTGCATACGCATCCAACTAGTATCGGGGCATCTCAGCAACAGGGTCCTTCAACTGGTTCCCGCCATCTACGATCGCATGCCACAGCTTTCAATTTTAAACAAAATTGTGTTCTCGAACGTTTGCGACGGTCGCATGAGTCTAGTGATGCCCTAGCTTCGGATGTCATTTCACAACTACAGTTAGCGTTGGAGAACTGGTGTGCGATGATGAAACCATATCGCACAGCCAACCTCTGGATCATGTATATGCATCCTCCGATCTCTGCTCCAATCTTCACGTGGCGGGAACTGGAAGCTCTATCTTCAGTCCCTTCACGATATGCTCCCATTCCTAACTGCTTCAGGTCATAATAACTACACCAAGCCACTCGTTCTATACTTGGAGAAGATGGAAAAGCTCGAGAAGACACACCCAGCTGTTTATAGCAAGTTCCTAGAGGGACTGTTCGTCATCCGCCACAGTGACAGTTATTGGTCCGGAATATTCAGCGATCTGTGCATCGAGCAGGTACTGATGGGAAGCATTAAATCAGTTGATGGGCTTACCCGAGGACGAGGATTTCAGGAGTCAACCAGTTTGCTATGGCTGTTATCAATGCCAGCATGTGGGGAAGTCCACAAGGCCCTACATAAAGTGACTGTTCTCTCACGGACTGGTGGTGATGCGGTGCACAAAGATCTTTCCCAAGCGGGATGCAAAAGACCTCCAGACAGTCCTTGACTATCTACAAGAAAGAAAACCATTCACACAAAACAGTAAGGAACTCCATAGTCTCTCATCTGGGATCATTGGAGAAGGGTCAGTTAACGTTGACAGCGCTAAGACTATAGGGGATGCTATTCTGACCTCTATGGCAGGAAAGTCTGTCTCGCAACACAAATGTGTGAAGAAATCAGGTCCGTACTCTGGCTTCCTCAGTGTATGTTTCCTCTGAAGGCGAGAATATTGAGATTAATCCACATCAGCCTAATCGTTGCAGGTATCGGCAATATCGAACTCACGGAATTGTTCCAGTACGAGTTGTGTTCGTATCCCTCATCGCTGTTCGACCCCAAATTACTTATGCGGCTCCCAGACAAAGCTGATCTCCAGAATGGCCTTGTTAAGAAGATCCCAGCGTATGTTGTCTCTGACCAACCACTTGACATGCTTGAAGTGATGTATGTTGTAGATGTAGGTGCAATGCTGCAGCGTATACCCTGGTCAAAGTCAACCTCATATTTCAATCTCTGCAAACTCTACATCCAGTTCATTCAGAGACATTACCAGCGCGTGCTAGTCGTGTTTGATGGCTATGGAAGTGACCCGTCTACCAAGGATGAGACTCACGAACGGCTGTCTGGAAGCGAGATGGGAGTGGATGTCGATTTCACGGACGACATGATTCTCAAAATGAAGAAAAAACCTTTTCTCGCTAACTCCAAGAACAAGCAAAAGTTCATCAATAGCCTCTCGTCACAGATGGAGAAAGAAAGCATCCATGTGAAGCAGTCCTCTGGAGATGCTGATAATGACATCGCAATATCTGCATGTGCCCTCGCCCGAACGAAACCTGTGGTAGTTGTTGGTGATGACACTGACTTGCTGATAATTCTACAGCACCATTTCAACCCTGATGATGATGATTGAGCTTATTTACCCTCGCCTCCGGCGAACCATATGGGCGAGCGATTTCAACCCTGCTGAACACCGGAGTATTTATCTTCAGACCAGCTCTAAACTCATCAACATAGGTAGCCTCCACAGTTCACTGGATCCAGGCCTCAGTGAATCATTGCTCTTCATCCACGCCTTATCTGGTTGCGATACAACCTCAAGACCTTATGGAATAGGACCAGTATCTGCAATGGGGAAGTATAAAGATTTGCAAGGACCATCATCAGTGTTCATAACGCCCGCGAAAAGCCAGGAAGCAGTTGAAGCAGCGGGAAACATAGCACTGGCAGTGCTATATGCTTGTAAGCAGGGCACATACCTCAATCTCGAAAGAGCATCCATGTTCTCTGAGAAGGTAGCTTCAAGCTCAAGCTATGTACCTCCTGAGCGTCTTCCACCAACTACTGATGCTGCTAGATTTCACAGTAGAAGGGTCTACCACCAAGTACAGACCTGGTTGGGGAACAGCATGGAGGTCACTGAGTGGGGATGGGTCCTACGTATGACAAGGCTATATGGACTGTACTGAAACCAAATAGTTTGGAGTAGGTTGCAGCTCCTGCCTCCCTCCTAAAGATGATCCGGTGTAAATGCACTGGAAATTGTGGAAAGAACACGTGTTCATGCAGGTAAAAATGGACTCCAGTGCACGCTTGGCTGTGGACAGTGCAAGGGCATCAATGGGCCAATTCCTGATGACTCGGACACTGACTCTGAAACTTAACGTGTTGTACTAGTATTAACAAGTTGTATACAGTATTGAACATGATAAACATATTGAAAATATTTGAAAAATGTGTCTGTTATTTTTTTCATCAGCAATATTGTACCAAGGTTTAAAACTTACCATTTAGGTCATATATGGCCGCAATTTTGTTTTTATTTGGCTCTACGAAGCCAACACAGTGTCCATCGCATGCCTCATGATATGCTAGTATGAATAGACATATTACACTTGATTGTATCATGATTAGGTACATAATTATGACCATTTTCCTATTTCCGTCATCCGGATGGCGGCCATCTTGGATTTCGTCAATGTTAAGGTATTTTCCATAGCTGGATTTCGTGGGACTTTTTTTTACACACTATAGAGGTATCATTGAAGTCATATCCATTGAAAAACCTTTCCCATCAATTTGTTTGAACCTCTTTACTTTAATTACCGGACTAACTACACTGTGGTATTACTAGTCTTGTATTTGTAATTGCTGGTGTTGTATGTGTGGTTACTGGTATTGTATTTGTAATTACTGGTATTGTATGTGTGGTTACTGGTATTGTATTTGTAATTGCTGGTGTTGTATGTGTGGTTACTGGTATTGTATTTGTAATTACTGGTATTGTATGTGTGGTTACTGGTATTGTATTTGTAATTACTGGTATTGTATGTGTGGTTACTGGTATTGTATTTGTAATTGCTGGTGTTGTATGTGTGGTTACTGGTATTGTATTTGTAATTGCTGGTGTTGTATGTGTGGTTACTGGTATTGTATTTGTAATAACTGGTATTGTATGTGTGGTTACTGGTATTGTATTTGTAATTGCTGGTGTTGTATGTGTGGTTACTGGTATTGTATGTGTGGTTACTGGTATTGTATTTGTAAGTGCTGGTATTGTATTTGTAATTGCTGGTGTAGTATCTATAATTGCTGGTATTGCATTTATAATTACTGGTATTGTATGTGTGGTTACTGGTATTGTATTTGTAAGTGCTGGTATTGTATTTGTAATTGCTGGTGTAGTATCTATAATTGCTGGTATTGCATTTGTAGTTGCTGGTATTGTATTTGTAATTACTGGTGTTGTATTTGTAATGGTATTGTATTTGTAATTACTGGTATTGTATTTGTAATTACTGGTATTGTATTTGTAGTTACTGGTATTGTATTTGTAGTTACTGGTTGTATCTGTAATTACTGGTGTTGTATTTGTAATGGTATTGTATTTGTAATTACTGGTATTGTATTTGTAATTACTGGTATTGTATTTGTAGTTACTGGTTGTATCTGTAATTACTGGTGTTGTATTTGTAATGGTATTGTATTTGTAATTACTGGTATTGTATTTGTAGTTACTGGTATTGTATTTGTAGTTACTGGTATTGTATTTGTAGTTACTGGTATTGTATTTGTAGTTACTGGTTGTATCTGTAATTACTGGTATTGTATTTGTAGCTACTGGTATTGTATTTGTAGTTACTGGTATTGTATTTGTAGTTACTGGTATTGTATTTGTAGCTACTGGTATTGTATTTGTAGTTACTGGTTGTATCTGTAGTTACTGGTATTGTATTTGTAGTTACTGGTTGTATCTGTAGTTACTGGTTGTATTTGTAGTTACTGGTTGTATTTGTAGTTACTGGTATTGTATTTGTAGCTACTGGTATTGTATTTGTAGTTACTGGTATTGTATTTGTAGTTACTGGTATTGTATTTGTAGCTACTGGTATTGTATTTGTAGCTACTGGTATTGTATTTGTAGCTACTGGTATTGTATCTGTAGTTACTGGTTGTATTTGTAGCTACTGGTATTGTATTTGTAGCTACTGGTATTGTATTTGTAGCTACTGGTATTGTATTTGTAGTTACTGGTATTGTATTTGTAGTTACTGGTTGTATCTGTAGTTACTGGTATTGTATTTGTAGTTACTGGTATTGTATTTGTAGTTACTGGTATTGTATTTGTAGTTACTGGTATTGTATTTGTAATTACTGGTATTGTATTTGTAGTTACTGGTATTGTATTTGTAGTTACTGGTATTGTATTTGTAGTTACTGGTATTGTATTTGTAGTTACTGGTATTGTATTTGTAGTTACTGGTATTGTATTTGTAGTTACTGGTATTGTATTTGTAGTTACTGGTATTGTATTTGTAGTTACTGGTATTGTATTTGTAGTTACTGGTATTGTATTTGTAGTTACTGGTATTGTATTTGTAGTTACTGGTATTGTATTTGTAATTACTGGTATTGTATTTGTAGTTACTGGTATTGTATTTGTAGTTACTGGTATTGTATTTGTAGTTACTGGTATTGTATTTGTAATTACTGGTATTGTATTTGTAGTTACTGGTATTGTATTTGTAGTTACTGGTATTGTATTTGTAGTTACTGGTATTGTATTTGTAGTTACTGGTTGTATTTGTAATTACTGGTATTGTATTTGTAGTTACTGGTATTGTATTTGTAGTTACTGGTATTGTATTTGTAGTTACTGGTTGTATTTGTAGCTACTGGTATTGTATTTGTAGCTACTGGTATTGTATTTGTAGTTACTGGTATTGTATTTGTAGTTACTGGTATTGTATTTGTAGTTACTGGTTGTATCTGTAGTTACTGGTATTGTATTTGTAGTTACTGGTATTGTATTTGTAGTTACTGGTTGTATCTGTAGTTACTGGTATTGTATTTGTAGTTACTGGTTGTATCTGTAGTTACTGGTATTGTATTTGTAGTTACTGGTATTGTATTTGTAGTTACTGGTATTGTATTTGTAGTTACTGGTATTGTATTTGTAGTTACTGGTATTGTATTTGTAGTTACTGGTTGTATCTGTAGTTACTGGTATTGTATTTGTAGTTACTGGTATTGTATTTGTAGTTACTGGTATTGTATTTGTAGCTACTGGTATTGTATTTGTAGTTACTGGTATTGTATTTGTAGTTACTGGTATTGTATTTGTAGTTACTGGTTGTATCTGTAGTTACTGGTATTGTATTTGTAGTTACTGGTATTGTATTTGTAGTTACTGGTATTGTATTTGCATAGATATAACGCTAAAAATAAAGATGAAAACTGTGCTATAACTTTGCTAAATATCACGAGTTATTATGTAGCGTACTTTATTTTGCATTCAGACAGATTGATGACTTCGATGAAGTACACGTTTAGTAGGTTTGGCAAACGTTTTCCAACTATCAACTAACTATAGAATCAAAAACAGCATTCATCATAAGAAACGTTAACTGAGAATGTTGATAGACACTACTAGAGTCATAGTAATGCATGAACCAGTGTGTATGTTCAAGTTCAACTTCCATCTAAATAATAATAATTGTAATAATAATAATAATTGTTTAAGTCGTGATAGCGAATTAGTAGCGCGTTCGCTTCAGGTGGGAAATACCCCGAGTTCGAGCACCGCTGGGGCCGTTACGATTGTGCCCTTAGGCGAGGCATTTAAATTCCACGTTGCCTCTACTCTCTCCCTCCCTCGTGGCGATGGATTTCATCAGGAATGAGGTCTCGAGGGTGATTAATATAAGTTGTCAGAACTTGTTTCGCAATCAAGCTAAAATAAATTTGCATACACTAATAATAATACCAATAAAGTTTTTATTTACGAAGGTCAAAACAATATCTCCAATGGCAAATTAATGCAGATAGCGAAGTTTATTATTATATATTTTATATATTATATATATTTTATTAAAAAATTATAATTTCTACCAAATTGTTGTCCTTAATGTTGACTATTGTAATGTATGTTGTAAAAATGTCTTCCTATGCTAAATTAATGTTAAGCACTTTTGAACGTATAATTTCTGTATTTAAAAGAGTGCTATACAAATCTGGTATAATAATAATGATAATTATAATATAATTATTATCTTAGCAAAATTCGTTATCTTTATAAACTCAGCCACGCAATTCCAATGTTTCAAGAGTTTGCTTGTTATCTAAAGGATGGAAAGGAGGTAGAAAAAACATATTGCAATAATAAAGGACAACGTTGCTACTCATAACACACACATGGGACAGTTTCCTAAGAAAAAAATGTGTCTTCCCGTTTAATGTAACGAACGGCTGTCCGATTAGCGCAGTAGTTAGAGCGCTCGTTTCTGGGAAGTATGTGAGATGGTACGATGGTCCCCAGATTGGATAGGTGGGTTTTCCCCAGGTACTCCGGTTTCCTCCCACACGAATGACCACATTTACGCTTTCATCCGCGCCAACGAGAGTGATTAATATAAGTTGTTACAACTTGCTTAGCAATCGTTGTAAAATAAATAACGTTTAAAATGTAACGAAAATAAATCATCTATCTATACAAAGACCACCTTATTCTTAGTGACCATTCATGGAAACTGAAACTAACCGAACTGCTTAAAATATGTATGTATGTATGTGTATACTAAAGAACATAGAAAACGCACACGTCGGATAAGTGTGTGTTTTACATGAAAAACAATAACTATATAAATACATAGTTTTAAACATTTTGGACTATTTTTAGTTGTTCAGTTTGTGTTTTGGAATAAATATGTGATATATCTTTGATGGAATCCTTCGTAGTTCGTGTTCATGTAATAATAATCATATAATGTAGGTGTGCCTTTTCTATGTCCTCTAGTATATATGTATTGTTACTGTAATCACATGAAAAGTAAAGAAAAAACATTTAACAACAAGAACAAAACAACATATGGTGATAATTACGATGACGATGATAATCATAAAACATTCAGTATAGTATGTCCTGTACTAATGTGTTTTTATAAAATAAATAGCAAAGTTGAATAAAATTTGCCAATATTCAGTTTGGATCTTTGTCAAATGTACTACTACTTTTACTGAACTGTTTTCTTATTGCTATATCATCAAAATGAAATATTCTATATATAGCATGTTCTATATATAGCATGTTCTATATATAGCGTGTTCTATATATAGCATTTTCTAAAATATGTGTAAATTTCTGTAAAATCCATATGCAATATATATGATTGCAATGGGCTCAAGTCAGATGATGAAGTCTGTAAAATCCATATGCAATATATATGATTGCAATGGGCTCAGGTCAGATGAGGAAGTCTGTAAAATCCATATGCAATATATATGATTGCAATGGGCTCAGGTCAGATGAGGAAGTCTGTAAAATCCATATGCAATATATATGATTGCAATGCCTAATATGTCTAGTACAAGCGGCTGTCCTAGTAGCTCACTGGTTAGCACACTCTCTTCTCACCAATGCGACCTGGGTTCGATCCTCGGACCTGGAAGTATGTGAGATGGTACGGTAGTCGCCAGATCGGACATGTGTGTTATCTCCGGGTACTCCGGTTTCCTCCCACACGAATTACCACATATTCGCTTTCATCCGAGCCAACGAGAGTGATTGATATAAATTGTTAAAGCTTGTTTCGCAATCGTTGTAAACTAAATGAAGTAATACAAACAAAGAAAGGGGCTTACGGGAAGGATAGTGTGTGGGCATTAGTAAGATACGATAATACGTTAATATTGAACTATAGGAATGTATAGGTCAATACTGTTATAGTATGCCATGTAGGAGTATGGGGTGGAGTATTATGTACTGAGCACAATATATAACTGGTTATCAACACGACAGTCTTCTAGGAAATACATAATTGTAAACAAATGTCGCCACACGAATCTACTTGCCAAGAGAACAGAAACCAATCAAAATCCAATCCTTAAAATGTCAGTGTTAATTTCCCAACTGATGGTGATAAATTCGCCAAGGAGATCTCATAAGTTGAGAACACGGCATTTACGTATTTCGCTTTTTTTTCAATAACAATAAGACGATAGATCGTCGTTAAGATATTTTATTTAGCTAGGGTACGATATGCTATTGAAATCATTGCAGGATTCTCATATTCTCTAGTTGATTGTCTGTGGAAGGATTTCGCAGAAGCGACAGGTTAGCAACTTTCTTGAGTGTCTGTGGAAGGATTTCCCAGAAGCGACAGGTTAGCAACTTTCTTGATTGTCTGTAGAAGGATTTCCCAGAAGCAACAGGTTAGTAACTTTCTTGATTGTCTGTGGAAGGATTTCCCAGAAGCGACAGGTTAGTAACTTTCTTGAGTGTCTGTGGAAGGATTTCACAGAAGCGACAGGTTAGCAACTTTCTTGAGTGTCTGTGGAAGGATTTCCCAGAAGCGACAGGTTAGCAACTTTCTTGAGTGTCTGTGGAAGGATTTCGCAGAAGCGACAGGTTAGCAACTTTCTTGAGTGTCTGTGGAAGGATTTCGCAGAAGCGACAGGTTAGCAACTTTCTTGAGTGTCTGTGGAAGGATTTCCCAGAAGCGACAGGTTAGCAACTTTCTTGATTGTCTGTAGAAGGATTTCGCAGAAGCGACAGGTTAGCAACTTTCTTGAGTGTCTGTGGAAGGATTTCCCAGAAGCGACAGGTTAGCAACTTTCTTGAGTGTCTGTGGAAGGATTTCGCAGAAGCGACAGGTTAGTAACTGTCTTGATTGTCTGTGGAAGGATTTCTCAGAAGCGACAGGTTAGTAACTTTCTTGATTGTCTGTGGAAGGATTTCGCAGAAGCGACAGGTTAGCAACTTTCTTGAGTGTCTGTGGAAGGATTTCGCAGAAGCGACATGTTAGTAACTTTCTTGATTGTCTGTGGAAGGATTTCGCAGCAGCGACATGTTAGTAACTTTCTTGATTGTATGTGGAAGGATCTCGCAGAAGGGACAGGCTAGTAACTTTCTTCACATACATTTGGAAGACTGGCACAGAATTAATCTTGCAAATCCTAGTTTCGACAGACATGACGGATCTGTGGTCCAGTGGTTAACACGTTGGACGGGTAGTCATTGGATCGCAGCTTCTATCCCCGTCTGACCCAACTCAAATTAACAGTCTTTCAGATGGGTGCACATACCGAGCAGTGTTTCACGAACGGACGGACACCCGGACAGAACAACCGACCTAATTGAGCTGGATAGCTTTCGCAGACGAACTAATGTGATTCCGAACCATTAGCGGTGATGGTCACGCTATTTAATGCCACCCTAACCACTCGGCCACCCGAAACACAGCGAAGCTGTTGAATTATGAAATGCATCTCTAGTCGTATAAATATACTCAATTCCAAAATAAAGTGTGCACTTTGTTTTCTGTGATTTCTCATCGCCTATTTAACCGAAGGCCTATAAATTTGGTACCAAACTTTAGATCAGACCCTGTAGAATATGGCAGACATATCAGATTTTAAGTCACGGTCAGTTTAAGTAGCTTTTTTATGTGAGAAAGGAGACGGTGCTAAAATCAAAGTTGCAAAAGTACTCAAAGCATCAGGTCACATTCAATAATGCATTTAAAGTTGTTTTAATCGCAGTTCTGGTGTTTTTTTCGATCAGTATATTGTGTGCGCACCTCTGCTGTTGATGCAGGCGGCAATTCGACTTCGCATAGACTGCACGTAACGTCTGATTACTGCGTCAGGGATGTTATCCCACTCTTGCACGAGGGCGATTGCCAAGTCCCTCAGATTGTGGATATTTTCTCGGGATCGCACCCTCTGCCAAGGTAATCCCAGATATGCTCGATTGGGTTCATATCCGGGGATATAGCAGGCCAGGGAAGCACGTCAACGTTATTCCTGTTGAGAATGCTTGGATACGTTGATTTTCGCTCAATCTAGTCATGTTCGTTGTGTACCAATGTGAACTCAAATGTGATTTAACCGTTATGTAAGACATAATGATTACACTAATACAAGTTTCCGGTGACATGTATATTTTCCTCGGGCTGCACGTGCAAATCATGCGAAATCAAGTCTCACAGACTGGACTGACATTTGTTGCATACCACGTTGTAGATTATGCAATTTATCGATGACAAATATACTTGAGGTATATTATGCGAAATTTCTAACCGATACGTCTTCTAAATAGTGAAATATTCTAAATTCAAAAGTGCACACTTTATTTTGGAATTGAGTATACATATATTTCTGCTTTACAAAACTAATGGAGAACTAATATTAACCGATTGCCACTCATTATAAATACAGCTGACATATATGCCATGTATGTATTGTACATGGTCAGGGTTCAGAGAACACAGGCTCGGTCGAACTAGTATGGAACAAGGTAAAACACAACACACGTTTTGAATGACAATATGGCATTTATTTTAATGCCGTAAAACCAAGTTAAATTAAACAAACAGTATGTAATACAACGAATGCTCTAGCGAAATGACATATCTTGGTGGCCAAATAACTGCCAAAAGGACCACCCGCAACCCAGAGAGTAACCAATCGCCACTTCATTATAAATACATCTGACATATATGCCATATATGACCGTCTCCGTGGCCTAGTGATTAAGGCGTCCACCTACGGAGCGGAAGGTTCGACCTCGTCAGGGGTTTCGCTTTGATATGGCCGATTAGTAAACCGCGGACTAGTTAAATAATGGTTACCGATCAGCAATAATAAACACACACTTTACTGTTAGTCTCCTCTGGTTCTTTTACGTGCACGTTGTAAAGCACCAACACGAGACCTCCGTTTAAAGTATCATCTGAAAGACTGTTAATTGTATTAGCGTCAGACGGGGGATCGAACCTGCGATCCCTGGATTACCAGTCCAACGTGTTAACTAACCACTGGACTACAGATCCGTCTGTCTTGACACTACATATAAACAGATTGGGACATATCCAAGCATATTTAAAAATGACACACAGCCGTCACTATCAGAGTAACTATAATTAATAATGGTTGATCAAAATGTTCTTAACACAAAACACATGGTGTTGAATCCGAAACGACTTGTCCATACCCCAGGCGTCTGTGACGTCATCCATTATCTTATTACAATCAATGTATACAGTCATCATGTCAGTATAACCTCCATATATATCACTGGACATACATCAAGGTTGTGCTCATTATGTTACTGGTTGCTTGACTACAAGGGCTATGTTCACTATGTTACTGGTTGCTTGACTACCAGAGCTGTGTTCATTATGTTACTGGTTGCTTGACTACCAGAGCTGTGTTCACTATGTTACTGGTTGCTTGACTACAAGGGATGTGTTCACTATGTTGCTGGTTGCTTGACTACAAGGGCTGTGTTCACTATGTTACTGGTTGCTTGACTACAAGGGCTGTGTTCATTATGTTACTGGTTACTTGACTACAAGGGCTATGTTCACTATGTTACTGGTTGCTTGACTACCAGAGCTGTGTTCACTATGTTACTGGTTGCTTGACTACAAGGGTGGTGTTCACTATGTTGCTGGTTGCTTGACTACCAGAGCTGTGTTCATTATGTTACAGGTTTTTGACTACAAGGGCTGTGTTCACTATGTTACTGGTTGTGTCGCAAACTCTCCTTTTTCTTCTCGTATTTATATATCTCAGTTGCTACGGCTCTTACCAGGGTCTATCCTATTGTAGACTCGCTGGAGTTGTCTAGGGGGTTTCTTCTTCAATATATGTATTAATAATAACTCAACACAGTCTTACATTTCTTCTATATAATATCTTGTTTAAATTGGCATCAGAGATATTCTGATATATATAATCAGTGATTTATATATATATACATCGTATCATTAAACGCTTATTTAACAATCCAATTTGTGTGAGCCGACTATGCGCTACACAATATAATTAACTCCAGTTCCTCTAATCCGTCATTCTCAATATCACTATAATCTAATCATGTTTCTGATTTATAACTTTTAATCACCTTCGATATGGTCGCCGAAACTCTCTGTTTCTCTATGGCTGAACGATTTTATTTAATTATTCGACAAATCTTTATAAGTTATAATTCTTATAATGTCCATAATATCTAAGTATCATAGAAACAGTTTATCTGTTCTATATAATAGAATGAGATCACGCCACTCTCTCTCCTGGAGGTAGGCTTTAGTGTTCTGCATTTTAGTTAATAAAATCCATTTCTTATATACACGATTGAATCAGTGTCTATATGATATAACAATTCCTAAAACATCTGTTATTCCTAAAACATCTGTTATGTTATCTAATATTACACCATCAAACCAGTTCGTCGCCTTTATATTACATAACTGGACACCTGCAACCACGGCCTCGATAAACTGAGATTAGGCCTAAAATCTTAAGTAATTTCCCGCGCGAAGCGAGACTGATAATTTTAGGCGCGAAAATAATAGCAGACGATTATGCATAAAACAAATATATATATATTACATGGTAAACACTTGGCCATATATAGAAACAGTTTAAAGTATTTATATAATACATTACTATTTATATATAACAATAATAAACATTTCGTGCAAATAATTGTGGTTTTGCACAATCCTCCCTACCCGGGGAGAAGTTTGACATCGCCCGCTATCGGCCGATTGACAAATCTTCATTCCTTTGAATATACAGTAGAAAACAATCATAATATCAATACATCATATGTCCTAAAATAGCATTTCTTTCGCTAGGTACCAACATTCTAATCATAGAGGCAATAACTATTTACTGAACAACTGAAATAATACCAAGTACATTTACTAAGTCAAACATCACAGTCATTGAACTCTACTGAGAAAGTCTGCCAGAACATTTTGAGTCCCTTTGATATGTTTAATGGTCAGATTAAATTCTGAGAGACACAGTGCCCATCTTAAGAGGCGTTGATTGGACGTTTTCGACCTACTTAACCATACAAGGGGATTATGATCTGAATTGATGAGTGTTTTGCTTGTGCTTACATATATGCGAAAATGTTCGATACCGGCCACTATAGCTAATAATTCCTTCTCTATTGTAGAGTAGTTTTTCTCTCGTGGAATAAGTTTTCGGGAATAAAATGCTACTGGGTGTGGTACTTGGTCAACGGTCTGAGTCAGTACAGCCGAAATTCCCCAATCGGAAGCATCAGTATAGAGTTCGAACTCTTGGTTAAAGTCAGGGGCCTTCAGTATGGGTTTATTGGTTAAAGCTTTCTTTAAGGATTCGAAAGCAAGTTGATGTTTATCGCTACACTGAGTTATGATGTTCCCTGATCGCTTGCCCTTTAATAAGTCAGTCAGGGGAGCGGCGATCTCAGCGAACTTGGGAATGAATTTCCTGTAAAATCCTACTGATCCCAGATATCCTCGTAATTGTGTCTTGGTCTGTGGGGGAGAGATATTACTAATACACTCAACCTTGCTGGAAATTGGTTTGATTTTTCCCGAACCTAATTCATGTCCCAAGTACTTGACTGTTCCAGACCCAATTTTACACTTCTTCGGATTCAAAGTAACACCACTATCCTCTAGTCTATGAAATGTCCAATCCAAGTGATTTATGTGCTGTGACCATAACTTGGATCGAACAGCAATATCATCCAGATATGCGTCGGCAAATCTATCGCGGATGGGTTCTGTCGGGGATTGAGCGATTATCTCGTTTATGGCCCTCTGGAAGGTAACTCCACCGTTTTTTAAACCAAATGGGAGAGTTAATGGTTCAAACAAGCCCCAGGGGGTTATGAACGCTGCAATTTCACTAGCTCGAGGGGTTAGCGGAATCTGCCAATATCCTTTATTAAGATCTAAAATTGATATCAGACTCGAACCTGCGACCTGATCAATGAGATCGTCTAATCTCGGGATGGGGAAGGCTTCTCCTCGAGTCAGATCATTAATTTTCCGATAATCAATACATGGTCGCCATTCCGAGTCTGATTTGCGTATCAATATTATGGGAGAGGCCCACTGGCTTCTGCTAGGGCGGATAATTCCTAACTCCAACATTTGATCTAGCTCAGTTTTTAATATTTGTTTCTTTTCTGGAGACATGCGGTAGTAAGGCTGGACTACGGGTGAAGCACCTTGCACATCAATATCATGGGTAACACCGTGGAAACGTCCCAGTTGTCCAGAGAATAGACGGGGGTAACGGTCAAATAACTGACTAATATCGTCCCTGTGGTCTGGGTTTAAATGACTGATATCCGTAGGGTAGGGTCTTGGGACTCATACACCGGACTACTATCAGCTAGAGCTGCACCCTCCTCCCTATCTGTCCAGGGCTTCAACTGGTTTACATGCATAACACGGTATTTTACTCTCTTATCAGGCATGTATATAATATAGGTATGCGACGCTACCTTTTCGTGTACCGGATACGGTCCCTGGAGGGCATTTTTCAGCTTATTACCTTTTAACGGTAATCGTACTAACACTAATTCACCACGCTGGAATACACGCATGTTCGCTTTCTTACTTCTGTCATACTTTGTTTTACGACCATCTGCGGCCTGTTGTGCATTCTCGCTGGCGTCACGTAACGCTTCAGCTAATCTATGACATAATTCTTGTACATAGTTATTTATGGGGATCCCTTCATCCCGCTCATTTCTAGCCCAGAGATCATAAGTGGAATCTAGATTATCTCTAGGTTCGCGCCCATATAGAAGGTAGAAGGGAGAATATCCTGTGCTAGAGTGCTCTGCACTTCTATATGCAAATAATAGCCAGGGTAGCATCTCATCCCAAGGTGATAAAGAGTTCTCCCCAAGGATTCTAAGCATGGTTTTCAATGTACCATTATATTTCTCTATTGATCCGTTGGTTTGAGGCCTGTAACTCGTGCTAGTTAAGTGACGTATATCGTGCTCGGCTAGGAAGCGTGTGAATGTTTCAGCTATGAAAGCGCTTCCTCGGTCAGTCAACAGGGTCTGGGGTTTTCCATGTCGAGATATTATCTCGATCAGGGCTTTTAGTGCATTAACAGCAGTCGCTGCGGCGCATGGGAAAGATTCCGTATATTTAGTGGCATGATCAATAAAATTCAAGATATACTGGTTCCCATTAATAGTTTTCTTCATGGGTCCAACGAAATCAGCGGATATAAATCTGAATGGTTGGGATATAATGGGCAGGGGTTTCAATGGGGCTACAGAGGCTTTCTGTCCCTTACCCGCTCTCTGGCACGGCCCACAGCTATGGCAGAATCGTTTAACATCTGCGCGGATTCCCGGCCAAAAGAAGCGGCGCTTAATGCGCTTCAGGGTCTTACTAGGTCCCTGGTGTCCCGTACTTAAACTGTCATGGGCGAGTCCCGTTATATGATCCCGGAATCCCCGTGGAACTACCACCTGATCATATATTTTCCAGGGTCGAACTTTGGACGTGTCTTGAGGTTGTTCTCTCCTCATAAGTAGTCGGGGTTCGAGCTGGATGTAATATCCTTGCCGAATAGGTGTTCCTTCTTGAGCCATTTCCCAGAGGGGTGCTAAGGTCGGGTCATTATTCTGTTCTTGCAATAATTTATCAGGACTCAAATCGTCAATAGAGGGAATATTTTGGGGTTTAACTGCACTGGCTTTCTCAGAGGGGGAATTGATCTCAATTGTATTCCGAAAAGGTAAGACATTGTGATTTGTATCGGTCGTGTTTTCTGAGTCTGGGTTGGACGTGACAGTTTCATCAAACGGAATAATTTTCTTATTGGAGCGTGTAACCACGCCACAGGTAATCAAATCAGTGACAGGGGCAGTTTCACAGTCGTTACCTATTATAAGATCCACCCCCGCGGTGCATCTGTGCTTTAATACAGCCACCTTCAATGTTCCTTGGTAGATTGGACAATCAACGCTAATCTTTGCTATCGGGTAATTACCAGGGATATAATTGACACCGCGGATTGTTACCCGTTCACCTGTGTATTCTAAATGATCAGCGGTTTGATCAGTAGCCGACAATAAACTGATTGTCGCACCTGTATCTCTCAAATACGTCACTTGTGCGGTGTTAGTATTTATGCGTGCTTGACCTGTATATTTGGCAAGTAATGGATTTACCATCTCGGTATTTTCACATGAGTTCACTGGCTCATTGGTTATAAAGGCTGAACTATGAGTAGTGTTTGACACGTGGTGTCCGTTTGCTAGGTTTCTAGTACCCCTGTACCTTGGTGAATTGGGATCTGCCCAACACTCTATTCGTCCGTGGCCATTACGCCTACAATAACTACAATATTTTTCTATCCGGGGAGTTCTATGGGTAGCTTGGGAATTATCTATCCTCATACTGGGTCGATACATGGGTGATGGGATATATGGCCTTGGGGCTGGAGGTCGGTGTTCTGTATCTCTGGGTTTCACATTCGGATTTGAATTAATCCGTGTCCTGGGCGCTAATCTGCGATGGAGGTTATATTCATCAGCCAGGGAAATACATTCCTGGAGAGTAGATGCTTTCTTATCCAGAATGAACAAATTAAGCTCATCACTTAGCTGGGAATCGAACCTATATCTCAAGAGCAGCTCGATCCAGTTGACCTCGCTCGGATCATTGTTCTCCGTCCATAGAGTCATTTGCTCCCTTAATTCCTTAATGAATTCGGAATATGTCTGCTGAGGTTTCTTTACCCAAGAGAAGAAATTCTTTCTATATACAGTGGGTGAGAGTCTATATTCATCCAAGATGGCGGCCTTGAGGGTATCGTAATTATTAGCGTCTTGGACAGGAAGAGTGGCATATATATTTCTGGCCGTGTCGGACAACTTGTCTATAATATGGCCCACCCATGTTTGTTTGGCGACCTGGCTAGCTTCGAACAGTCTCTCACATGTTGCGAAGAATTTATCTGGCCTCATAGTCTGGGTCCAAATAGGAACAGAAATGTTTGTCTTAGAGGGCCTATTATCTGTATGGAGGGGGTTATTTTGCTGAGATTCCTGATCTCTCTGGATTTCTCTCAGGCGAATCTCCATCTGCATTTTCTCCCTTTGCATTCTTTCCTCCCTGTCCCTTTCTTTCTCTTCTCTTTCTCTCTCTCTTTCTTCTCTTTCCCTCTCTCTTTCTTTCTCATAAATCTCACCCTGACGTTCCAGATTTGCCTGATTAAAGAAGGGAAGTCTCATTAATTTGTCCCATATCTCATCACCTGTTGTCTGCAAGTCGGGGTGAACCGGCCCGGCCCCTCAGTTTCCTTATTAGCACTCCTAGTTGTAGCCATTTTATTTTTTTATTTCCCAAAATTTTTAATCCCCAGAATGTATCTCCAAATGTATTATAGAATTGAGTTCAATAAAAGGAAGTAAATCACTAATATAATTTTAATGATAATATTAAGCCTCTATGAAAATAAAACTGGTACTTACCGAAGTCTGTCTCGTCCGTTAATCCAATATATAATTTATCACATATTCAAAGTTTGCACATTTCCAATAATTTAATCCATTTCACTAATTTAATAATTCGTTGACGTCTTTCACTTATTTACAAATTCTAACACTGTTTCGCATGCACTTCTATTTTCACACGTTAATTAATAGTCCCTTGTATTCTTCATGTATAAATCCTAGTGTCCTTCACAATATTCCATATATAAATTCTAGTGTCCTTCACAATATGTCACGATATGTCATTTCTTCTTTATTGTATTTTATTATCTCATGCAATAAAATGTTTTGTATTGTATTGTATGTCCAATCCCGGATGAGCCCCCAATTGTCGCAAACTCTCCTTTTTCTTCTCGTATTTATATATCTCAGTTGCTACGGCTCTTACCAGGGTCTATCCTATTGTAGACTCGCTGGAGTTGTCTAGGGGGTTTCTTCTTCAATATATGTATTAATAATAACTCAACACAGTCTTACATTTCTTCTATATAATATCTTGTTTAAATTGGCATCAGAGATATTCTGATATATATAATCAGTGATTTATATATATATACATCGTATCATTAAACGCTTATTTAACAATCCAATTTGTGTGAGCCGACTATGCGCTACACAATATAATTAACTCCAGTTCCTCTAATCCGTCATTACTCAATATCACTATAATCTAATCAATGTTTCTGATTTATTAACTTTTAATCACCTTCGATATGGTTCGCCGAAACTCTCTGTTTCTTCTATGGCTGAACGATTTTATTTAATTATTCGACAAATCTTTATAAGTTATAATTCTTATAATGTCCATAATATCTAAGTATCATAGAAACAGTTTCTATGTTCTATAGAATGAGATCACGCCACACTCTCTCCTGGAGGTAGGCCTAAGTGTTCTGATCTTAGTTAATAAAATCCATTTCTTATATACACGATTGAATCAATGTCTATATGATATAACAATTCCTAAAACATCTGTTATTCCTAAAACATCTGTTATGTTATCTAATATTACACCATCAAACCAGTTCGTCGCCTTTATATTACATAACTGGACACCTGCAACCACGGCCTTGATAAACTGAGATTAGGCCTAAAATCTTAAGTCATTTCCCGCGCGAAGCGAGACTGATAATTTTTAGGCGCGAAAATAATAGCAGACGATTATGCATAAAACAAATATATATATATTACATGGTAAACACTTGGCCATATATAGAAACAGTTTAATGTATTTATATAATACATTACTATTTATATATAACAATAATAAACATTTCGTGCAAATAATGGTGGTTTTGCACAGTTGCTTGACTACAAGGGCTGTGTTCACTATGTTACTGGTTGCTTTACTACAAGGGTTGTGTTCACTATGTTACTGCTTGCTTGAATACCAGGGTTGTGCTTACTATGCTACTGGTTGCTTGACTACAAGGGTTGTGTTCACTATGTTACTGGTTTTTGACTACAAGGGCTGTGTTCACTATGTTACTGGTTGCTTGACTACAAGGGATGTGTTCACTATGTTACTGGTTGCTTGACTACAAGGGATGTGGTCACTATGTTACTGGTTGCTTGACTACAAGGGATGTGTTCACTATGTTACTGGTTGCTTTACTACAAGGGCTGTGTTCACTATGTTACTGGTTGCTTGACTACCAGGGTTGTGCTTACTATGCTACTGGTTGGTTGACTACAAGGGTTGTGTTCACTATGTTTCTGGTGTTTGACTACAAGGGCTGTGTTCACTATGTTACTGGTTGCTTGACTACAAGGGATGTGTTCACTATGTTACTGGTTGCTTGACTACAATGGCTGTGTTCACTATGTTACTGGTTGCTTGACTACAAGGGTTGTGTTCACTATGTTACTGGTTGCTTGACTGCAAGGGTGGTGTTCACAATGTTACTGGTTGCTTGACTACAAGGGATGTGTTCACTATGTTACTGGTTGCTTGACTACAATGGCTGTGTTCACTATGTTACTGGTTGCTTGACTACAAGGGTTGTGTTCACTATGTTACTGGTTGCTTGACTGCAAGGGTGGTGTTCACAATGTTACTGGTTGCTTGACTACAAGGGTGGTGTTCACAATGTTACTGGTTGCTTGACTACAAGGGCTGTGTTCACTATGTTACTGGTTGCTTGACTACAAGGGCTGTGTTCACTATGTTACTGGTTGCTTGACTACAAGGGTGGTGTTCACTATGTTACTGGTTTTTGACTACAAGGGCTGTGTTCACTATGTTACTGGTTGCTTGACTACAAGGGTTGTGTTCACAATGTTACTGGTTGCTTGACTACAAGGGTTGTGTTCACTATGTTACTGGTTGCTTGACTACAAGGGCTGTGTTCACAATGTTACTGGTTGCTTGACTACAAGGGTAGTGTTCACAATGTTACTGGTTGCTTGACTACAAGGGCTGTGTTCACAATGTTACTGGTTGCTTGACTACAATGGCTGTGTTCACTATGTTACTGGTTGCTTGACTACCAGGGCTGTGTTCACTATGTTACTGGTTGCTTGACTACAAGGGCTGTGTTCACTATGTTACTGGTTGCTTGACTACAAGGGCTGTGTTCACAATGTTACTGGTTGCTTGACTACAATGGCTGTGTTCACTATGTTACTGGTTGCTTGACTACAAGGGTGGTGTTCACTATGTTACTGGTTGCTTGACTACAAGGGTGGTGTTCACTATGTTACTGGCTGCTTGACGACACAGTTGCAAATGTGTACAATATATGTGGCAATGGTAATGGCGTAGAGTAGAGTGTTTGTGTTGGAAAGGAACACACATGTAATAATGGAGATGAACATTGCAGGTAATAAATGAGCATAATAAAGGTACGAATACAGGTGCACGTTGTGGATCACACGTACCTCCTAACACCTTGTTGGACAAGTCACACGTACCTCCTAACACCTTGTTGGAAATAGTACATGTACACACGTTATTTATTCTCTATTGTTTAATACTGTATAATTTGAGAATATGAATCCATTTTGGGAAAGCCTCGTGGAAGATATAAGTTGCTGCACTCCAACTGCACTGATGTGTGGAAGTCGTGATATCGCAGTGGATGCGCGTCCGCTTCCGGTGCGAAAGGTCCGGAGTTCGAGCCCCGCTGGAGCCATTGCGATTGTGCCCTTATGCAAGGCATTTAAATTCCACGTTGCCTCATCTCTCTCCCTCGTGGCGATTGATTCCATCGGGAATGAGGTCTCTAGGGTGATTAATATCAGTTGTAAGAACTTGTTTCGCAATCGAGCTAAAATAAATTTGTATAAACTAAATACACTGATTTCGAATGAACCAAGGGCATATCGCATTGGAAAACAGAAATTGAAATGTGTTCATGTTAGTTAAATTTGAATACGTCACAGTAGAGTCGAGTATGTTCGCTTACGGTGAACGGCTATATACTAGAGGACATAGAAAACGCACACTTCGGATAAGTGTGTTTTACATGAAAAACAATAACTATATAAATACATAGTTTTAAACATTTTTGGAATATTTATAGTGTTTTGTAATAAAGATGTGATATATCTTTGATGTAATCATTCGTATTTCGTGTTCATGTAATAATAAACATTTAATGTAGGTGTGCGTTTTCAATGTCCTCTAGTATATAATGTAGGTGTGCGTTTTCTATGTCCTCTAGTATATAATGTAGGTGTGCTTTTTTCTATGTCATCTAGTATATAATGTAGGTGTGCGTTTTCTATGTCCTCTAGTATATAATGTAGGTGTGCGTTTTCTATGTCCTCTAGTATATAATGTAGGAGTGCGTTTTCTATGTCCTCTAGTATATAATGTAGGTGTGCGTTTTTCTATGTCCTCTAGTATATAATGTAGGTGTGCGTTTTCTATGTCCTCTAGTATATAATTTAGGTGTGCGTTTTCTATGTCCTCTAGTATATAATGTAGGTGTGCGTTTTCTATGTCCTCTAGTATACAATGTAGGTGTGCGTTTTCTATGTCCTCTAGTATATAATGTAGGTGTGCGTTTTCTATATCCTCTAGTATATAATGTAGGTGTGCGTTTTCTATGTCCTCTAGTATATAATGTAGGTGTGCGTTTTCAATGTCTTCTAGTATATAATGTGAGTGTGCGTTTTCTATGTCCTCTAGTATACATTATGCCATGAGCCGAATCAGATGCAGATACATACATACATGTATGCCCAAACGCCAAGCTCAATAGACCGTTCAATAATTCAGCCTGAGTGCGTTATAAATTATAAAAGTTGACGAGGCCTCGTGTCGGACAGATGGATATGTAGTCCAGTGGTAAGACGCCAGACCCTACTACAATTAACAGTCTTTCAGATGGGACTATAAACCGAGGTATCGTGTCGGTGCTGTACAGGGGATACTCTGTTTTACACCGTGCACGTAAAAGAACCAGAGGAGACTCTGGAATGGGTCTCTGTCTGTATCATTGCACTATCCTCCAAAATTCTAAAATGGCTAATCTTTTCAGGATGCATCGCTCATATTGGCAACCGGTAACGACGATAAATAAACGTAAAACACACATGTTTAGTTTAGAATATCAACTATATCCTGATAAACGTATGTAGTCTCACCTATGATGAGGGTAGTGGCTTTTATCATAGACTATTACATAATTGCTGGAGACTCCGTGGCGGAGTGGTCACGGTCATATACTTCAAATCACTTGCCCCTCACTGCTGTAGGTTCGAATCCTATTATGTGTGTTTCATGTGATGAGCTATCCAGCTGACTAGTTGATGGTCGGTGGTTCTACCCTATATAACCGTCCGTGCCTGTAATCAGAGTCGTCCTTCACGACCCGGTGAGTCACCATAAGATCCAAGCTGCTGCTGTGACCTTGGACACCAAAACACACAAACAAATACACACGTTCTTCAATGAGAAAGATTAGTCAGTTACTGCCCCTGAATACTCCTAAAAGTATTGTGTTCCTCTTAATTAATGTACTATGTTTATATCGCTGTTTCCTTTGCACCACATCTTTTCCATTTTTATCCGTATTCGCGTCTTATAATTATGAAATTATTATATCTCGACATATATCCTTTAGCATGTCCATATGGATACCATATTGTAAAACTTGGTTCAATTAATTAACATGAATTTGATAAAATTACATTTATCCTAACGTAACATCTGGTTAGACGACAACAGTAAACACAAAGGATCCCAACTAAAAGAACCAATATACATTTCGGGATAAATCTGACTTTATCCATCAAGGGAGGTAATAGAAAAACCAGTAATGTCTCTCATTAATATCTACTCACATGACCAGACAATATTTTCAGCCGATTGTGATTTGGTTTTTTAAATAATTCTCTGCTAAAAGTTTCCGTTTCTGTAACAATGCATCACAATGAGATCACAGGCACAAATGCGTCTGAAAAACTAGAGGCAAACATTAAAATAAATTAGAAACATGGTTGCCTAATGTCTCTATCAAAGAACGCACCTGATGTTGGTCCGTCAACAAACACTTCAATTTGAAACAGAGCTCGTCAAACGGTGTTAATTATTTATTTATGTGTAGCATGTGTTTGATATACAGTCAACCCTAACCCTGTCTTAAGCAGCCAGTCAATGGAATAACAGAAAGTGGCTGTTTGGCACAGGTGGCTGCTTAATAGAGATCTGAATGTATAATAAAACAACATATTGGGAATCTGAAAATTGGCTGCTTAATACAAGTTGGTTGCTAAATAGAGGTGACAACTAACACAGGTTTGACTGTACATCCAATATCGACGACTACATACAGTTACAGATAAAGTAAACTTCAAGGAAAGGAAAACATTAACTCCACTATATATCGGATAGTTAGTTGAATTCAGATTTAATAGACTGTTCCATAAGAGTTTAAGTAAACTATATGTTGATTGTTCCTAACAGGGAACCAGTAATGTATATATACAGTCTACAACCGTTATGTCAAAGTCGGTTATGTCGAATCTCGAAGTCGGATCAAAGTCCTGTTTCAGACACATTCAGTGTACATATAGCTGGCTCTGTTTATATCGAATTTCGATGTCAAACATCGGTTATGTCGAAGTATTTTGTTCGGTCAGACGGAATTCGACATAACGGATGTAGACTGTATATATTTTTTTTCCATAAGAGTTCGTTTACTTTGTTTGTCTGTCTGTCTGTTTGTTTGTATTAACGTGACCGTTGTATGGAGCCTATGAACAGTGTCACGTAATCAGCTTGGTTGCCCACCGATGCCCTTCTCTCGTAAGCCAGAACGAATGTTATGACATAGCCGGTTGTCACATAAAGATATCATACAAGGAAGTGGCTAGCCTGTGTGCCAGTCTGTCGATTTTTCACTTTTTAACTTCTAGCCAAATGACAGTTGATATGTTCAGAAACTCAATACGGCCCAATTAATAGTCTCGGTGTTAAAATATATTTATTTGACTGACCGGCAAAATAATCGACGCTTGTTCCCAGACTAGGAAGCTGCATCTCTATACTGAATGTGTTGCGCTCTGTGCAAATGTAATTTTTGCTATAACTATTTTGTTCTAATTAACATTAATTTATTATTAAAATCCAGTATCAAGTTTAAGCAAGATAGATTTAAATAATAAAAATAATAAAAAATAATAATAAAATTTTTAAAAATGTTTTAAAATTAGCCAATGCTTAACCCATTCAACCCCAAGTAACTGACATGGACTGGTCCATGATATTCTTAGACCAATAAATGAATAAGAAAATTACATTCGGACCAGTTCATTTATCAAGATGGGTAATTTTATCTAAAAATAGTAATAATTATTACTGGCAAAAAAGTGCAGATCCTGATGAGACGGCTCGTTACGAGCCGGCTCATCTGGATCTACACTTTTCATAAGCCTATTTAGAGGCCTGTGGGGTTGAAAGGGTTAAACAATACCTACCGTCCACTGAATGTTATGTGCTAACTGTATATGTCTCCACAACGGAAAGGAATTAATATAAGCATTTTAACATCCTTGTTTTCCAATCTAAATGTTTCTATTGCAGCACTTTATTCTTGTATGCTATTTTTTGAATAAAGTACGTTAATCTAAATATAACTTCTCTTGGCTGGATTAGTGTTACTTTAAATAACACAATAGCAATGTACTTTGTGAATATTACATTTTATTTCTCATATCATGTATAATAGTATTTATGGTTATTGGCGCTTTTCACCAAAAAAACATGTTCTGGTAAAACAAAATGTATACTAGAGGACATAGAAAACGCACACTTCGGACAAGTGTGTCTTTACATGAAAAACAATAACTATATAAATACATAGTCTTAAACATTTTGGAATATGTTTAGTTGTTCAGTTTGTGTTTTGTAATAAATATGTGATATATCTTTGATGGAATCCTTTCGTATTTCGTGTTCATGTAAAAATAATCATATAATGAAGGTGTGCGTTTTCTATGTCCTCTAGTATATTTATGTTTAGATATGCACGTGTACATCTATTTACAATTCAAATAAACTAAGTTAAAAATAATGTAAAACAGCATTATGTAATTTAATTTATACAGCAGGGTGATTTCTCTTTATAATTCCAGATCCTGTAAAGAGAAGAATACTGGTATATATACTATTGATACGCACTCATATCAGTTATTGTATTTATGCCAAACAAAGATATGTACGATTAACATACTATCGGTATGGGACGATTCCTACTATTGGCTATACAGAGGGAATAATCGCTGAGCTGGGATATAGTGCCATTGATTCTGAGAACGCGCTGGAGGATTAAGACAGCTAAAACCTAACAATTGGATTTGACTCGGAATGGCAACATCACTATGTACTCATTGCTGCTGAATGAAACCAATTGGACAGACATGCATGTCGCTTCGAAGCTATATCGCCTGACGATTTAACTGGTTAAATAGTGCTAGGTAAATACAATAAGTACACGTGTCACGTGGGGGATTCAATAACTGATTAGCAAGTAAAGTGGTTGTATATGTATCATTCATGTGCTCAAATCTCTACAAATAACTGCAGTAGTGTAAACTATCTAAAAAAACATAGAGACAATTATTTGAAATGACTAAATATATCTACGGTTTCCTTGTTGTTGTGTTAAATGTCTTTCATGGAGTCGTATTTTGCGAAAACTGCTATTTCGGCGAAAATTGCCATTGGCAAGTGCAAAGTGGGTTTGACATACTGGATTTATCGTCGCTGAAGGCTACCGTTTGTTCGGACATCACGTGCTCGGATATAGGGAATATTACAGGTAAGTACCGTATGACAGGGATCGCACGTTCGATCCCCCTTCTGACCATACTAAAATTAACAGTATATCAGATGGGACGTTAAACCGAGGTCTCGTGTCGGTGCTTTACACCGTGCACGTAAAAGAACCATAGGAGACTCTGGAATGGGTCTCTGTCTGTATCATTGCACTATCCTCCAAAA
The DNA here is from genome assembly GCA_014843695.1 of Archivesica marissinica. Taxonomy (NCBI): domain Eukaryota; kingdom Metazoa; phylum Mollusca; class Bivalvia; order Venerida; family Vesicomyidae; genus Archivesica; species Archivesica marissinica. Next base: position 10,009,475 of record CM026403.1, read on the forward strand.
ATCTAAAATGACTAATATCTTCAGGAGGCGTCGCTCATATGGGCAACCGGTAGCGACGATAAATAAACGTAAAATACACAAGGTACCATGTGACAATCTATGTAGCAACCCTATATGTAAATTATGTCAAGATATGTAAAAAGCCGGTGCATACACGAAGTGTCAGGTATTTAAAAACCGTGTCAGAAGTGTAAAAATGTCACCTGTCAGATAGGAAAACCAATGCCAAAAAATGCAAAACCAAATGATTTGTCAGAAATGTAAATACAAACGTTGCCATAAAATGTCAACAAATGTCTCTCAAGCATTGTCTTTTACGATAAATGCTGCTTCCCTCTTATGACAAGTATTTAAGTTACATATCACCATACATTCTGTTGTACATGTCTGACATCATAGCAATAGTACAAAGCCATTGTGAGTAGAATTACACGTAGCCATTGTAAGTAGAATTACACATAGCCATTGTGAGTAGAATTACACATAGCCATTGTGAGTAGAATTACACACAGCCATTGTGAGTAGAATTACACACAGCCATTGTGAGTAGAATTACACATAGCCATTGTGAGTAGAATTACACATAGCCATTGTGAGTAGAATTACACGTAGCCATTGTGAGTAGAATTACACAGAGCCATTGTGAGTAGAATTACACGTAGCCATTGTGAGTAGAATTACACGTAGCCATTGTGAGTAGAATTACACGTAGCCATTGTGAGTAGAATTACACGTAGCCATTGTGAGTAGAATTATACGTAGCCATTCTGAGTAGAATTACACATAGTCATTGTGAGTAGAATTATACGTAGCCATTGTGAGTAGAATTACACGTAGCCATTGTGTGTAGAATTATACGTAGCCATTGTGAGTAGAATTACACGTAGCCATTGTGAGTAGAATTACACGTAGCCATTGTGAGTAGAATTATACGTAGCCACTGTGAGTAGAATTACACATAGCCATTGTGAGTAGAATTACACATAGCCATTGTGAGTAGAATTACACATAGCCATTGTGAGTAGAATTACACATATCCATTGTGAGTAGAATTATACGTAGCCATTGTGAGTAGAATTACACATAGCCATTGTGAGTAGAATTAAACATAGCCATTGTGAGTAGAATTATACGTAGCCATTGTGAGTAGAATTAAAAATAGCCATTGTGAGTAGAATTACACATATCCATTGTGAGTAGAATTATACGTAGCCATTGTGAGTAGAATTACACATAGCCATTGTGAGTAGAATTAAACATAGCCATTGTGAGTAGAATTATACGTAGCCATTGTGAGTAGAATTAAAAATAGCCATTGTGAGTAGAATTACACATATCCATTGTGAGTAGAATTATACGTAGCCATTGTGAGTAGAATTACACATAGCCATTGTGAGTAGAATTAAACATAGCCATTGTGAGTAGAATTATACGTAGCCATTGTGAGTAGAATTAAAAATAGCCATTGTGAGTAGAATTACACATATCCATTGTGAGTAGAATTATACGTAGCCATTGTGAGTAGAATTACACATAGCCATTGTGAGTAGAATTAAACATAGCCATTGTGAGTAGAATTATACGTAGCCATTGTGAGTAGAACTATACATAGCCATTGTGAGTAGAATTACACATATCCATTGTGAGTAGAATTACACATATCCATTGTGAGTAGAATTACACATAGCCATTGTGAGTAGAATTATACATATCCATTGTGAGTAGAATTACACGTAGCCATTGTGAGTAGAATTACACGTAGCCATTGTTAGTAGAATTACACATAGCCATTGTGAGTAGAATTACACATAGCCATTGTGAGTAGAATTATACATAGCCATTGTGAGTAGAATTACACATAGCCATTGTGAGTAGAATTACACATAGACATTGTGAGTAGAATTACACGTAGCCATTGTGAGTAGAATTACACGTAGCCATTGTGAGTAAAATTACACATAGCCATGTTGAGTAGAATTACACATAGCCATTGTGAGTAGAATTACACGTAGCCATTGTGAGTAGAATTATACGTATCCATTGTGAGTAGAATTACACGTAGCCATGATGAGTAGAATTACACGTAGCCATCGTGAGTAGAATTACACATAGCCATTGTGAGTAGAATTACACGTAGCCATTGTGAGTAGAATTACACATAGACAGTGTGAGTAGAATTACACGTAGCCATTGTGAGTAGAATTATACATATCCATTGTGAGTAGAATTACATGTAGCCATTGTGAGTAGAATTACACATAGCCATTGTGAGTAGAATTATACGTAGCCATTGTGAGTAGAATTATGCATAGCCATTGTGAGTAGAATTATACATATCCATTGTGAGTAGAATTACATGTAGCCATTGTGAGTAGAATTACACGTAGCCATTATGAGTAGAATTACACGTAGCCATTGTGAGTAGAATTACACGTAGCCATTGTGAGTAGAATTACACATAGCCATTGTGAGTAGAATTACACGTAGCCATTGTGAGTAGAATTACACGTAGCCATTATGAGTAGAATTACACGTAGCCATTGTGAGTAGAATTACACGTAGCCATTGTGAGTAGAATTACACATAGCCATTGTGAGTAGAATTACACGTAGCCATTGTGAGTAGAATTACACGTAGCCATTATGAGTAGAATTACACGTAGCCATTGTGAGTAGAATTACACGTAGCCATTGTGAGTAGAATTACACATAGCCATTGTGAGTAGAATTACACGTAGCCATTGTGAGTAGAATTACACGTAGCAATTGTGAGTAGAATTACACGCAATTACAATTGGTCCTCCCTACACCCGCATGTTGTGCTTAATGGGCCATTTTCAAGGAAACAAAAAGCCGGCTGATTCATTTTTAAGATTGTTATGAATCAATTGGATGTAATAATTATGTGCTATAGTATATGATGCTTTTGCAGTTCATTATGTGTATGAACCTAAATTGTTGAATAAAGTTTGGGGGGGGGAAACGATTGACAATGCTCTCCTTGTCTCTGTGGAGTGTCCATTTTATTCATAACAATCTTAAAGTAAATGAATTAGCCGGATTGTTTGCGTTTTCCTTGAAAATGTGTTTTTACGCCGACAATTAATGACCAATTTTAATCTGCAAGAGATATCAGAATGCAGCCAAAGAACGTACGGAATGATTCTTATTTATGGCATATTTAAGTAATCGAACACAGCACCATGTGCTACAGACGGATCTGTAGTCCAGTGGTAACACGCTGGACTGGTAATCCAGGATCCACAGGTTCGATCCCCCGTCTGACCATATTAAAATTAACAGTTTCAGATGGGACTTTAATCTGTGCTCTCGTGTCGGTACTTTACATCGTGCACGTATAAGAAACATAGGAATGTGGGATGTGTCTCTGTCTGTATCATTGCACTATCGTCCAACAATCTAAAATGACTAATCTCTTCATAAGGGCAACCGGTAGCGACGATAAATAAACGTAAAGCACACACACAAGTTTGTGAAATTCAATGTCTTGTATTAATAGCATGTTCTCATTTCATACAGCTTGTCTACATTTTAAAATATGTGGATCGAATTAAAAATGCATGAATTAGTTCAGAATCTCTTTATTTTGGAAGGGCACATGTTTATTTAATTAGTTTATAAGACGGAATAATGCAGACACCTGTTCATGGCTGAGCCTATTATAAAATTACATATATTGTACACAACTATGTTTCATTTAAAACATACACAACTGCGTGCTGTATTTAATGATCTAACATGGCTCGGTATTTTATCTGTAGACGCAAAGAATGAATTTAGAAGTTGTGATAGCGCAGTGGTAGCGCGTTCGCTTTTCATATGCTAAAGGCCCAGAGTCCGGCGTCTTCTCTCCCCCTCCAGACGATCATTTACTCTTCTCTCTCCCTCCTGTTGATCATTTCCTCTTCTCACTCCCTCCTGTCAATCAGTGCCTCTTCCCCCTCCTGTCTATCATTGCCTCTTCTCACCCCCCTCCTATCGATACTTGTATATTATCTCCCCCTCCAGGCGACCATTGCCTCATCTCTCGCTCCTGTCGAACAGTGCCTCTTCTCTCCCCCTCCTGTCGATGATTTCCTCTTCTCTCTCCCTCCTGCCGTTCATTGCCTCTTCTCTCCCCTCCTATCGTCATTTCTCTTCTCTCCCCCTCTTATCGTCATTTCCTCTTCTCTCCCCTCCTATCGATCATTTCCTCTTCTCTTCCCATCGATCATTTCCTCTTCTCTCCCCCTCATGTCGATCATTTCCTTTTCTCTCCACCTCCTATCGATCATTTCCTCTTCTCCCCCCTCCTATCGATCATTTCCACTTCTCTACACCTCATTTCGATCATTTCCTTTTCTCTCCCCCTCCTGTCGACCATTTCCTCTTCTCTCCCCCTCATGTCGATCATTACCTCTTCTCTCCCCCTCATGTCGATCATTCCTCTTCTCCCCCCTCATGTCGATCATTTCCTCTTCTCTCCTCCCTCCTATCGATCATTTCCACTGCTCTCCTCCTATCGATCGTTTCCTCTTCTCTCCCGCTCCTGTCGATCAGTTCCTCATCTCCCCCTCCTATGGATCGTTGCCTCTTCTCTTCCCCTCCTGTCGATCGTTTCCTCTTCTCTTCCCCTCCTGTCGATCATGTCCTCTTCTCCCCCTCCTTTCGATCATTTCCTCTTCTCTCCCCCTCCTGTCGATCATTTCCTCTTCTCCCACCCCCACCTGTCGATCATATCCTCTTCTCTCCCCCTCCTGTCGATCATATCCTCTTCTCTCCCCCTCCTGTCGATCGTTTCCTCTTCTCGCCCCCTCCTGTCGATCATTTCCTCTTCTCCCCCCTCCTGTCGATCATTTCCTCTTCTCCCCCCTCCTGTCGATCATTTCCCTTTCTCTCCCCCTCCTGTCGATCATTTCCCCGTCTCTCCCCCTCCTGTCGATGGAAGGACGTCTCGAGATAGGAAGATGTTTCGAGCTAAAAATAAATAACTGAAAGGCAAGTAACAGTTCTTCATTATTATCAGCTGATCATGTTTAACTTCTTTGTAAATTAATTAATTCTCCATATTCGGGGATAAAAAGCTCAAGATATAGATGTAATGTATATTATGTACGATTATTGTGCTTTACGTTTATCGTCGCTACCGGTTGCCCATATGAGCGACGCCTCCCGAAGAGATTAGTCATTTTAGAGTTTGGAGGATAGTGCAATGATACAGACAGAGATCCATTCCAGAATCTCATCTCGTTCTTTTACGTGCACGATGTACAGCAACGACACGAAACCTCGGTTTAAAGTCCTATCTGAAAGACTGTTAATTTTATTAGGGTCAGACGGGGGATCGAACCTGCGATCCCTGGATTACCAGTGCAGTGTGTTACCACTGGACTACAGATCCGTCTGTTGTATGAATATTCCAATACGTAACGTGTTATATGGGCTTCTAATATCGCTGGTCTCCCGGTCCATGGTCGAATTTTAAACTGGTGGACCGATTGTAGCAACCAGTCATTGAAAATTGTTGAAATAGCTTACAAATCGGTATATTTTACTAACGAACCTAGGTTTGTAAATATAATCCTCGATAAGCCTTTTGTTCACACTCGTTTCCTGTTAACACAATACACATTAGCTTCAGGTGCGAAAGGTCGAGTTCGAGCGCCTCTGGAGCCGTTACGATTGTGCCCTTAGGCAATGCATTTAAATTCCACGCTGCCTCTGGTGGATTCCATCAGGAATTGGGTCTCGAGAGTGATTACTATAAGTTGAAAGAACGTGTTTCGCAATCGAGCTCAAATATATTTGTATAAACTAACACTAGCTAATTAATTGCCATCTGGGGCTATGAATTTGTCAAGTCAAGTCAAGGATTTATCCCAATATCATATCCCAAGCAAAATTGTTTTCATGAATTTGCAGTTTCAGAAATTCTGATCTGTTCGTAGTATTTATGAGCTAATTGTATCCATGACGATCAAACTTTCAATGCATGTCAATGACATGAAATTAGCGCGGTGATCGTTTGATGTTCAAAACTAAGCTACCGACGTTGTTTTAAATTTCTTTGAAGTGGACCGAATGACTGACAGCCGATTATATATGAAAGGAAATTGTTTTTAAAATGTTTTAGCTTTAATAAAAAGAAATGCACGAGGAGATTATATTTGCAATTAAATAATAATTAATATTTTAAACAGAAAGCCGAAAAGTTTGATTGGTAGTGAAAAGACCATTGATTCATTTGTTTTAAGTGTGCGAGGATTACGTATCATTAAATATGTAAATAATTAATAACTAAATCATTACTTCAAACGGAAAGCCAAACATCCGTTAGGACAGGTGCGTGTCTAAAAATAGATATGGAATGTCCGTGTTTTTTTTCTTATAGAAAATTGATTTGGATACACAGGGCTCAGACGGATCTGTAGTCCAGTGGTAACACGCTGGACTGGTATTCTAGGGATCGCAGGTTATATCTAGGGATCGCAGGTTCGATCCCCCGTCTGACCCTAATATATTAACAGTCTTTCAGATGGGACTATAAACCGATGTCTCGTGTCGGTATACGCTTTCATCTGCGCCAACGAGAGTGAGTAATACAATTTGTTAGAACTTGCTTCGCAGTCGTTGTCAAATAAATAAAGTTTAAACATATGAACATAACATTATATTCAGATTGGTAGAGTATATCGTCAAATATAACATACAAAGTGCTTAGGTATTTTCCCAATTGTCATGTTAATTTTATATTCTCTCCGAAACGTTCAAGGCATACAACACACAAGAATATTAATTCCAATCGTTTGGATGTTTTATAATTGTGTTAATAATGTTTTGAACTAGTTAACATAGCCCTTTTCTTTCAAGTAGCATTGCCACATATGCAACGTATATTAAAATGAATGCTAGTTTGTCCCTATAAACAAAGTTGCAATAAACTACAGTTACAACCGGTCTATTATAATGGATGTTGAATTATGCTACCCCGGTAAAAAATAGTTATGAATGAAAATCACGTGACATAAATAAGTCGTAGTAAAAAACATATGGAATTGAATACAGCGATTTGGCAGAATTGGTTGTGTTATTACCGTAAATAACTAGCCATACAGGAAATATAGTGTTGATAGCTGTGGATACAAAAGGTATTTTACAGGGAGGTATTTTGTCAAGCCATCAGCCAAATAATAGAAAAGGACACAAAATAACACACACACACACACATATATATTCGTTTATATAATTATAGTGGGTCATGTTAGAATTGTCATTGTTTATCGGCGAATAAATGTCTGTGTCGTTCTGATGCAGCATGCAGCAGTTATTTATCGTCGTTACCGGTTGCCCATATGAGCGACGTTTTCTGAGATTAGTCATTTTAGATTTGGAGGATAGTGCATGATACAGACAGAGACCCATTACAGAGTCTCCTCTGGCTCTTTTACGTGCACAGTGTATAACACCGACACGAGACCTCGGTTTAACGTCCCATCTGAAAGACTGTTACTAGTATTAGTACAGTACAAGTCCAACGTGTTAACCACCTCGATACCTCAATCCTCATGTAGTATATCACCTTATTGGAGAGAGAAGCGTGTCACCGAATGGACGAGGGATAGTTTTTCTCTCACAACCACGGATTCCAGGACAAGGTGTACGTATGCAAGCTATGAGAACATATACACGTTTAATATACACATATAATTTCCATGCAATGAAATGAGTGGAGAGCGTCTTATTATTGCTCTAGACGAACGCATCACTGTTCCAATGCATTTTACCCACAATAAAATTCTAATTTTACAGTCGATGCATACTGTTCTAATGGATTCCTAAATGTGTGTGTGTTTTACGTTTATTTATCGCCGCTACCGGTTGCCCATTTGAGCGACGCCTCCTGAAGAGATTAGTCATTTTAGATTTATGAGGATAGTGCAATGATACAGACATAGACATATTCCAGAGTCTCCTGTTGTTTTTACGTGCATGATGTAAGCACCGACATGAGACCTCGGTTTAACGTCACATCTGAAAGACTGTTAATTTTATTAGGGTCAGACGGGGGATCGAAACTTCGATCCCTGGAGTACCAGTCCAATGTATTAACCAATGGACTACAGATCCGTCTGTGATTCCTAAATGCTGTAGACGGTATACTAGTAATGTAAAGAATATCTAATTTGATGTTTGTCCCCCAGCTTCTGAGTACATATACGGTCCCATTTAGCATAAATCCCCCAAATTACCCTTACACTGGTACAACATAATATCCGTACAGTCATTGTGAAAGTGGCCACAACTATACAGTAGTCAATAATGTTTCTTTCATTTTGTTACAAAGCATGGACTTTGTATGACACAATCATGGTTGTTCATGATGGACTCGAACTCAATACCTCTCGGTTAGCTTTTTTTATGACACCATCAGCGTGGATCATGATGTGCTCGAACTAAACACCTCTCGGTTAGCATGTATTATTTGGAACAAACAATAAGATATAGATCAAATGCTACGGACGGAGAGAAAACATGAAGTAAGATTTGAAAACGTGTTTTAGATGGAATATTTAGATTTACCATGTGCATATATGAATCTTTATTATGTATGATGTTGAATAAGACAGGCCTGTCCGATTAGCGCAGTGGTTAGCGCGCTCGCTTCTCACCAATACAACATGTGTTCGATCCTCGGACCGGGAAGTATGTGAGATGGTACGGTTGCCGCCATATCGGACAGGTGGGTTTTCTCCGGGTACTCCGATTTCCTCCCACACGATGGCCCACATATACGCTTTCATCCGCGCCAACGAGAGGGATTAATATAAGTTGTTAAAACTTGCTTCGCAATCGTTGTAAAATAAATAAAGTTTAATAGAATAAGACAGGTTGCATTGAATATGCATTATGTGTATCTGGCTCTTATAATCCTAATGTGAATGACCATGTGTGCATTGTTTTACACTTGATACGCGCATAGCCACAATGAAAGCAAGCATGCTAAACATTTCTTCTGTAAAATGAGATTCTTACTTTCTTTTTCAACATATCTTGAAACTGTGATGAACATCTGGCTGGAACGTACTACTAAAATACTCGTTCAAATATTCGTACCGAGAATTAGGCAACATATAGCACGTGTCAGTCTTCTCTCAATCCACCCTAAGTTAGTTACCGAACTACGAATTTGTTTGTGTTTGGGTAATTTGATTGAAAACAAAAAAATATTGATTTTAGTTTCTTAAATTGATAAGATAACTGTGATTATAAAAACACTTATTTCAACGTCTGGTTTCATTATTGCCAAACTGTATTATAACACCAACACCAACAAATAATTAGATGGAACATTACTTCTATACATTCATTTTCCACATCCGATTCCCAGGACCGATCCTACATTGATTTTCAGAAACTAGATTTATATTATAAACGATGTTTATTTATATTTAATTAGACTGTAACTTAGAAACAACGACGTCATTGTGCAATTTATTAATTAGCGGTTGATCGCAGTGTCATTAAACTCCAAGATTTTAATAAATAATCACCATTTGCATTGATACCTTAATTAGTATGCATTCGTAATGGTGCTGCTCTGAAATACCATATTCCAATTTGAATAATGGAAAATGGCAAGGGTACAATTTGCTTAAATTTATGCTTGTACGTGTTGCTAAACTATCGATTACAAACAGTGGTATGGAATTTCACTGCATGTTGAAGGTGTATGTTATATGTTATATGTATGTATATTGGAATTTATATAAATGCAGAAAATATTCAAACGCGATTTGTCAGCTTGTGGGCTCATAGTGTTCATTTTTTGTAAGTGGCCCGGTAACCATGGAAACCAAAGAGAGGTCACTTGGTGCACAATAGACAATAATTAACTCATATTTGCGGCTGACAGACATTAGCGATTGGTTTCAGTTGTCATTCCTGCGCATCAAAAAGTATTCCCATGTAAGGCCATCAATGTACACGTGTATTAACCTAATTCAATCTACCAAGAGTAGTTCTATGAAAGGCCTTCAATGTACAATTCACAAACTTTACATATATATGTAGGATTTTACAGTAGTAGTGATTTCATACCACATTTTATGAAACGAGTTTTGGAATTGTGATTTTAAGTGAACCTTTTGGTAAAGATCCCGAGTAATCTCCGAATTGGGTCTCTGTCTGTATCATTGCTCATATGGTCAACCGGTAGTGACGATAAATCCCCTCCCACCCCACACACTTAACGTGACCTAACGCTAAATCAATTTGTGATACCATTTTATCGTTTTTGTAAATACAGTATCAACCCCAAATGGTACATTTATGAGCTTTTGAAAAGCACTTATCACGATGCCGGTATATCACTGCGGACTAATCGTGCATGGCTTGTGTCCTGTAGTTCATACAACGGTGAATGTATTTCACAAAAACACTGTATTCAGGATGCTGTTATTTGAAATATCAGAACATACATGTACATCAGATAATTATATTACTGTATCACCGTTGTACAACGTTTCCTCAATATATGGTATGTATCATTTCTAGGCAAGTCTAGGTAAGCGTTTCCTCAGTACATCCAGGATTCATCATTCATATATATGGTGGTATGCAAAATGTCTAGGTAAGTCTTAGCGTCAGCAATTCCTCGATGAACAGCGTTACCTCAATACATCCAGGATTCATCATTCATATATATGGTGGTATGCAAAATGTCTAGGTAAGTCTTAGCGTCAGCAATCCCTCGATGAGCAGCGTTACCTCAATACATCCAGGATTCATCATTCATATATATGGTGGTATGCAAAATGTCTAGGTAAGTCTTAGCGTCAGCAATCCCTCGATGAGCAGCGTTACCTCAATACATCCAGGATTCATCATTCATATATATGGTGGTATGCAAAATGTCTAGGTAAGTCTTAGCGTCAGCAATCCCTCGATGAGCAGCGTTACCTCAATACATCCAGGATTCATCATTCATATATATGGTGGTATGAATGTCTAGGTAAGTCTTGCGTCAGCAATCCCTCGTGAGCAGCGTTACCTCAATACATCCAGGATTCATCATTCATATATATGGTGGTATGCAATTTCTAGGTAAGTCTTGACGTCAGCAATCCCTCGATGAGCAGCGTTACCCCAATACACCCAGTATGCATCATTCATATATATGGTGGTATGCAACATGTCTAGGTAAGTCTTAGCGTCAGCAATCCCTCGGTGAGCAATGTTGGATTCATCATTCATATATATGGTGGTATGTATCATTTCTAAGTAGGTCTTAGCGTCAGCAATCCCTCGGTGAACAGCGTTTCCTCAATGTCTCCAAAGGGCTTTATTTCTTCTGAATAATGCAGGGAAATTAGAAATTGCTAACGCTTAAATTGGTTTTAAAAATCCACTCTATTATGTATGTGCATGTAATATGTTCAAATAGAATAAAGTTAATGTTTGAACTCTAAACAATTGATATTCTGTCAGATTATTAATTATACTAAACATAGTGTAATAAAGTTATTCAGGGCCACAGTTGTCGAATTCCCTCAAATCAAAACAGCTCGTTCTACTCCACACATTAAATCGTCTACCATGTAGTGCAAAGACCAGACATAATAAACAGATTCATTATAATGATACATGTATATAAGTATTAGTTCTGGCAGCGTATACCTTACTTCCCATGCACGTCTTACTGGTTACTGTTTACATGCTTCATTGTGATATTTCATGTTTTAATTTGTTAGTTTAAACATATTTATTTTCTGTCAATACATGATTATTTACAACAACTGATATAAGGAAGTGGACAGAAAGCTGTATAGCTTATGATTGTCCTCGCCTCAAATGAGTTCTCTCGTTAAATACAATCTTTATTATTATTATTATATTATTACACACACTCGATGATTTATCGTCCTACACTCGGTGTATTATTGTTGTCAAACAGTTGAAGATTTATTTCTCGTTATAACGTTGATTCATCAATAAGCTTTGCTTGTATTTAGTTTCATACAGCCATCATATATTTTCTTGTATGTACACACGTGTAATATAGCCCGGCATGATTCTGGTTTGTTGTGGCATAACATATTGCTTTTCACATTCGGCATAATTATATAGGTTGCGTACATGCTTTATTTGTTTAAATCAATAAAATGCACTGATGGAATATACACTCAACACAAGTGCTAATCGGTCACCTTGAGTTTTATAATATTTGGAGCCAACTAATAATAATAACCACACAACATAGCTAGTTTCATATTGTTATGTAATACATTTTATTCCAGTATGCAGCAATTCATTGCATAAAGATATGTAATAAAATGTAATAAATAAGATTAATTAATATTATGAATATTGATATTATATGGTTATTAGTTTGCTCCAAATACTGTATAATACCAGGCCTGGAGGTTATAAAACTGTTCTCCAATCTCAAAACTCAGTCTCAATCGTCTGATTGGTTCAGCTGACAGTAACAATCAGAATCAACCAATCAGATCACTTGAGCTTGAGATCTGAGAAAAGTTTTATAAACTCGGGCACAGTGACAGGTTAGGAATGTTGTTGAGTTTAGTTATTAAACGTAATGTATGGATTATTTGCTGGGAGTTGTTTGATTATCGAGGACTATTTACTACGACGTACGGATGCACCTTACTGATTTCCTTGAGATGCAATATGGCTCAAAACTATACTCAGTCACTATGGCAACAGAAAGGATTTTATTTCAATTTATGGTTATCGTTACTGTTGTAACGTGATACAGGATCCTACACCGGTGGTGATTTCATACCATATGTTATGAAACATGTTTTGAAATGCTGCTAGGTTAGCTCAGCAATAGGCTCAATCAACATTAGAAATGCTGCTAGGTTAGCTCAGCAATAGGCTCAATCAACATTTGAAATGCTGCTAGGTTAGCTCAGCAATAGGCTCAATCAACATTAGAAATGCTGCTAGGTTAGCTCAGCAATAGGCTCAATCAACATTAGAAATGCTGCTAGGTTAGCTCAGCAATAGGCTCAATCAACATTAGAAATGCTGCTAGGTTAGCTCAGCAATAGGCTCAATCAACATTAGAAATGCTGCTAGGTTAGCTCAGCAATAGGCTCAATCAACATTAGAAATGCTGCTAGGTTAGCTCAGCAATAGGCTCAATCAACATTAGAAATGCTGCTAGGTTAGCTCAGCAATAGGCTCAATCAACATTAGAAATGCTGCTAGGTTAGCTCAGCAATAGGCTCAATCAACATTAGAAATGCTGCTAGGTTAGCTCAGCAATAGGCTCAATCAACATTAGAAATGCTGCTAGGTTAGCTCAGCAATAGGCTCAATCAACATTAGAAATGCTGCTAGGTTAGCTCAGCAATAGGCTCAATCAACATTAGAAATGCTGCTAGGTTAGCTCAGCAATAGGCTCAATCAACATTAGAAATGCTGCTAGGTTAGCTCAGCAATAGGCTCAATCAACATTAGAAATGCTGCTAGGTTAGCTCAGCAATAGGCTCAATCAACATTAGAAATGCTGCTAGGTTAGCTCAGCAATAGGCTCAATCAACATTAGAAATGCTGCTAGGTTAGCTCAGCAATAGGCTCAATCAACATTAGAAATGCTGCTAGGTTAGCTCAGCAATAGGCTCAATCAATATTAGAAATGCTGCTAGGTTAGCTCAGCAATAGGCTCAATCAATATTAGAAATGCTGCTAGGTTAGCTCAGCAATAGGCTCAATCAATATTAGAAATGCTGCTAGGTTAGCTCAGCAATAGGCTCAATCAACATTAGAAATGCTGCTAGGTTAGCTCAGCAATAGGCTCAATCAACATTAGAAATGCTGCTAGGTTAGCTCAGCAATAGGCTCAATCAACATTACAAAACTCGTTTCATAAAATATGGTACGAAATCACGACAAAATATATAATGTTTTTACTCACGGATTTATTGTTGTACATTTTTGAATTGCTCACCGTACAATACATTATGTGGTATTTCTCGTAAATCGTCATACGTGTGACGGTTGTCTGCTACTTCGTGTAACACAATTATTTCTCGCCAAGAGTTTGAGAGGTGATATCTCCTTGCAGAACAGTTAATATGTTAATATGTCTCCTCTACACAATAACTGCGTCATTTCCGTTAGTTTATATACATTTATTTTAGCTCGATTGCGAAACAATTTCTTACAACTTATATTAATCACTCTCGAGACGTCATTCCTGATGGAATCCATCGCCACGAGGGAGAGAGAAGAGGTAACGTGGGATTTAAATGCCATGCCTAAGGGTACAATCGTAACGGCTCCAGCGGGGCTCTAACTACGGGCCTTTCGCACCTGAAGCGAAAGCGCTAACACTCATTTCCGTTATGAAGCAGACACGTCAATTCTCTTTAAGTAGTTGGTATACTAGAGGACATAGAAAAGGCACACCTACAGTATATGATTTGTATTACATGAAAACGAAATACGAGGGATTCCATCAAAGATATATCACATATTATTACAAAGCACAAACTGAACTAAAAATATTCCAAAATGTTTAAAACTATGTATGTATATAATTATTGTTTTTCATGGACAAACACACTTATCTGAAGTGTGCGTTTTCTATGTCCTCTAGTATATAATGTAAGTGTGCATTTTCTATGTCCTCTAGTATATAATGTAAGTGTGCGTTTTCTATGTCCTCTAGTATATAATGTAAGTGTGCGTTTTCTATGTCCTCTAGTATATAATGTAAGTGTGCGTTTTCTATGTCCTCTAGTATATAATGTAAGTGTGCGTTTTCTATGTCCTCTAGTATATAATGTAGGTGTGCGTTTTCTATGTCCTCTAGTACATAACATGTTCGTCCTGCAAGTTTTATAGTATCTCTAGTGTAGTTCACAGTTTGCGGATAGTGTATCGTTATTCATTTTAAAGCTGACACATTAATTCCTCGCCTGATGGGTTCATGATGCACTATGTCCTGTCTAGCATTACACATCATTTGTATTACTGTTTTATCTTGTAGGCGATGCGTTATTTCTTGATATCAAAAATGGTACAGAAGGATTAATTGCGAATGAATGGTCGGATGTGGCTTCTCTCGGGGCATGTATTGTCATGCGCATATATACACTTGATGTTGCGGGTAGTATTGTATTGAAAACACTAACAGAAAGTGGTGAAGCTTCGATCAGCAATGTCAGTGTGGACGCAACCGGAACCGGAAGGTAAGCAGTTAATGCTGATTAAAAAATCATTGTGTATGAGTATCATTCTAATGTATACTTAAGGACCAAAGTTTTGCACTGATATTTTTATATCAACAATTAAAGTCAATAACAAGCAGTATTACAGTTCGATTAATCAGGTCAGTCACGTGTATACAAACATGCTGATGTATATAAACATTGGCGAGTTAAAACACTGATTGAATAATATAAATATAAAATAGTTGTCAAAGCTGTAGGCTTACAGAACAATATTTTTAGGTTTGATGGTTCAACAATGATTGTTTTGGTTTTCGAATGTTATGTATACAAGTGACTGCCCTAAATAATCAGACTGTACATTAAATCTTATGTAATCTAAATTGTCAATAAACATTTTCACAGTAAATGTTGGTAAAACAATTTAGATGGTACTGCTTGTTATTTGACTTTAATTGCTGATCTAAACATGCTCGTGTACAAGTGTTGTCCTTTAGGGGGCCAATAATCCGAATTATGTTCCAACTTTCAAAGAAATTATAACAGTTCGATACTTTCCAAAAACAAATTATATGCAGACATATCTAGTGGACCAACATTCAGACACGCAGAGGCCATGCCTGGAGGTTATAAAACGTTTCTTCAATCTCAAACTCAATCGTCAGCTTCTGATTGGTTGAGCCAAGAGCTAATAATCGATCAAATTTCTTGAGCTCGAGTTTCAAATCAGATTTATAACCTCGGGCCCAAATGTCATACACTTTTGCTTTTTGATATTCACATATTCCCTTGTCATAATTTATATGTGTGTAAACATATGTCAAAGATCAATAAAATATTATTAAACAAGAGGGCAGATACAATAATGTCATTAAGCCTTACTCGTTTGTATTGGGCAAGGTGAATGTACGAACACATATAATTATATTTATATCATTGTATTCAAAAATATGTTTGAGTAAAATTACTCAATATTGAAATATATTGGTATACTTAGCAAACAATATATAGGCAAACAAATCTTTGATTTATATATATTCCTCAATGATCTCAATACATGTCAACACTGAAAGAGGAATTCTGCAAACAACAGTTGATGATCGAGTTGGCAATTATATATTTAAACCAAAACAAAAACATTGCTAAAAGACCATTGGCAATGTTCTATAATAAAATTACTATACAACTTAATTGCAGTCAACCTCAATATCATCGATATGTATGAACATGTGCCCAATGTAAACCTTTGCTAAGATCTCAAATTTGATTTGATTGGTTGATTCTGCATTTTACTGTCAGTTGAACCAATTGGAAGCTTGAGACTGAGCTTGAGATTGGAGAAAAGTTAACATCCAGGTCTGGACTTTGCAGACATATGATATTTTCTCGAAGTTAAAACTCTTCTGTTCGATACAAATTGGAATTGTGTAGACTATGTGTAAGAAGAATTTCAGCCAGAACATAATGATGTGGATAACTTAATTAGATTAAGGAGTTTATTATATATTTGACCAGAGATTTATTTACACAAATACATAGTTCATATATTCAACAAGTGCGGGAATGCAATGGTCAAAGCTACGTACTGTTCATATGCTGCAAAATATAAAAGCAGAATTCAGCAACACAATTATTTCACTACTTGAATGGAGAAGCGGGCTTTATATTAAGAGGATATTTGTGCTTTTCGAGTGAGCTCCAAAATCGTGTATTTTAAAATACAATGGTTCGGAGCTCACGATATGAGATAAATGAAATCTTACACTAAAAAAACCCACACATTTTCATTTTTTTTAAATTATCCATGACGCATGTAGTTGCGCATGTATTTCTCCGCGCTGAGAGAGCCCCCTCACGTCATTGATGTTGAAAAACGTTCTGTGTGTGTTTTACGTTTATTTATCGTCTCTACCGGTTAAACGTAAAAGAACCAGAGGAGACTCTGGAATGGGTATCCGTCTGTATCATTGCACTATCCTCATAAATCTAAAATGACTAATCTATTCAGGAGGCGTCGCTCATATGAGCAACCGGTAGCGACGATAAATAAACGTAAACACACATGTGATTTGTTCTTATTACTGGACATATGCTGCATGCTAAATTGATGCACGTATTTTCTGAAAGTAGTTCCAACACAAAGCAGTGAGAAATAAAATGTGTTATTCCGCAGCTTTCAACCAATGGAGTAAGACAGCTTATTTTACTGATACATTTCTACATCATTTCATTGGAAACCATATAAAAGTAAAAATAATGATTACCTGATAATACACGTTCTCCCTCTGATTTGGGAACTCCGTGGCCGAGAAGTTAATGTTGACTTTAAGTCAATTGCCCCTCGCCGCTGCTGGTTGGAATTCCACAGGGTGTGTCGAATTATTTCATGTGTTAAAGCTATCCAGCTGGCTTACGGAAAGTCGGTGGTTCTACCCGCACGCTCCTGAAATACTGCTAGAAGGGGTACCCGTGTCTTACTCGACCAAAACTTGATGGAAATTCGCCTTTAATATTACCTAAGCTGTTGGTGCGACGTTATACTCTAAATAGAAACAAACAAATGGTCCTTTGATTGAGCAACTGCGTTAGTAATCCCTGATTGGGCCTACACGTGCATTGTATTACGTACATAATGCATGCAATAGACACACACACGTGCTATGCGGAATTACTCTATACTCGCCATACAATTGTAATCCCTGATTGGGCCTACACGTGCATTGTATTACGTACATAATGCATGCAATAGACACACACACGTGCTATGCGGAATTACTCTATACTCGCCATACAATTGTAATCCCTGATTGGGCCTACACGTGCATTGTATTACGTACATAATGCATGCAATAGACACACACACGTGCTATGCGGAATTACTCTATACTCGCCATACAATTGTAATCAGGCGATATATTCTCAAACGGACAAAACAGCATTCATCGTATTGACCACTTTCTCTAAACCGGATGTATATTCCTCCGGAACCAGATGATGCATATGCATCGTTTCCCATGGGAACCGTTTATAATACATCAGTATCAACACGTATTTACTGGAGCATCCCTTTTCCCTAAACGTAATTACAATTTACATCTCTAGAGCAAGGAAGTCATAAACAGACGTATTAGAAAAAATGGTTATCAAGAGCAAATCGTTCCGATAAACACTCCGTAAAGAAAACAATTTCGTTCATTTGCCGTGGGACAATGTGGTGGGTGAGACTATAAGACATTAAACGCTTTACGAAGTCTTTTAAACCAGCCCAAGATATTCATTCTAATCATTATTAAGAACAAAATATACTAATTCGATTTCTCTGTATATTTGTGAGATTTCTGTATTCATTAAAATACAATAAGTTTATTGCATAAAACAGTATACATATTTGTAGCAATTAAGTAAGAACAGGCAGTGACATGGAACTTTGCAAAAGAGCACAATCACAAGTTCAAATATATGTGTAAAAATGCGGTAGTTTCGTTGCATATTTGCAAAATATTTAAATTTGGAAAGACAAATGGTGATTTTATTGATTTGCATGACAAAAGATTAATAATTTCTGTACAGTCGGCCAAGTATGGTAGTATCTTTTAATGAATTTCGATCTTAGGTTTGAGTAATGTGGGCACATTAATATGAAGTGATACTCATTTTCTAAGATTCTAGAATTGCAATAAATACATAATCTTTCGTTTCGTGGTAGGTGTATGTAACGTAGCGACCACGTTCGATAGCTAGATCATGTGAGGATGTTTTAAGTCGTGTAAGAGAAATTCAGTATTTTTTATCTTTAATATAATCAAGATAAGGTTCAACGATAAATTCATTTTTAAATAAACTGTATGTCTCTAAACGTCCAGAGTATTCATGTTTGGTACATTATCTGTGTGTTGTTTGGCGACTGACGTGACATATTGTTGTAGTTCCTCGTGTGTCTTCATGGGTGACTGACTCAGTAGTCGAGTCGTTAATGTCGTTGACTTCGAATTACTTGCCGCGGACCGCGGTAGTTTCGTATCCCACTGAGGGTGTCTAATTCTTTCAAGCGAGGAAACAATCCAGTTGGCTTGTGGTAGGTCGGTGGTTCTACCCGATTGTCCGGCCATGCATGCCCGAACAACTACTCGGAGGAACATCCGGGGTCTTCTTCCACCGAATCGCCATATATGACCTAAGCTTATTTTGCAGCTTTTAATCCCAAAAACAAAACAACTGTTTCTTTAAAGTCTAGATGAATGCTGGTATATTATTCCAAAAGCATTCGTTCTGTAAATAAATCTGTTCTTGGCCTTGGGACGATAGCATCTAAATTACTTGTACTGAGCGGAATAACAGTATTGATGAATTATTTAGGCATTGAAACATATGCAAACTACAGTCTACATCCGTTATGTCAAAGTCGATTATGTCGAATTATCCGGTTATCTCGAAGTCGGATCAAAGTTCCATTTCAGACACTATCATTTTACATATAACTGGCTCCGTTGATATAGAATTTCGTTAGGTCAAACTTCGATTATGTCGATTAGTTTGTTCGGTCCGACGGAATTCGACATAACGGATATAGACTGTACTTGTGTGCACATTTCGACGAGAGTTTTATTTTCAAAACTCAATTAATTAATCGTTTCTGTTATTTATTATTCATTTAACTAAGCATGTAAATAACATGCAATATCCGATTAATGCAGTGGTTCGCACCCTCGCTTATCAATACCACCCTGGTTCGAACCTCAGACCGGGGAGTGTGTGAGATGTTGACCCCAAGATCCGACAGGTGGGTCTTCGGCGGGTAATCCGGCTTTCTCACACACGAATGACCATATAATGTGAAACTTGAGACTTTATGTTAGAATTAATAATGACAGCTGCTTAAATATATTGCCATGTTCTTTATGTTGGGTGGGGACTTCTTTGCACAGATGACCAATCTAAGGTTACAGGATTTGTGAGTTGTAGTGAAATCGTTTTGGTTTACACAAGAAGATTGGTAATATGTGTAGAGCAAACACTACCTTGTCGAAGCTGTCATCGATCTCCTTATCCAGAAATTGTTGTTCTGTTCTGTAAGGTTACAAGCATGTTTATTATTATTATATACCAAACTTATATAGCGCTCTTTTCATCTAAAAATAAAACGTTCAAAAGCGCTTTACAGCCTAAAATATCACAAATATTGATAAAAACTTCCACATACAATGAGATAAAACAAGACAAAAATAGCAAACACAATTACAATGGATTATAAATATGCTATAAAATATTCGGATCTAAAATTATAACAATTAAAATATAGGTAATAATTAAATAAAATGTGTTCATTTGCAGTCTTAATCCTGATTGAGCACAGACACAGTTCGATATTTATGTTCCATATAAACATTTAAAAAGGTGTGTCTTCAAAGCCTTTTTGAAAGAACACAATGTTGTTGCACTTCTAAGATTTGATGGAAGAGAATTCCAAAGTTTTGGGGCAGCAGTCCTGAAACTTCTATCTCCGTATGTGACAGTCCGACTTCTTGGTAACACAAGAGTAGCTGCTTCATTTTTAGACCGTAAGTCTCTCCTTGGTATATAAACCTCAAGCAAGTTTCTCATATATTTATATTGCCGAGATGTGTGTATTGTGTATCACGTCATCAATTGTGGATTTCACGTGAGCGTTGTATATCAACATACAGCTGTCAAAAAGTATTTATGTTTGACACACTTGATCCTTTACATTTTACATTTGGAGAAATGATCAGAATGACTCAGAATAGGTAATTGATGTAGTACGGATTGAAGTCTTGATTGATGCTAACATGCCCGTATCTTACATTCAATATTCTGCTATTGCGGTGGGAGCATGCAGGAATTATGCGGACTCCCTTTAGCACAACCTGCCATTTTCCGCGATATGCGGGATTTCTGCTCTTTTCTGCGCTTGTCGGAATTCTTGAGGGATCGGGAAAATGTGCACTATATGAGCACTCTTTGTTTCACTTTGGGGGAGAACTAACGGAGAACGAAAGGGGAACTGACCATGGAAGCCAAATTAGGGTGGGAAATTTATTGTATTATTTACAGATTTCGAAGTGAATATTAGCTTCAAGTGAATAGTTTTGACATGCTATGCTTTTGTTGACAAATAAAGCTGTGATGTTATTACGATAAACATAGAAATTGTAAGTTTGAAGCTGAAAATGTGTGAGTTTATTTTATTATTCGCATGAATTTAAATGTTCTCACAAGTGTGTGGACGACTGAATGCTACCAGCATACTCGTGATAATATTGTATACGAACGCTACCAGCATACTCGTGACAATAATGTATACGAACGCTACCAGCATACTCGTGACAATAATGTATACGAACGCTACCAGCATACTCGTGACAATAATGTATACGAACGCTACCAGCATACTCGTGACAATACTGTATACGAACGCTACCAGCATACTCGTGACAATACTGTATACGAACGCTACCAGCATACTCGTGACAATAATGTATATGAACGCTACCAGCATACTCGTGACAATAATGTATACGAACGCTACCGGCATACTCGTGACAATAATGTATATGAACGCTACCAGCATACTCGTGACAATAATGTATACGAACGCTACCAGCATACTCGTGACAATAATGTATATGAACGCTACCAGCATACTCGTGACAATACTGTATATGAACGCTACCAGCATACTCGTGACAATAATGTGTATGAACGCTACCAGCATACCCGTGACAATAATGTATATGAACGCTACCAGCATACTCGTGACAATAATGTATATGAACGCTACCAGCATACCCGTGACAATAATGTATACGAACGCTACCAGCATACTCGTGACAATAATGTATATGAACGCTACCAGCATACTCGTGACAATAATGTATATGAACGCTACCAGCATACTCGTGACAATAATGTATACGAACGCTACCAGCATACTCGTGACAATAATGTATATGAACGCTACTAGCATACTCGTGACACTAATGTATACGAACGCTACCAGCATACTCGTGACAATACTGTATATGAACGCTACCAGCATACTCGTGACAATAATGTATACGAACGCTACCAGCATACTCGTGACAATAATGTATATGAACGCTACCAGCATACTCGTGACAATACTGTATATGAACGCTACCAGCATACTCGTGACAATGATGTATACGAACGCTACCAGCATACTCGTGACAATACTGTATACGAACGCTACCAGCATACTCGTGACAATACTGTATATGAACGCTACCAGCATACTCGTGACAATACTGTATATGAACGCTACCAGCATACTCGTGACAATGATGTATACGAACGCTACCAGCATACTCGTGACAATACTGTATACGAACGCTACCAGCATACTCGTGACAATAATGTATATGAACGCTACCAGCATACTCGTGACAATACTGTATATGAACGCTACCAGCATACTCATGACAATAATGTATATGAACGCTACCAGCATACTCGTGACAATACTGTATACGAACGCTACCAGCATACTCATGACAATACTGTATACGACCGCTACCAGCATACTCGTGACAATACTGTATACGAACGCTACCAGCATACTCATGACAATACTGTATATGAACGCTACCAGCATACTCGTGACAATACTGTATACGAACGCTACCAGCATACTCGGGACAATAATGTATATGAACGCTATAAGCATACTCGTGACAATACTGTATACGAACGCTACAAGCATACTCGTGACAATAATGTATATGAACGCTACCAGCATACCCGTGACAATAATGTATATGAACGCTACCAGCATACTCGTGACAATAATGTATATGAACGCTACCAGCATACTCGTGACAATGATGTATATGAACGCTACCAGCATACTCGTGACAATAATGTATACGAACGCTACCAGCATACTCGTGACAATAATGTATATGAACGCTACCAGCATTCTCGTGACAATACTGTATACGAACGCTACCAGCATACTCGTGACAATACTGTATACGAACGCTACCAGCATACTCGTGACAATACTGTATACGAACGCTACCAGCATACTCGTGACAATACTGTATACGAACGCTACCAGCATACTCGTGACAATAATGTATACGAACGCTACTAGCATACTCGTGACAATACTGTATACGAACGCTACCAGCATACTCGTGACAATAATGTATATGAACGCTACCAGCATACTCGTGACAATACTGTATACGAACGCTACCAGCATACTCGTGACAATAATGTATACGAACGCTACCAGCATACTCGTGACAATAATGTATACGCTTTCGTCCGCATCTTTTGCAGTCGAAAATGAGATAAACTAGCGAATATAGAGAACACAAAATGTGTTTGAATAATGGACATTAACAAGTGTTGGCAATTACATTTGTGAATACTAATTAAGCATGTGTCAATAGAACAGTCGCATTTCCTTAGATTTATATACCTATACCAGAGATGTTACGAGCCATAACTATATTTATGTCAATTCCTGATTGATCAACTGGTGCTGCTACAACACGATAATATATGATGTATCCTTAGCAGAGTGATCGACGTACACTAGAGGACATAGAAAACGCACTCCTACATTATATACTAGAGGACATAGAAAACGCAAACTCACATTATATACTAGAGGACATAGAAAACGCACACCTACATTATATACTAGAGGACATAGAAAACGCACACTCACATTATATACTAGAGGACATAGAAAACGTACATCTACATTATATACAAGAGGACATAGAAAACGCGCATCTACATTATATACTAGAGGACATAGAAAACGCACATCTACATTATATACTAGAGGACATAGAAAACGCACACCTACATTATATACTAGATGACATAGAAAACGCAAACGTACGTTATATACTAGAGGACATAGAAAACGCACACCTACATTATATACTCGAGGACATAGAAAACGCACATGTACATTATATACTAGAGGACATAGAAAACGCACACTCACATTATATACTAGAGAACATAGAAAACGCACACCTACATTATATACTAGAGGACATAGAAAACGCACACCTACATTATATTCTAGAGGACATAGAAAACGCACACTCACATTATATACTAGAGGACATAGAAAACGCACACCTACATTATATACTAGAGGACATAGAAAACGCACACCTACATTATATACTAGAGGACATAGAAAACGCACACCTACATTATATACTAGAGGACATAGAAAACGCACACCTACATTATATACTAGAGGACATAGAAAACGCAACAAACAATCCAAACATTGAAACAATACATTAAGGTCGGTGGTTCTATCCGGTACTCGCTCGTTCCTGGAACACTCACGGACTTCCTCCATCATTAAAAGCTGGAGAGTCGTCATGTGACCTAAGCTGGTCGTGCGACATTAAGCCAAAATACAAACAAACGTACATACAAACAAACGGAACAAATGAACATACAAACAAACGGAACAAACGTACATACAAACAAACGGAACAAACGTACATACAAGCAAACACACAAACAAACAAACGTACATACAAGCACACACACACACACAAACAAACGTACATGCAAACACACAAACAAACAAACGTACATACAAACACAAAAACAAACAAACGTACATACAAACACACAAACAAACAAACGTACATACAAACACACACACACACACACACACACAAACAAACGTACATACAAACACACAAACAAACAAACGTACATACAAACACACAAACAAACAAACGTACATACAAGCAAACACACACACAAACAAACGTACATACAAACACACAAACAAACAAACGTACATACAAACACACAAACAAACAAACGTACATACAAGCAAACACACACACAAACAAACGTACATACAAACACACAAACAAAACAAACGTACATACAAACACACAAACAAACAAACGTACATACAAACACACAAACAAACAAACGTACATACAAGCAAACACACACACAACAAACGTACATACAAACACACAAACAAACAAATGTACATACAAACACACAAACAAACAAACGTACATACAAGCAAACACACAAACAAACAAACGTACATACAAGCAAACACACACACAAACAACGTACATACAAACACACAAACAAACAAACGTACATACAAGCGCACACACACACACACACACACACACACCACACACACACA
>CM026403.1:10037383-10104536 GCA_014843695.1 Archivesica marissinica
CGATCTGGTAACAACCTCGTGGCGATGGATTCCATCATGAATGAGGTATCGAGAGTGATTAATATAAGGTGCAAGACCTTGTTTCGCAATCGAGCTAAATTAAATGTGACTAGACTAACTACCGTACCATCTCGCACACTTCTCGGATCGAGACCGGGTTGCATTAGGGTTAAACATATTTTATTCATCAATATTTACATCACGTAGTACATAATATTAATATGCACTGGATTAAATCGAAAAATAAAGGCGAGCATCGAGCATGCAAATCACTGCTCTAATCGTACAGCCATCGTATGTATGTATGTTCCATTAATGTCAAACCCCTTGCGGGGACTTAGACACGTTTTCCTGGGAATGGCTTATCCGAACTAAGTGGTTAACCAGTACTAAGCAATGTGTGTGAGGTGCCTTGCTCAATGATACTACATACGTGGCCTGACCGAGTATCGAACCCGGGACCGTTCGATTCCAAATCCGACGCTCTACCACTGGACCACGGACGCCATCGTATGTAATAGTACGAGTTTGTATAGTCCAGAAATGTATTAGATATATTAATTGTAGTCATGGTTACTAGCAAACGTTGTGGAAATATGTGCATGCCCCAGTTTATGCACATGAACTAGCATGGGAACAGGCGTTGATATATGTTGCCTGATCAGTCATATAAATATACGATCATTAATTGAGCCGAGTTTCTAATAATATCAACGTGTCATTTTGCCAGAAGTAAAAAAGTGAAATAATCGACCGACTGGAACCCAGGCTACACATGGAAGACACCGTTCTGTCACTGCACCTGAATGCCCTCTAAATGTATAGGTATGTCACTGCCCCTGAATACTCCCTAAATGTATAGGTCTGTCACTGCCCCTGAATACCCCCAAAATGTATAGGTCTGTCACTGCCCCTGAATACCCCCTAAATGTATAGGTTGTCACTGCCCCTGAATACCCCCTAAATGTATAGGTATGTCACTGCCCCCGAATACCCCATTTCACTGCCTCTGAAAACCCCAATTCACTGCCTCTTAATACCCCATTTCACTGCCCCTGAATGCCCCCTTTCTGAATACCCCCTTACACTGCCCATGAATGCCCCATTTCACTGCCTCTGAATACCCCAATTCATTGCCTCTTTATACCCATTTCACTGCCCCTGAATGCCCCCTTTCTGAATACCCCCTTACACTGCCCATAAATACCCCATTTCATTGCCCCTTACACTGCCCATGAATACCCCCTTACACTGCCCATGAATACCCCATTTCACTGTCCCTGAATACCCCCTAAATGTATATAATATCCTCTTGAATAGTTCCCATTGTTGGTATAGTTACTTACTTTGCACAGCATGCTATCGATTTGCATTCATGTTCTCGTCTTATACTTATTACATTAGACAGATACAGTTTATAATATAATAACATAATGAGTGGGTAATATCGCCATTGCAAATGAGCACAACTATGCAAATAAGCACACTTATTCAAATGACAGGCCGTCAAGTGAGGGCTTGGTCCAAAAAGAGTAGGAAAATAGGAATTCCGACGGTGAAAATATAGGAATAAAATAGGAAAATATTGTATTACCTGAACCACATATATTCATTGACTGTAAATAATACAGCAAGTGAGTCGAGGCTCACATATACCCTCGGCCTCTGCCGCAGGCTCTTCATGCCAATAAAAAATGAATGTTCATGTCAGGTAATGTTGAATACAGAATGATTTTGAAAATGCAGAAGCGTTATTTGGAAAACTAACAATATATATCATTTTTAAGCTAATAAGAGTGAAGAGTGAATGTTGTACAGATATAACGTACTTAAAAACATTAACTGGAAATTTTGCAAAAATCTTTAAAGCAAACTACTAAATAATTTGATATTGAGCGTGTGGGGACAATGTGTTTGAAGAAATGGATGATAAACATGCATATCCATGTTCGAGTCAATCGGTAACAGGGTTGTACATAAAGCATGTAAACTCTTTCATGCAAATGAACGGACGTACATTCGAAAACTATATACCATCGTCCTACTTTTTATGGCGTGGGTATACAAAGCAGCTCTGGAGGCACGGAACGCTAATGCCTTTCAATCTTCTGTATACAGGTCCGCAAAATAATTCTAATATCGTCCAGTCTACAAAGAGCATGTACATCTACTAATGTACAATTAATGGGCTAATGCAAATGTGTGCACATTTTAAAAGACAAATGCTCGAAAGTGGCATAAAAGAAATGCCATAGCTATCTAAGAAATGCAAATTTAGGCATAATAGTTTAATTTGAAAGACGACCTGTCTGAAAATGGCACAGAAGATTGCCGTAGCCATCTAACACAGTTGCAATAGCAGTTTCATAGTTATGTTACAATCTACAATATTTATCGTATTGTCAATTTCACTGTCATGTTCATAGTTAAATTGGGCAAAAATGTGTATGGCTTTTCAAAAATATAGGAAAAATAAGAAGAAGAATGCTTTATTAAGACTTAAACTTTACTGGAAAAATAAGAACATTTTCCCGGAAAATATGAAAAAATAGGAATTGCCCAAAAAATAGGAAACAATAGGATACTTGACGGCCTGAAATGAGCACACATATGTAAATGAGCACACATATGCAAATAAGCACGCCTATGCAAATAAGCACACATATGTAAATGAGCACACATATGCAAATAAGCACGCCTATGCAAATAAGCACACATATGCAAATAAGCACACCTATGCAAATAAGCACACCTATGCAAATGATCACACATATGCAAATGATATAATTCATAAGATAGAACACAATAAACATAGCATCTCAATTATGCTGTCATTGAAAATCATCACCGATCTATAAACACTATAAGTCCTGCAAGATGGGTTATTAACACTGCGAATTATGTCCTACCGCTGAATTCTTCAACAGCCATGTCCAGCTACCGTAGCAATTCCACTGTAAAACTTGCTAAAACTTGTGCAAATAGCCGGTATTTAAACGTTACACATCTAGACAGACTCGGTAAATATGTACTTGGGACGTCATAGTAAAGTACTTGTTGTGACGTCACAGTCGCGCGTGCTCCGTTCATACAATTGACATAATAATATACATTTAGAACGCACATTGTTGTTTAGAATACATTTACTAGTTTTTTTGCTTTATAATAGTTTCGTGAATTTAAAAGCTGACTATCACGTAAGCAAAGTAACTAAAACGAGTAAAATTACAAATAAAATGTGAACTACGTTTTTTCGCCGCGTTTACTATTCATTTACATCCGGTCACTTGACGCACTTCATTGATAATAACCGAAGCATATGTACATGAAACATTTGCAATTCAGTAAATTTACAGTTTCTTGGACGATTATGTAATAAAACGGATCTTATATTCGTGTTCATTTCTTATTGAATTTATTTAAAAATATATAAATGACCACTCATTTAATATATAGAGACATATATATATATATATACCAAATGTATGTATACGTGTCTGTAAAGATTTGCTATCAACCATGTAACACGATTTTGAGAAAATCACAATTATTAACAAAGGTATAGAAACAACAGTTAGTGACTGTAAAAACAAAGGAGTCCAACTAAATGGACCAAATTGAATATACATTTCGGGATAAATCGGACTTTATCTGCCAAGGGAGGTAACAATACAGCCATTGATGTCTCTCATTGATCAGTGTTTTCCTACATCCGATTATTTCTTCTGTTCACTCAGCCAGTGTTGTGTCCAATCTACATTCAGTTGTTGTTTGTTTGTGCAAATCCATTCAGTGATTGTAAATTGTCAATGCCACACGCTTCATCGGATGTGTGCGTGACCACAACGACATTATATACGTTAGCAGTATCCGGAATAGCGAATAACATTGCTATGGTTGTTTGTTTGCTGTGACAGTGCTATTAAAGTATTGAACCTCATAATTATTCCTCAAACTTAAGTGATTTACCAACAATGAATATCTGTTCTGGATATGAATGTTATTTCTACACGCAATGATGCTCGTAAAAGTTCGTACAATTCTAACTTGGTTGTGATCGTTAGCGTCACAAAATGCGTATTTTATTTTGAAAAGGAAAATTAAAACAAACACATTATTCTAGTGTGTTATAAACTTCCATTTGCACAGTTACTGATCACTTTAATACATCTCCAAAGTGGGAGGTACACTACTAATAAGTCCACAACTGACAATTCCATTATTTGAGTCGTGATAGCGTAGTGGTAACTCGTTCACTTCATGTGCGAAAGGCTCCGAGTTCGAGCCCTGCTGGAACCGTTACGAGTGTGCCCTTAGGCAAGGCATTTAAATTCCACGTTGCTTCTTCTCTCTCCCTCATGACGATGGATTCCATCAGAAATGAGGTCTCGAGAGTGATTCATATAAGTTCTAATAACTTGTTTCGCAATCGAGCTATACTAAATTTGTATAAACATTATTGACAGATCGTCAAAGTTTTAGTTAAAATCTGAATACACTGTTATCGAACACTTAAAGTAGAAGACACTGATCGTGATTTCTAAGAATGTACTCCTTAGAATATCTCAGTGTGCTACATGCACATTCCAAGTAATTTCACATTGTATAATTTAGCATAATGTGAACGAGATGGGGCCTGCCCCCTGGCCTAGTGGTTACGATCGTTGATTTAAAATCATATGCCCATCACCTATGTACGCTTGAATCACACTGAGTGTGTAGTATTATTTCATCTGAGGAAGGTATCCAGCTGGCTTGCGGAAGGTCGGTGATTCAGCCCGTGTGCTCGCACGTGCCTGAAATACTGCTCGAAGTTGCATCAGGGGTTTTTCTCCACAAATATTAGCTGGAGATTTGCTATTTGACCTATGCTGTTGGTGGGACCCAAAACGCGAATAATAAAGAGAATTTATTATCTAAATTTATCTATCATCGCTACTGGTTGCCCATTTGAGCGACGGGTAGTTTACCTAACAGCACCTTTCTTGGGCAAGCTCCAGCGGTTAACCAGTATTTGGTGCACCAACCTCCGTAATAAACCGCCAATTTATTCATATAAAGAGACGCGGTCTTAGCGGGGCTAAAACCCGTGACCATCGGGGAATTATGGAATTAAAGAGTATGTGGTACCTTATAACCTTGTATTCCATGTATTACTCTACATCCAACCTACTCTGCAGAACAACTCTCCTTGCCATCGTCCCATGTGAATTCAGACTTCTATTTACAATATGCTGTATATTCTGGGTACATATGACATTGTTCCCGCTCTACGTTCACCAGATATCAGTATCCCCAAGTGTCTATATATTCTTCCCTTTCCAATTTCATATTAATAAGACATAACAGAACATGGCCCTTAACGCTCTCGTCAAGAATTGAAGCAGGCAATTTTATGTTTTCCTTGCAATTACAATTTCCATAAAATAATTGCATACTACGTCTATAGAGACGAAGTGTCCGGAATCTCTGTTTGAATTACCATTTATTATACAAATGTTCGTCTATCTAGTTTGATGGTACGTCACTATGTGCATCTGCCGCTTAAGCTACAACGTAAATTGAATCAACAAGTTCATCGTGACACCGATGTTATATTATCAGGCTGTCCGATTAGCGCAGTGATTAGCGCGCTTGCTTATCACCAAAGCAACCTGGTTCGATCCTCGACCGGGAAGAATGTGAGATGGTACGGTGGTCGTCAAATCGGACAGGTGGGTTTTCTCCGGGTACTCCGGTTTCCTCCCACACGAATGACCACACTTACGCTTGCATCCGCGCCAACGAGAGTGGTTAATATAAGTTGTTAAAACTTGCTTCGCAAACGTTGTGAAATAAATAAAATTTAAAAAAAAGTTATTATCTTCTGTATGTGTTTTACGTTTATTTATCGTCGCTACCGGTTGCACATATGAGCGACGCCTCCCGAAGAGGTTAGTCATTTTTGGAGGATAGTGCAAAGATACAGACAGACCCATTCCAGAGTCTCCTCTGGTTCTTTTACGTGCACACCATGGTTCTTTTACGTGCACGGTGTACAGCACCGACACGAGACCTCGGTTTAAAGTCCCATCTGAAATACTGTTAATATTAATAGGGTCAGACGGGGGATCGAACCTGCGATCCCTGGATTACCAGTCCAGCTTGTTACCACTGGACAACAGATATGTCTATATATTATCTTCCCCCGTAGAATACGCGGCGTATACGTCAGTCCGGACAATAACAAGTGATATTAATGATGTGTGAATTCACATTTTGTTCTGGTTGGAAAAGTTATGTCGGTAGAGATCCCCTGAATGCTCCTTTGTGCGACATCTGTAAAATAATGGTTAGGTTAAACAATAGCCTCGCCTTGTATATTTCCTCGAACTCCCCTAATAAATTAAAACTTATAGAACACCAACACAGCTTTAGTTTGTTTCATTCCTTTCTATTGTGTTGAAAATACATGACTATGTTTATGCAAAGAAATAAATAATGTTATAATGTTTAAACTAACATATAAAATTATTACATTCTTGAACATTCTTCAAATATTCATTTAAATGTTAACCTTTTTCTTTTAACATCCAAAACTATTTACTCACTAATATAATAAATTCTGAGCATATACCTAGAATAGATTTAACGTATTCTCATTGTTATTATATATATTATTATCCTGCCTATTGTATATCAACCAATTGATAGGGAGAAGAACTATATAAGTTTTCTTTCGTTTTAATCCCTTTCAGTCTACTGCTGTTAAATTATATGTAAACTGTTCATTTCTTGAATACATGTAAAAAATACTGAAATACTGAAATAATGTTTAAACTAACTTATATTAATCACTCTCGAGACCTCATTCCTTATGGAATCCATCGCCACGAGGGAGAGAGAGGAGGAAACATAGAAATTAAGTGCCTTGCCTAAGGACACAATCGTAACGTCTCCAGCGGGGCTCGAACTCCAGGCATTTCACACCTGAAGCGAACGCGCTATCACGACTTGCCAACTAGTGATGACATTTGTCTGTAAAACCGTTTAATCAACAGTCTTATACTTAAAGCGACACTACATCGGTGTCTGCAGAATGTAATTTGCTATTATATGGTATACTTTTTATCTCCAAATATTTGCCTCAAAAACTGAGTATTTCAACAAATAAACAAACGTCGTATACGCGATTTGTTGACATAGCAAACAATGTAAATACGGTCGACATTCATGAGTAATACAACGCGATTATCCTGAATAACACGAGGCATGGTACATATATACCGTGATATCTCGCATGTGTGCCTATGCATATTTATTTGTAGACTAATCTTAGTTAAATTATCTCTAATCGAAAGTATCGCGTGTTTAGTATTGACTTCAATGACAACAAACGTCAATTCAGGAGCATGTATGGCCGTTTTATGAAATCCTTCTTTCACGTTTGAAAGTTTGTATACACAAAAACACTGTGAATGTAGAATGTGTAGTAGCAATGCATTTATAAGTGGACACATGCATTGTATTTGCTTTTTGCAATGTAATGTCGCTTTAACAGTGGAAAATAAATTATTAGCCAAACATCATTGGAAACACATGTGTTTACACGTAAAATCTTTATCTCAACCAGCCGATCAGAATATAGTATCAACCAAGCATAACGCGCCTTGCCTTCATCACTTGCTCCGACCAGGGTTTGGGTTAGGGATAGGGTCAAAACGCGGGGTTGATGTCATTATTCAGTTGGGTGGTTGAGAAAAAAGGCTTACCATGTTTACAAGTGCAAGATATACTTTTATTTCATTTGGTGATCACCGATTTAATGGTTTTCAAGTTCAACTCGTGTCTAACACTTGTTTCTGTGATCGCTCGATGAAATAAATTCCAATGTTACAATAATAAACACAATTATCCACTATTTTACTGGGATCTGTTCAGTGTTCGATGTTATAAATGTCTGCCAGCACGAACGCACTGTAAGTCAATTGTCGAATGTCGCTCACTCAATATTTGTATGTGCAAGCTCACGTTAGCTACCGCAATGTGTCTGTGAACATGTTCAAATGTCTTCTCCACAGTAACCATTGGGTATATAGCCATCATGTGTGGTCATGATACTTGGGTAGGAGGCGTATTACAACACTGTTAAAATCACACCATTACGTAATAGGCCATGATGGCCGCTGTCTAAAAATAGCACACATTCTTAAATACATTCTTCCTCTCACGAACCGAAACTTGACAAATCTTCGTAGGAATGATCAATGTACATTGTTCTTTCATAGTTGTTCAAATTGTGATCTCGGGATCAAAAATGGGTGTGGCCCGGGAGGTCAGGTATGGGTCAATTTTATTTTTGAGCAAAATTGGCCATGCCATATATCACCTCAAAGGTATCGATGAAGCGACCACTCTTGTGCAATGTCCATTACAATCGGATTATTACGTCATCTAAGATGGGCGTCAAAAGGCAAACCTTTTATAAGAGATTTCAAACGTCTTCTTCTCCTGACCTGAACAGCCAATGTTCAAGAAACTCTACTTATATGGTCATTAGGTGAAGTCTTTCCAAACTTGTTAAAATAAAGTTCACCTGTAATCCAAGATGGCCACAGTCTCAAAATAGTACATAATTATTTAAAAATAAATCTACTCACGAACCGTCAGCAGGATATTGACGAATCTTGGTAGAAATGATCGATGTACAATGCTCTTTCAAAGATGTTCAAATGGTGACCACCTCGGGATAAAAAAAATGGGGCGTGGCCCATGAAGTCACATTTTACTTTTGAGCAAATATGTTCATGTCATTTGTAATATCAAATCAAAGGTATCGCAATTGTTGTCAACAGCAGATGATTGTGTAGTACAAGATGATTGTGTAATACAAGATGATTGTGTAAAGATGATTGTGTAATACAAGATGATTGTGTAATACAAGATGATTGTGTAATACAAGATGGCCACAAAAAGGTCAAATGATCGTTCTTTTATAACATATTTCAAAATGCGTCTTTACCCAAACTGCTTGGCCAATGGTAGCCGTATAAAATAACACACATTCTTCAAACATCTTCTCACGAACTACCTGCCGGATTTTGGCAACAATTGGTAAGAGTGAACGGTGTACAATGCTATTTCAATGTGGTTGTTAAAATGGTTATCCGGGGAGGGGGTCAAAAAATGTGGTCTGGTGAGCAATACAGGATCATGATGACACTCATGCATATTCATGTGATCTGTAACGGTGGTTATATATGGGTTGCCGAATGATATTAACAGCACTAGCACAATACCAGACGTGTTTAGGCTTTTGAACCACTGATGTGGTCTGGTGAGCAATACATGGTCATGGTGACCCTCATGCATATTCATGTGATCTGTAACGGTCGTTATATATGGGTTGCCGAATGATATTAACAGCACTAGCACAATACCAGACGTGTTTAGGCTTTTGAACCACTGATGCACAAATACCTTAGCTTAACAAGATGTACATACTCTATACTCCACCACGTGTACATACTCTATACTCCACCACGTGTACATACTCTATACTCCACCACGTGTACATACTCTATACTCCACCACGTGTACATACTCTATACTCCACCACGTGTACATACTCTATACTCCACCACGTGTACATACTCTATACTCCACCACGTGTACATACTCTATACTCCACCACGTGTACATACTCTATACTCCACCACGTGTACATACTCTATACTCCACCACGTGTACATACTCTATACTCCACCACGTGTTTCTCATATTGTATGTTTTATTATGTTGAACTGTACTTGCGTGCCATAAAATCTAGCAATTCAGCCAACATCAGCACCTCTGCAATTATTGGAATTATAAATAATTACTGTAAATATGTCTGTTAGATGCACGCATCAACACATCAAGCGTACTGGTAAACACAGTAAAACTGCATGATGCTTAACGATGTCAGTTGTGCCTACAGTCATACACCGTTATTGGAATCTCCATATGCCACCATTATAACATACACTGTCATTATATGTTCCCCAAAAATAGCTTATCCCAAAATACTGTATTTTTCAACAGACTTACCTTTGGGCCACAAGAAAATGGCATATTTCAATAGGGTTGACCACTTGCGTTGTTCATTATTTCCCAATAAAGATACATCTCTCCTACACTGAAGGTAATTTGGTTGTGAATATTGCACTGTATTTATAATAACAATGTTGTTTACTTTTTCAAATGGTAGATATATTTCTTTATTTATAGAGGGTGACCTAATTAGTTAGAACTAATCTTCCTTAGGGCCCTAAAAGGTATGCACACATTCTAAAATAGTCCAAAATGCAGCTCATGTAATGTATTTAAATTTAATAAGTCACTTTCACTATTGGTTTGAATACCTACTAAGCCAATCCGTTGATGTATTAATAATTCTTAAGGGCTTCCATACACATTTTTCAACCAATCCTAGGCCACTATTTCAACAACATCTGGTCTACAAAGAAAAGGTAACTCTCGTACAATAAGGTATATGTTGGTATTAATTGGACTCGTATATAGAAGGTAAATGAGGCTTAGTGAGCGACATCGCTGGTTTTCTATTATCTCCCTGGGCAGATAAAGTCCGAATTAACCGGAAATGTATATCGGTTCTTTAAGTTTGAATCCAGTGTTTTTACATTTGTTCTCATACGAACAATTGTGGCATGTTAATTATCTGATATTTTTTAAAGATACCAATTGGAAATACAATAGGATATATAGTAATTGTAGCGAAAATGGATGGACATTGATACGTATGTTGTGCAAAGGAAACAATGGCAATAACTGCGAATAAAACCATCTTAAGAGTAAATATTGTTTTTCTTGCACCTTCCACTAAATTATATTCTTTCCATTGGTCAAAGCGGTCACATGGTGACCAATCATGGGACTGTAGAGGGTCAGTAAATATCTCAGGTAGGGTCAGTATAAAACATGGCTGATTTCTGAAACTCATGGTCTGTGCGGGGTTCGAACCCGTGACCATCAAGTCAGCTGTCTTAACCACTCGACCATGGAGGCGGACGTTCTAATCATGTCACCTATCGTGGCTATATATGCTTATCTTTGACTGTCCGAATGATAACAGACGGATACGTAGTCCAGTGGTTAACACGATGGACTGGGAATCCAAGGATCGCAGGTGCGATCCACTGTCTGACCATAATAACATTAACAGTCTTTCAGATGGGACTTTAGACAGAGATCTCCTGTCGGTGCTTTACACCATGCACTTAAAAGAACCAGAGGAGACTCTGACATGGGTCTCTGTCTGTATCATTGCACTATCCTCCAAAACTCTAATATTATTTATCTATTCAGGAGGCGTCGCTCATATGGGCAACCGGTAGCGATGATAGATAAACGTACATCACGCACACATTCCTTTTGATACCCGGTATATACTCTTGTTAACGGATTACGTGCACGTCTCAATAGGTGGCTGAATTAGTCGTCTACATTCTAACATCAACAAGTTATTCTCTGTTATTCTTCCGTATACTTGCTCAGAGCAAAGCTTATAAATACTTCCCTATGAACAGTATAATATGCGTAATTGAAAACATGGTGACGTGTAGTGCTGGTAAACGTTCTAAATGAATATTTAAATAAGTACGGTATGCGTATTGCGTGCTCGCAGTCTTGCACGATTCTAAGAACATAGTTATATATGACCGTGAGCTGAAATCAGTTTGAAGGATCTTCTTTTTTTCAACTGTCAGATATCAAAATTTGTTTAAATAATTCTTTTCCGGGCTGGTATATGATATGCTCTGAACCATATCTTGCAACGTGTCAATTGCGATTTATAGGAACATTAGTTCGCTTGATTACTGCTGATCAAGATATGGCATCGATTGCCTCTTAATACATTTCTCGAAACAAATTATTCAGAAATGTAATCTCTCCTGATATGATTTGTCGCTAATCAGCCGTTATAGTGAAAGTGTTCGTTATATTGAAAGTGTTCGTTATATTGAAAGTGTTCACTTGAACTGTTAATGCTTGAATTGGTAGCAAGGCATTATAACTTGTAATGCCTAATGGATTAACGGGACAATAAGACTGCATGTGAATAAAAGACGGCCAGCAATTTGGCAATGTTTAGATGTTATTACGTGGCTAGTTTCATATCAGCATAGGCATCAACCCGAGGTAACATGACCTCAACCTGATACCGAATGTCGAAGGCTGATATCACGGGACCGAGGGTCGACACCTAGCCTGATATGAAACTGGCCACGTAGTAACGTCTTTATTACGTTGATATATGAATTTGAACATTTAATAATCCGAATCATGCTCTCCGTTATCCATTTATTACGAATAAATCCATATTACTGAATTAGATACAACGATTGACATATTACCACGAAGCTACACACATCTGTTACGGGAAGTAAGCAAACGAGCACCGAGTGCGCGTGCGTTATCTTTCTCATGGACTAGTTGATACGGTACATGTATAATGCTGGTAAATGTAGCGTAATTGTATTCAACGAGACAGAACGTGATTTTAAAAATAGTTCTAGAAATTGGAAGTTAGGTAGTACATCAGTGGAGGAATCTGAATCTTATGTTCATTTAGGGGTAAATTGTAATAAGTACTTGAATCTTGATGATAATATTAAGCAAGCCTGTTCAAAAATACGCAAAACATTCTTTAACATGGCCGACTTCGGTGTGCACAGAAATGGTTTACACCCGCTATCAATAAAACACCTATATCAATCAATTGTTCTATCAAAGGCATTGTTCGGGTGTGAACTATGGTGTAACATGTCTGAAGCTCAATTACAGTCCCTTGAAAGAGTGCATCGCCAATGTATTAAATTCATGCAATCAATGCCACGATGTACACGGACGGATATTGCGTTAGGTTGTATCGGTGCTCTCTCGCTTGAACAAGAGATCGATAAGCGGAAGCTCTTATTTTTCGGTCAATTATGTAATATGGATGTTAAAAAGAGTGCTAAAGTCTTATTTTCCACTCGACTTATGCAATTCAAAATTAAACCTAGTAAAACATTGGGATATATACCAGACCTATATCGTATTTTGGGGAAATATGGTCTAGGAAGTTATTTTTACAATTTTATAAACACTGCTATATTTCCAAGTAACTGGAAAACTATAGTCAACAAGTATGTATACAATTATGCAAACCTTCAATACAGGACAAATTTAATTAGTGATGATACATTACAAAGCTTTTTAAGTATACACGGTGAGCTGATCCCATGTAGTCTATGGCGTTTTAGCCAACTATATCGTAATTATTTACCATATTGTAGGACAGTTATTTTGATGGCTAGTAAACTGTTTAGCAGACCATATGCAATGATATGTCCAAACTGTAAACTCGTAACGGACTCCATAGCAATCCATCTGGTATTGTTTTGTCGAGTAAACGACGCTACCAGACAAAATATGTGGAATAGTTTGCATAACTCTCTGGGACATGATACCTATACTAGCCTCACTAATATGTATTATAGAGATCAAATTATTGAAATGTTATCCGGATTTTCAACTTTAATTATGAGTGAGTCACAGAGAGTGCAATGTTTCAAATTAATGTTAAGATATATGCATCATTTAGCAAAATGCTTAAACTATTTATTATTGTAATATACCCTTACAAACTGGGTTTGAAAACAGTTAAAATTGTCCAATTCTGATTCCCTAAAGCTTTCGTTTTCGTTTAGGGTTGCTACTTTGGACATGCTTTGGAATTAATTCGAGTCGGTCTTAGAAATAACAACGACTTTTCTGTAGTTGAAAAGACGAACCTTTTCCTAAGTAACGTACACATACTTCACGAAAGTATTCATGAATATAATGAATATACTGAATGTAATGAATACAAGATCTCAGATCTACAAAGATATGTATACATAGCTAATAAAATGGTTAATATAGTTCATATATTAATGTCAATGACATATCCAGTAGTCTGTATGTCTGTGTATATGCATGGGTGTATGTATGTATATGTGTGTATATGTATATATGTATACATGTATATGTATATAAATATATGTATATATGTATATGTGTATATGCATGTAGGTAGGTATGTATGTATTGTGTATCTGTGTGTATGTGTGTGTTATGTGTGTAGATGTAGAAATATACACACATAATATATTATAGTGCATATATGTGTAAAAGTTCTATGTTCCATTTCATCTGTTCATTTTGTTATCAATTGTCTGTGTTTATTATGTAAATGTATCTCATCATATGGTGGAATAAAAGATATCTATCTATCTATCTATTGTGGTAGGCAAATAACGGCAAAACCAGGCTAAAATTCATATCGAAGTAATAAATGTACATATTCCATTGCAAATACTTAATTCTAGTATACAAACAGGATAACTAGGTGTGTTTGTTATTTACCAGCAATGCAGAACGCAGCCAAAGATTTACTCGATATAGACACCACATTTTGACCACAAATAATGTTGATATCTGTTCGTACTGAACAGCAATCGGGAATTTCTATAGCAAAACCCAGAGAGTTAAAACATCAGATAGTTTCGTAATTTATTCTTTTTAGATCTGTTGAACTGTTTACTGTTCTGGACTAAATATTTGAGACAAGTGGTTGTATAATTTCGTATTTACCAAAGGTATAAACTCGAATCTAATTGAGTTTAAAGTTTGAAATTTATTTATTTTACAACGATTGCCAAACAAGTTCTAATAACTTATATTAATCACTCTCGTTGGCCCAGATGAAAGCGTAAATGTGGTCATTCGTGTGAGTGGAAACCGGAGTACCCGGAGAAAACCAACCTGTCCGATCGGGCGACCACCGTACGATCTCACATACTTCCGGTCCGAGTTAACCACTGCGCTAATCGGACAGCCATTGAGTGACATGTTTCTAAACCTTCCATTCATTTCTGTTTTCCTTATCATAGCTGGAAATGTAAACCCGAACCCAGGCCCAGACCAACTTCAACCTAAATAGTGTATGCCGATCATACATCAGAACACTCGTAGTATTAGAAACAAACTCGCCTTTATAGAAAATACTTTTTCAGATTTTGATATCATGTGTTTCATTGAAACACAATTAAATGATATTGTCTTGAACGAATCTTTAAAGTGACATTACATCGCAAAAACCAAATAAAATGTATTTGTCATATATAAATGCATTGCTACTACAAATTCTTCCGAATACTTTCGAACACTAACATTGAATCAATAAACAGTGTTTTTGTGATCTACAATTGAAAGTAAGATTTTATATTACGATAAATCTGTACAATGTATCGTGTTATTCAGGATACACCCGTTGTATTACACATGAATGTTGACCATATTTACTTTATTTTGTTATGTAACAAACCGCGTATACGACCATTGTTTATTAGTTGAAATACTCAATTTTTTTAGGCAAATATTTGGACAAAAATAATACCATATAATAGGAAATTACATTCTGCAGAAATATGCATTTTCATTTGTGTAGTGTCGCTTTAACTCTTTCAGCGCCGAATAAATTCAGAGCATGTGCAAACAACATAGATCCAGACCAGCCGCGGCGTAACGCCGCGTCTGATCAGGATCTATGTTGTTTGCTATTCGGAAAAGTGCTTCAGCTCCACTGTCTGAAGAGCAATCAGCATATAGCCTGATCAGACGGCATGTTCTGTTCTGTCCGATCGGGTTCTCTACTTTCTTACAAAGTCGCTTGTATGCGACATTGGCGCTGAAAGAGTTAAGTATATCGGGTTTTACTACTTTACTACTTTATACAGAAATGATAATTCTGCATATTCGGGTGGATTTCTTACATCTCTTGCATCGTATCTCCTCACATACAGAGTTACTATCTTAGAGGATATCTTACCGGAGTTGTTTCGGATTGAAACAAAAACTCGATGACTTGTCAGACAAGGTACTGATTTTAGTCGACATCAGTGAAGATCAACAATTATACCTGAGACATTTAAATACAGTCTTATTTAAAACGATCTGTATGACGTAATTAATGAACCAAATCGTATCTCTAATCATTCTGCCACTTTACTTGACGCATTTGCAATATTACTACTTATAATTCCGTTTATTTCCAACCATCAACGTTATTAGTGATCATTTTGGTACCTATATATATTCAATTTAGTGGTGTCTGTCCGCAGCTTTATAAAGACGTGTTTGGCACTATAAAAAGCACATTTCGCAAAATTTAATGGACCTATTACAGCAACAGATTGGTCTGGTTTATACTCGGAATCAATTCAATGCAAAGCTTTTATTGAAAAGTTATTATTATACGTGAGAGACTAACCCATGTGTACACTTTGTAATATGAAGTCAATTGATGATGAATACCAGTTCTTATTGTGTTGAGAAGAAAATATTCATTAAATTCTGCATGGCCGCTTCTGGAAATCTTTTGTATATATTGTCAACAACCAATCAAAAATGATTACATAATCTTGCGAAATATATTAAAGAAGCAAATGTAATACGTGAACATACCCTTACCATGCTAACTGTTCCGTAATTTATAATATTGTGTGTAATTGTTTTTGTTTTTGTTTTCTGTATAAGTTCAGTTAAATGCATGCTTCTATGTTTATATTTATTTATTTGCCCTATGAAAACTATTATTTGTTAATGGCCAAAAGCATGAATGTATATACATGGTTCGCCGGGGACGAGGGTAAATAAGCTCAAATATCATCGAATGTATTGCATGCTCGCCCACATGATTCGCCGGAGGCGAGGGTAAATAAGCTCAAACATCATCGAATGTATTGCATGCTCGCCCACATGGTTCGCCGGAGGCTATGGTAAATAAGCTCATACATCATCGAATGTATTGCTGATTTGCCGAATTATTAGCTGGAGAATGTATCCCTTTAGGCAGCTGAAAATATAGTTTGACCTAAACAAAATTGCTACA
Source organism: Archivesica marissinica (assembly GCA_014843695.1). Taxonomy (NCBI): domain Eukaryota; kingdom Metazoa; phylum Mollusca; class Bivalvia; order Venerida; family Vesicomyidae; genus Archivesica; species Archivesica marissinica. The sequence continues at coordinate 10,054,341 of CM026403.1, forward strand.
AAAGGTTTCTCAACGGATTTCTATAGTATCAGGTGTGCCTAATATCATACTAAACGTCTACCACAATCTTACCACTGAAAAGGTATACTTTTCGAGATGACGTCCAAGATGGCCGCCAAATTCCTAAAATCTCAATTGCGTCTTCATTATTTATCCTAGATAAGTAATTGTGGTGTCTAACCAAATGTTTTGGTGACCTAGGAATCCAATTAGCATATTTAAATTATAGTGAAGTATTACATAATTGTGAACAAGATGGTGGACCAGTATGGCCGCCAAACTATTAAAATGCTCATTGCTCATTAATTATTCATCCTAGACAAGTAATTGTGTTACCTAACTGTTTTGAGGATCTAGAATCCAGTTAGCATACCTTAAATTATACTCAGGACATTTTTAAAGTGGTGTACTTATTTCTGAAAATACATTTGATCCACACCATATTTACAGATAGTCATTGTCACGTTCTTCCAGTGTTCGACTTGGCATGGTCCACAAGCGGGCGTACATGGTAGTCCATATCCTCTACAACTACACCTTGTGGATAATCTGCAGAAGGCTCTCTGTGGCAGCAATATTCTTTTTCATACGTGGCACGAACGGATTGTATTCCAGCTTCCATCCCCAATCCACCGCATTCACGCGTCTCTCCTTTCCAATCAACACCACGATCTGATAATACACTCTTATGCAGTTGTAATTAGGTGAGGACTCGGTAGAAGGTACTGGGGGTAGCAAATGACTTGCTGGAAACAATTGTCTTGCTTAAATGTTGTAGCGCAAGGTAGCAAGTGAATCAGTACTCTTGCCATCAAACTAAAGGATCTATTGTCCAATGGTAACACGATGGACTGGTAATCCAGGGATCGCAGGTTCCATCCCCGGTCTGACCCTAATAAACATTAACAGCCCTTCAGATGAGACTTTAAACCGATGTCTTGTGTCGGTGCCGTACACCGTGCACGTAAGAGACTCTGGAATGGGTCTCTGTCTGTATCATTGCACTATCCTCCACTATCTAAAATGACTAGTCTCTCCAGGAGGTGTCGCTCATATGGGCAACCGGTAGCGACGATAAATAAACGTCAAACACACAAGAGGAACACGAAACGCAACCGGTGGCAGGGAAAATGCAATCTTTCACTGTTTCAAAGCGGTGTTAGATGGAGATTTCTTTCACTGATAATGTATATTTCGCTACAGAGAAGTATTTTGAATTGACTTGAATTGACAGTGTGCTTTATGTTTTGTTCAACAATGGTTGTCAGGTCTGCTTTGATTAAAGTCGATTTTATATGAAACATGTTCTTAACTGCCAAGCGCCGTATCTATCTCCGAGTACGGCATGTTTCTAATATCGCAGTAATGTCATCATGCGCCAATAACGTGCGATTTATGCAAATCATATTAGGGATGCAATTAGCATATTGCATGTAAAGTATACTTATATTATAGATGTTGGGAATACTGACGACATGATATAATGCCGATGTAATGTTTGTGTACGTTCTCTATGTATATTTCTAGCTTTCTTTTTGTTGTCAGCTTTCCCAAAGCTCGTAGTTCGTAGTGCAATAACGTTATTGCGGTTTTCCAATTTAAAATGCTGAACACTTTTTCTTCCAATGTTATGAATACCATGCTCCAAGAATGGTTCTATTTCTGAAAACAATAGTTTATCATCCTCTTAGTGTGTATATGCTATTATTGGGAAGAGATACTTTGAAACACGAAGACATCATAGTAATTTTCACAGCAGTACAGAAATTTATTTTAAAAAACACATTGTTTTAACTGATTATTTTTATATTAATTAATTGCTTACGCTACTTGAGTTAGTAAGTCTCCAATATGTTCTCGTTTTCAATCAGGTTTGGGCTTGGTCCTGGGGGTGCAATTCTTGGGAAACTGGATAGTAGATTGAGCAAACTAGCACATTTTCTTTGAAAAGTCACATACTAACTATATTAAATCTTGCATAATGCATTATGTACATGTTTTCAGCATTAACTACGCCACTTACATTCCGTTGTTCCCATTATATTTATTTTTCATAGGGAGGGCAAATCATTAACGTTGTTAGAACTTGTGGCCCAACCTATTTGCTAAATTTCTATTTTGTACTTGTTATACGTAAAATAACCATAGGGGACTCTGGAATGTGTGTCTCTCTCTCTCTGTATCATTGCACTATCCTCCAAAAATCTAAAATGACTAATCTCTTCAGGAGGCGTCGCTCATATGGACAACCGGTAGCAACGATAAATAAACGTAAAAAACACACACACATTCGGTCATTTTGATACCAAATGTGCCTATATTCTTTTCTACAAAGGATATATAGCTTACCTCTAACATATAGTAAGTGCACAGTTTCTTTTTGGTGTCAGTATAAACGCCCTCTCTGGAGAAATGTAATATTTAACGATTTGGTAGTGCAGTTGTTAGTTTATGCAAATTGGTCTTATCTCTTAGCGTAACAAGGTCTTTCAACTTTAGACCATTCGCCACCTTCAGCCCCCTTCCGCCCCCACCCAATTCCCCATTCCATATATAGCCAATCGCCATCAGGTCCGGAGGGGGGAGGATGCGGATGTAAGTAGCCTGCCTTGGGATGCCTCGGTTACGAGGTTAGGACGTGTATACTCGATACCTCGGATACTCCGAGATAAAACTTGTGATCATCCCCAAATCTCCAACTGGTCACCACAAACCAATTAGTGAACTACGTGAACACGCTTTCATATATTCAAGGTCACTGTCTTATATTCAAGATCAATCACTGTCCTATATTCAAGGTCACTGTCTTATATTCAAAGTCACTGTCTTATATTCAAGGTCACAGTCTTATATTCAAGATCAATCACTGTCCTATATTCAAGGTCACTGTCTTATATTCAAGGTCACTGTATTATATTCAAGGTCACATTCTTATATTCAAGATCAATCACTGTCCTATGTTCAAGGTCACTGTCTTATATGCAATGTCACTGTCTTATATTCAAGGTCACTGTCTGATGTTCAAGATCAATCACTGTCCTATATCCAAGGTCACTGTCTTATATTCAAGGTCACTGTCTTAAATTCAAGGTCACTGTCTTATTTTCAATGCCACTATTTTATATTCAAGGTCACTGTCTTATATTCAAGTTTACACTTTTAATTGATTTTAAATACTGTTTTTGTATATCGTGTGGTGCAGAGAACAGATCGTTAACCTGCATGTTCATTGTCTTGTTGCGTCATTGTATTATATCTATGCGTATGTGTGTTGTATTTTCACATGGGCCTCTGGCTTACTGAATTTGAACAAATAAAACTATCTATCTCATTTGCCATGTCAGTCTGTATTATTTGTCATAGTTTACATGTTCCATTGTGCTATTTCATGTTTCAATATGTTGAGGGTCTCATGGCAGATTGACTTAATTGTTTATATTTTGTTATAGAGTTATCTCGTTAAATAAAGTCTTTACTATTAGTCGTACTATTAGTATCCACCTCGGTATTGAGGCTATTCCGTGTATATTGCACCTCGGAGGATAAGCTAGTTTAGTTTTTATGATGCAGACAGCCATTTACACGTTTTATCGCTTGTAGACTATAGCCCAAATTGTAAAGAATGCCCTCATAATGCGAGCAACTGTTTCAAGATAGACGACGTAGATTATGGATTATCTCGGCAATGAAACTGTATAATTTTATACACTTGCACTTGTAATTTGATTTGATGTTTGGGTTAAAGTGATAGCTTAATCATATGGCGATTCTGCTGCTAGAATCGGTGGCGGACAACCCCGGGTGCCCCTCTGAGTCAGCCGGGCACCCTGGTAGAATGTACAAACTAATCACATCTTTCTACTGTTATTACTGCATATGATATTGTACATAGTCTGTATCACAAATGTATAATATCATTGCTATTTTTACTAGATTCTGTGAATTGCTGCCCGTAAACTGAGTTCATACACATTTTGAAGCCACCACTACAAGTCATATTTGCACATTGTTGGATAGATTTATTATCATTAATTGTCTCATTTCCATGTTCTAATCTACCTGGCAATTCCACATATCATCATATTCCATTACATATACAAATGTAGTGTCTCTATTTTTCAGCTTTTGCATTACTACATGTGCAGTTCTCAGTAATAGTCCTATCTTCTGATTGCAGTTCATGTGACATGCATGCACTCTCCAATAATACAAACTGGTCGCTATGCGCGCAATAGAATACCGAGAAATGAACGATATTGTATTAACTGTAATATCAATGACTTAGAAGATGAATATCACTTTGTTTGTGTTTGTCCATGCTACATACATATTGCAATAGAATACCTAGAAATGAACGATATTGCATTAACTGTAATACCAATGACTTAGAAGATGAATATCACTTTGTTTGTGTGTGTCCATGCTACATACATATTGCAATAGAATACCTAGAAATGAACGATATTGCATTAACTGTAATACCAATGACTTAGAAATTGAATATCACTTTGTTTGTGTGTGTCCATGCTACATACATATTGCAATAGAATACCTAGAAATGAACGATATTGCATTAACTGTAATACCAATGACTTAGAAGATGAATATCACTTTGTTTGTGTGTGTCCATGCTACATTAACATTCGACATAAGTATTTGAAGGCGTATTATTACAGAAGGCCGTGTATAAATATCTAGAACTATTAAAAACACCCGATAAATCAATCCATTTTAAATTAGCAAATTATTTGAAAAGAGCTTTGTACCTCAGAAACTCTCTAGCGATGCCTCTTCTCTCTCCCTCGAGCCGATGGATTCCATCAAGAATGAGGTCTCGTGAGTGATTACTATAAGTTGTAAGTACTTGTTTCGCAATCGAGCTAAAATAAATTTGTGTAAACTAACTATCTCATTATTATGCTCCATCCTGTCCCACTTTAGCTCCATCCTGTCCTTCTTTAGCTCCATCCTGTCCCACTTTAGCTCCATCCTGTCCCTCTTTAGCTCCATCATGTCCCTCTTTAGCTCCATCCTGTCCTTCTTTAGCTCCATCCTGTCCCACTTTAGCTCCATCCTGTCCCACTTTAGCTCCATCCTGTCCCACTTTAGCTCCATCATGTCCCACTTTAGCTCCATCCTGTCCCACTTTAGCTCCATCCTGTCCCACTTTAGCTCCATCCTGTCCCACTTTAGCTCCATCCTTCCCTCTTTAGCTCCATCCTGTCCCACTTTAGCTCCATCCTGTCCCACTTTAGCTCCATCCTGTCCCACTTTAGCTCCATCCTGTCCCACTTTAGCTCCATCCTGTCCCACTTTAGCTCCATCCTGTCCCACTTTAGCTCCATCCTGTCCCACTTTAGCTCCATCCTGTCCTCTTTAGCTCCATCCTGTCCCACTTTAGCTCCATCCTGTCACACTTTAGCTCCATCCTGTCCCTATTTAGCTCCATCCTGTCCCTCTTTAGCCCATCCTGTCCCACTTTAGCTCCATCCTGTCCCTCTTTAGCTCCATTTTGTCCCTCTTTAGCTCCATCCTGTCCCTCTTTAGCTCCACCATGTCCCTCTTTAGCTCCATCCTGTCCCACTTTAGCTCCATCCTGTCCCTATTTAGCTCCATCCTGTCCCTCTTTAGCTCCATCCTGTCCCTCTTTAGCTCCATCCTGTCCCTCTTTAGCTCCATCATGTCCCTCTTTAGCTCCGTCCTGTCCCACTTTAGCTCCATCCTGTCCCACTTTAGCTCCATCCTGTCCCTCTTTAGCTCCATCCTGTCCCACGTTAGCTCCATCCTGTCCCACTTTATCTCCATCCTGTCCCACTTTAGCTCCATCCTGTCCCACTTTAGCTCCATCCTGTCCCTCTTTAGCTCCATCCTGTCCCATTTTAGCTCCATCCTGTCCCACTTTGGCTCCATCCTGTCCCGCTTTAGCTCCGTCCCTTTTCCTTCCTTTAAACATTTATTCTGTTTTGTTTCTGGTGTTTTGTTCAATTCAACAGGTGAGTGCATTCGAGCGAGCAGACCGTTATAAACTCACGTCCGTCCTCTCGTCCGTCCTTTTGACCGATATGTTCTACCCTACTGCCTCTTTGATCAGACATAGGTAGCTGACAATCACAGTAACTTAGCAAATGTGCACTCTAGAATAAACCATCTCATACTACTGACCTCATCCGCAATATGTTGCCCTGTCAACTATGATTTATGTCATTTAGATATATTAAGAGCAATAGATTGGCAAAATAATGCGTTTCTTGATAACATACTTACGATAATTATCTTCGACACTGACAGTGACACAGCTGTAATGTAACGACAGTTCGGGGAAAAGGTGAAACTAGACAAAGCAATACATATCTGATGATATAAACAACATAAAATCATGTTTTGTGTTCACCAATGTTCATGACATTTTGAAAGCGGAACATAAATTGATATAGACTCTACAATCATAGACTGTTATGTAAATTAATTCCACTGACCTATGCTAAGTAAATGGGAAGTCTTGGTTGCTATAGCAACCGAAATGGTAAAGTGACTTTCATAAAGATTCCAGAAATGTGATTAATACAATGTCTTCAATATCCACGCCGAAGCCTAGCAGCATAGTACAATGGGTTAATGATACTGACACCAAAAACAAACTGTGGTCATACCTTATAGGTAACATTTATATCCTTTTAGAAAAAATATAGACTAATTTGGTATCATAATATGCGATATATTTGGTAAATTAATTCTAAAAGTGCTCATTTTTTCTTCTGTCATATGAAAAAGCCAACAAAATACTGCTGTTCACGTATAAATGCTGACTTGACATCGGAGTCAGTACTAAACGCGAGGTAATGTCGTTTAGAGATAAATTAACTAAGAATAGTCTATACATATATAGGCACAACTGTGAGATATAACGGTAAATATCTACCATAAATCGTGTCATTCAAGCTACACTAGTTGTATTTCGTATGGATGTTTACATTATTTTGTTATGTCATACAAACCGCGTATACGACGTTTGTTTATTGGTGAACTATTCAGAATAAATGCAACGCGATATTGAGGACGATACCATTACACTAAGATATAGTGAAACAAGCTATTATTTTGACGAAGTGATTGTATCTCATTATACCTGGTCGATACCAACTACCTGGATCACCTATTATATATCGTGTTTATTTTATTGGTTTTCTGTTTATATACATATTTCACATATCGCGTTGGACCAGTATTTGAGGCAAATATTTGGAAACATATATTTTGTAGAAATATGTGTTTTCTCTAATGTAGTGTCGGTTTAACTAATCTACCTCATTCACTCACATTCACAATCAGACTTATTTTAGCTATATTGTATAGGACAGTGGGTGCATGTGTGTCCTGCAAAGCATCATCTGTATCTGTTCATCATTTCTGGAGAATCCATCCGTGTCGCTGTCTCTGTTGTGCGTCACCTTCAAATCGAAAGGATTTGAGAGATGTTATTATCAGTTGAACAAAAGTCAATTTCAGTGAAAATATAAACACTTTTGAAGAAGAAATATTATGGAGCAACTCGTTTATAAGTGCTGGAGAAAATAGTATATTTAATAAGATTTGGTTTCAAAAGGGAATTAAATATGCAACCCACATTTATATTATAATCAAATAACAAAACAATTTTATTCATTTTACAGAACTATAAAACACTGGGGAGGAACTAATGTTGTTAGAACTTGTGGCCCAACCCATTTGCTAAATTTCTATTTATACAACGAGTGTGATTGTTATATACATGTATATAGTGTAATAAAATATTATCAAAACATTTATGGAATAGACAATTCAGATTTACTAAACTTTTGTCAAATATTTCCAGAAATGTGTTTTTGGTTATACACTGGGTGTATGGCTTTGATAGTGACGGGTTTCATTGTTCAGCTTGCTTTGATATGGCCTATACACATCATGTATATTGTCAAGCCTTTGGTTTATCATAATGTTCTTAAAAATAATAAAAATCATGTTTGTTTTGTTTTGAACCCGACCCCAAGTGCCCTTTATTGTCTTAGACATGACGCAACTAAATATTTTGTTTTCTGTATAAAAATGTACCAACATTAATCTCGTATGAGTTGTTTTTCTAGACTATAATACTATCACTTAGTGAATTCATTCATACTACACGCATTCAGCAGCCATTTGAGGCAAATTTCAACCGAAGCAATCTTGAGGGTCTGGGGTATGTTCCCCATTAAAATGGTTGGGGCATTGAAGCGATTTCCTGCGTTTTCTGATTTAATAAGTTTAGACGTATAATTATGTACTGACATTTCAGCTCTCTAGCAGTCAACATTTTAGGAAAGAGGTAACCATATAAGCAAGTTGCTTTCTCCTCAATCCTACATGTATTTTCTTATTGTGATCATTATATTATGTATATTCATTGAAATAAAATATTGTTTAAACTAACATTTTATACAGCAAAGGGATAATTTTTTCATTTTATTTATTTCATTTTTCATTTTTATTTTGGCTTTGGAAATTTTAACCGAAGCACCTGCTTCGGTGTTCCTCAGTGTGGCTACGGGCATGGCATTGTATAGTTCACTTTCATTAAATAAGTGTCTTATTAAGTGTCTGTATTACGGTTTGACGAATAGCCATGCTACAGTTCAATCATTGACTACCAAAATACTAATTGTTTCAATAAAGAAATTATCCTTGATGACTTTTCCCCTGTTTCAGGTTGTCTGCCTGCGATACATTCTCAAATATCTTCTCTTTCTTCTGCTTTCTTACCGGTATTATATTTCTGTCATTTCTAAGCAATATGCACATTTGGTATACGGGTATTAGCTCCACACCGTCCAAAATAGTACTGTGTATTTTGAACTGCAAGGAGAGAAACTATATAAGCTCTGCTTCCGTTTTGATCCTTTCCTATTCTTTAATTTTGTGTGCATGTATTGTTTTGTGAATGTATATAGTGGAATAAATATATTTAAACCAAAGAAATTAGATGGTTCAATGTTATACAAGAACACGCCGCCGATATCATTAGCCTATAGATTGATGCGCATATAACAGCTAGCAATCGTCTATATAGATCCGTGATATCTCCTGAATGTCAGTGTGAGCTAAGCGTGAATGGCATGATGTCAATTTGCTGTTGCGTCTCCAGTAGACATAATAAACAAAGTGCAATAGACCAACATTTGTGTGTTATACGTTTATTTATCGTCGCTATCTGTGGCCCATATGAGCGACGCCTCCTGAAGAGATTAGTCATTTTAGATAGTTGGAGGATAGTGCAATGATACAGACAGAGACCCATTCCAGAGTCTCCTCTGGTTCTTTAACGTGCACGGTGTACAGCACCGACACGAGACCTCGGTTTAAAGTCCATCTGAAAGACTGTTAATTTTATAGGGTAGTGTAATACAGCATTGAGTAGTGTAATCCAGCAGTAGGTAGTGTAATCCAGCAGTGTAATCCAGCAGTAGGTAGTGTAATCCAGCAGTGTAATCCAGGAGTGGGTAGTGTAATCCAGCAGTGTAATCCAGGAGTGTGTAGTATAATCCAGCAGTGAGTAGTGTAATCTAGCAGTGGGTAGTGTATTCCAGCAGTGAGTGGTGTAATCCAGCAGTGGGTAGTGTAATCCAGCAGTGAGTAGTGTAATCCAGCAGTGGGTAGTGTATTCCAGCAGTGGGTAGTGTATTCCAGCAGTAAGTGGTGTAATCCAGCAGTAGGTAGTATAATCCAGCAGTGAGTAGTGTAATCCAGCAGTGGGTAGTGTATTCCAGCAGTGGGTAGTGTAATCCAGCAGTGAGTAGTGTAATCCAGCAGTGGGTAGTGTAATCCAGCAGTGGGTAGTGTAATCTAGCAGTGGGTAGTGTATACCAGCAGTAAGTGGTGTAATCCAGCAGTAAGTGGTGTAATCCAGCAGTAAGTGGTGTAATCCAGCAGTGGGTAGTGTAATCCAGCAGTGGGTAGTGTAATCCAGCAGTAAGTGGTGTAATCCAGCAGTGGGTAGTGTAATCCAGTAGTGAGTGGTGTAATCCAGCAGTGGGTAGTGTATTCCAGCAGTAAGTGGTGTTCTCCAGCAGTGGGTAGTATAATCCAGCAGTGAGTAGTGTAATCCAGCAGTGGGTAGTAAATTCCAGCAGTGGGTAGTGTAATTCAGCAGTGAGTAGTGTAATCCAGCAGTGGGTAGTGTAATCCAGCAATGGGTAGTGTAATCTAGCAGTGGGTAGTGTATTCCAGCAGTAAGTGGTGTAATCCAGCAGTGGGTAGTATAATCCAGCAGTGAGTAGTGTAATCCAGCAGTGGGTAGTGTATTCCAGCAGTGGGTAGTGTATTCCAGCAGTGGGTAGTGTAATCCAGCAGTGAGTAGTATAATCCAACAGTGAGTAGTGTAAGCCAGCAGTGGGTATTGTAATCCAGCAGTAAGTGGTGTAATCCAGCAGTGAGTAGTGTAATCCAGCAGTGGGTAGAGTATTCCAGCAGTGGGTAGTGTAATCCAGCAGTGAGTAGTGTATTCCAGCAGTGGGTAGTGAGATCCAGCAGTGAGTAGTATAATCCAACAGTGAGTAGTGTAAGCCAGCAGTGGGTAGTGTAATCCAGCAGTGGGTAGTGTAATCCAGCAGTGGGTAATGTAATCCAGCAGTGGGTAGTGTATTCTAGCAGTGAGTAGTGTAATCCAGCAGTGGGTAGTGTAATCCAGCAGTGGGTAGTGTAATCCAGCAGTGGGTAGTGTAAGCCAGCAGTAGGTAGTGTAATCCAGCAGTGGGTAGTGCAAGCCAGCAGTATGTATTGTAATCCAGCAGTGAGTAGTGTAATCCAGCAGTAGGTAGTGTAATCCAGCAGTGGGTAGTGTAATCCAGCAGTGTGTAGTGTAATCCAGCAGTGGGTAGTGTAATCCAGCAGTGGGTAGTGTAATCAAGCAGTGAGTAGTGTAATCCAGCGGTGGGTAGTGTAAACCAGCAGTAGGTAGTGTAATCCAGCAGTGAGTAGTGTAATCCAGCAGTGGGTAGTGTAATCCAGCAGTGGGTAGTGTAATCCAGCAGTGGGTAGTATAATCCAGCAGTGAGTAGTGTAATCCAGCAGTAGGTAGTGTAATCCAGCGGTGGGTAGTGTAATCCAGCAGTGAGTAGTGTAATCCAGCAGTGGGTAGTGTAATCCAGCAGTGAGTGGTGCAATCCAGCAGTGAGTAGTGTAATCGAGCAAAGAGTAGTGTAATCCAGCAGTGAGTAGTGTAATCCAGCAGTGGGTAGTGTAATCCAGCAGTGAGTGGTGCAATCCAGCAGTGAGTAGTGTAATCCAGCAGTGGGTAGTGTAATCCAGTAGTGAGTGGTGTAATCCAGCAGTGGGTAGTGTAATCCAGTAGTGAGTGGTGCAATCCAGCAGTGGGTAGTGTAATCCAGCAGTGAGTAGTGTAATCCAGTAGTGAGTGGTGTAATCCAGCAGTGGGTAGTGTAACCCAGCAGTGGGTAGTGTAATCCAGTAGTGGGTAGTGTAATCCAGCAGTGAGTAGTGTAATCCAGCAGTAGGTAGTGTAATCCAGCAGTGGTTAGTGTAATCCAGCAGTGGGTAGTGTAATCCAGCAGTGAGTAGTGTAATCCAGCAGTGGGTAGTGTAATCCAGCAGTGGGTAGTGTAATCCAGCAATGAGTGGTGCAATCCAGCAGTGAGTAGTGTAATCCAGCAGTGGGTAGTGTAATCCAGCAGTGGGTAATGTAATCCAGCAGTGGGTAGTGTATTCTAGCAGTGAGTAGTGTAATCCAGCAGTGGGTAGTGTAATCCAGCAGTGGGTAGTGTAATCCAGCAGTGGGTAGTGTAAGCCAGCAGTAGGTAGTGTAATCCAGCAGTGGGTAGTGCAAGCCAGCAGTATGTATTGTAATCCAGCAGTGAGTAGTGTAATCCAGCAGTAGGTAGTGTAATCCAGCAGTGGGTAGTGTAATCCAGCAGTGTGTAGTGTAATCCAGCAGTGAGTAGTGTAATCCAGCAGTGGGTAGTGTAATCAAGCAGTGAGTAGTGTAATCCAGCGGTGGGTAGTGTAATCCAGCAGTAGGTAGTGTAATCCAGCAGTGAGTAGTGTAATCCAGCAGTGGGTAGTGTAATCCAGCAGTGGGTAGTGTAATCCAGCAGTGGGTAGTATAATCCAGCAGTGAGTAGTGTAATCCAGCAGTAGGTAGTGTAATCCAGCAGTGGGTATTGTAATCCAGCAGTGAGTAGTGTAATCCAGCAGTGGGTAGTGTAATCCAGCAGTGAGTGGTGCAATCCAGCAGTGAGTAGTGTAATCGAGCAATGAGTAGTGTAATCCAGCAGTGGGTAGTGTAATCCAGCAGTGGGTAGTGTAATCCAGCAGTGAGTGGTGCAATCCAGCAGTGAGTAGTGTAATCCAGCAGTGGGTAGTGTAATCCAGTAGTGAGTGGTGTAATCCAGCAGTGGGTAGTGTAATCCAGTAGTGAGTGGTGCAATCCAGCAGTGGGTAGTGTAATCCAGCAGTGAGTAGTGTAATCCAGTAGTGAGTGGTGTAATCCAGCAGTGGGTAGTGTAACCCAGCAGTGGGTAGTGTAATCCAGTAGTGGGTAGTGTAATCCAGCAGTGAGTAGTGTAATCCAGCAGTAGGTAGTGTAATCCAGCAGTGGTTAGTGTAATCCAGCAGTGGGTAGTGTAATCCAGCAGTGAGTAGTGTAATCCAGCAGTGGGTAGTGTAATCCAGCAGTGGGTAGTGTAATCCAGCAGTGAGTGGTGCAATCCAGCAGTGAGTAGTGTAATCCAGCAGTGAGTAGTGTAATCCAGCAGTGGGTATAGTAATCCAGCAGTGGGTAGTGTAATCCAGCAGTGAGTGGTGCAATCCAGCAGTGGGTAGTGTAATCCAGTAGTGAGTGGTGTAATCCAGCAGTGGGTAGTGTACTCCAGCAGTGGTTAGTGTAATCCAGCAGTGGGTAGTGTAATCCAGCAGTGAGTAGTGTAATCCAGCAGTGGGTAGTGTAATCCAGTAGTGAGTGGTGCAATCCAGCAGTGAGTAGTGTAATCCAGCAGTGAGTAGTGTAATCCAGCAGTGGGTAGTGTAATCAAGCAGTGAGTAGTGTAATCCAGCGGTGGGTAGTGTAATCCAGCAGTAGGTAGTGTAATCCAGCAGTGAGTAGTGTAATCCAGCAGTGGGTAGTGTAATCCAGCAGTGGGTAGTGTAATCCAGCAGTGGGTAGTATAATCCAGCAGTGAGTAGTGTAATCCAGCAGTAGGTAGTGTAATCCAGCAGTGGGTATTGTAATCCAGCAGTGAGTAGTGTAATCCAGCAGTGGGTAGTGTAATCCAGCAGTGAGTGGTGCAATCCAGCAGTGAGTAGTGTAATCGAGCAATGAGTAGTGTAATCCAGCAGTGGGTAGTGTAATCCAGCAGTGGGTAGTGTAATCCAGCAGTGAGTAGTGCAATCCAGCAGTGAGTAGTGTAATCCAGCAGTGGGTAGTGTAATCCAGTAGTGAGTGGTGTAATCCAGCAGTGGGTAGTGTAATCCAGTAGTGAGTGGTGCAATCCAGCAGTGGGTAGTGTAATCCAGCAGTGAGTAGTGTAATCCAGTAGTGAGTGGTGTAATCCAGCAGTGGGTAGTGTAACCCAGCAGTGGGTAGTGTAATCCAGTAGTGGGTAGTGTAATCCAGCAGTGAGTAGTGTAATCCAGCAGTAGGTAGTGTAATCCAGCAGTGGTTAGTGTAATCCAGCAGTGGGTAGTGTAATCCAGCAGTGAGTAGTGTAATCCAGCAGTGGGTAGTGTAATCCAGCAGTGGGTAGTGTAATCCAGCAGTGAGTGGTGCAATCCAGCAGTGAGTAGTGTAATCCAGCAGTGAGTAGTGTAATCCAGCAGTGGGTATAGTAATCCAGCAGTGGGTAGTGTAATCCAGCAGTGAGTGGTGCAATCCAGCAGTGGGTAGTGTAATCCAGTAGTGAGTGGTGTAATCCAGCAGTGGGTAGTGTACTCCAGCAGTGGTTAGTGTAATCCAGCAGTGGGTAGTGTAATCCAGCAGTGAGTAGTGTAATCCAGCAGTGGGTAGTGTAATCCAGTAGTGAGTGGTGCAATCCAGCAGTGAGTAGTGTAATCCAGCAGTGGGTAGTGTAATCCAGCAGTGGGTAGTGTAATCCAGCAGTGGGTGGTGTAGTCCAGCAGTGGGTAGTGTAATCCAGCAGTGAGTGGTGCAATCCAGCAGTGGGTAGTGTAATCCAGCAGTGGGTGGTGCAATCCAGCAGTGGGTAGTGTAATCCAGCAGTGGGTAGTGTAATCCAGCAGTAAGTGGTGTAATCCAGCAGTGGGTAGTGTAATCCAGCAGTAAGTGGTGTAATCCAGCAGTAAGTGGTGTAATCCAGCAGTAAGTGGTGTAATCCAGCAGTGGGTAGTGTAATCCAGCAGTGGGTAGTGTAATCCAGCAGTAAGTGGTGTAATCCAGCAGTGGGTTGTGTAATCCAGCAGTAAGTGGTGTAATCCAGCAGTGGGTAGTGTAATCCAGCAGTAAGTGGTGTAATCCAGCAGTGGGTAGTGTAATCAAGTAGTGAGTGGTGTATTCTAGTAGTGAATAATCTGTAAAAGTAAGTTCTGAATATAAAAAAGAAATCAAATTTAATGTTTCTATAAACTTCACGTATAATTTGTTTGAATAGTAGTGTTTGCGGTTTCTGTGGTTGTCGGCACGGTATGGTAATAAAGACGTACACATAAACGTTTCTAATTATACAGTCGTTCTTACACACAATGTTTCTAATTATAGATTCCTTCTTGGAATCGTATGTCTGATTCATATGTATTTATATATAATCAAAGGCCAGACACTGTTAAATATTGCATGATCTGTTCTGGGAATAATGTAGTGGCGATATTAGTGTAGCAGACTTTCGTTATCAATGTTTAAAGTGACACTACATCGTTGAAAATGTAAATTTCTACAGATTGTATTTTTCTACTATATTATACATTTGTTTCCAAATGATTGACGCATATTGAGTATTTCAACTAACAAACATGCGTCGTATATATATGGTCAACATCAATGTGTAATACAACGCGTGTTTCCAGATATTTTTACATTTATTTATCGTCGCTACCGGTTTCCCATATGAGCGACGCCTCCTGAAGAGATTAGTCATTTCAAGAGTTGTGGTACAGATTTACCGTTATATTTCACATGTGTGCCTCTCTAAGCAACAGTGTCGTGCGTGAATCATAACTCAAATAATAATCAATCTTCAATTCAGGAACATGGTTGACCGCTATATATAAAATCATACTTTCGGTTTTGAGGCTTTGTATTTCGCTAACCACTGTCTATTAAGTGGACATTAATATTCGAATTATTTCGGAAGAATTTGTAGTAGCTGTGCTATATATGCGTATAAAATGAATGTTGGGTCTGTTTGCGATGTAATGTCGCTTTAATGTATCATGTATTCAAATTTGTCTCTTTCACTGTTAGTTCAGGGTCGGATTTGTTTGTTTGAAGTCGTGATGGTGCAGTGGATGCGCGTTCGCTTCAGGTGCGAAAGGTCTGGAGTTCGAGCCCCGCTGGAGCCGTTACGATTGTGTCCTTAGGCAAGGCATTTAAATTCCACGTTGCCTCTTCTCTCCCTCGTGGCGATGGATTCCATCAGGAATGAGGTCTCGAGAGTGATTTATATAAATTGAAAGAACTTGTTTCGCAATCGAGCTAAAATAAATTTGTATAAAATAAAAAAATTTGTTTGTTGGTTTTTAGGGGGCGGGCGGGGGGGGGGTAAGTCCGCACTAACAGCTTAGGTCATATTTGCGACTCTCCATTGTGGTGGAGGAAGATCCCGGTTGCTCCTCCAAGTAGTAGGTAAGGCACGGACGGGCACTGGATAGAACCACCGACCTGCCGCAAGCCAGCTGTATAGCTTCCTAGTTGTGTTATCTTGAGACCAGGCCTAAGTTTACAAAAGCTTACAAAAATCACTATATCATAAAAAAAATTAGGTGCATATTTATTTTGCATCAATGAAGAACATTTTCACACCGGGTTTACTGCACAATTTTATGTACAATTCAGATGTTGAAATTTGGAAACATGCGCCTATCTGTTAATGGAAAAGTATGTTATACAAATATACAGCGAGATTTATAATCACGAAATGAGACTACTAGAAAACATATTCAGATAGTCGCCCAGTTATATACCAATTGCTTTGCATGGTACTGGGATCCCTTGATAATTAGCCATCAGCATTCATATGCGTGCCTCTGTGCCGCCGTATCAAGTTGTAATCATTGTGCTGCCGGTTGGTTGAGACCTGCTTTAATCTGGAAATATCTGCTCTGGGTTTTGTATATAGGGTATGCATTGATTCACTTGTTCACCCTTACCTTGTTCACCCTTGCCTTGTTCACCCTTACCTTGTTCACCCTTACAGTGTTCGCCCTTACCTACCTTGTTCGCCATTACCTTGTTCGCCCTTACCTTGTTCACCCATACCTTGTTCGCCCTTACCTTGTTCACCCGTACCTTGTTCACCCTTACCATGTTCGCCCTTACCTTGTTCCCCCTTACCTTGTTCATCGTTACCTTGTTCATCCGTACCTTGTTCATCCTTACCTTGTTCATCCTTACCTTGTTCATCCATACCTTGTTCATCCTTACCTTGTTCACCCTTACCTTGTTCACCCGTACCTTGTTCGCCCTTACCTTGTTCACTCTTACCTTGTTCACCCTTACGCTCCTCCGGTGGTGACATGTGACTCTTTTGTCTTAAACTATATTTATTTTACAACGATTGCGAAGCAAGTTTTAACAACTTATATTAAAGCAGCATTACATCGTATGAGATGAAAGATATTTGAAAAATTCAAATTTTACGTATGGCTAGCAATGCTGCTACACATTCTAACATTATACTTTGGATGCTTATGTTCATTTGGTAAACAGTGTTTTTTTGCGATAAAACAAACTCGAAACCGAAAGTAGGACTTTCCGAATCGATCGGTCACGCACTTGTTTACAACCGGAACGCATCGTCCGCACTTGTTTACATTCGGAATGCATCGTCCCCATTTGTCCCACGTTGTCTTTTTAATTAAATTACTTGATATGTTGATTCATACCTCTGTTAGCTAAGTGTTTAGGGACATTTCTACATCCCCGCGAGGGGTTCGACATTAGAGGAAGATAGATAGATAGTATTTCATGTTCAAAATATATACGTTGTTTTCTACATCCTCTGTTGTTTCACGCATGCGCGCTGTGCGTGTTTACATTTCGTGTGTTGATAAACAAATTCGCGTATACGACGGTTTAAATTTATTGGAATTTTATCGTTTCTGAGCGACTATTTCGATTTTTGTAAACACACACACACATTAGTATTTATATTTTACCCAAAACATCCTTTATTACGATGTAATGCTGCTTTAATCACTCTCGTTGGCGCGGATGAAAGCATAAATGTGGTCATTCGTGTGGGAGGAAACCGGAGTACCCAAAGAAAACCAACTCACATACCTCCCAGTCCGAGGGTCGAACCCTGATTGTAATGGTGAGAAGCGAGCGCGCTAACCACTGCTTTAATCGGACAGCTTCTTTCTATGGACTCTACTTACGTAAGTGGTATATCGACGCGTCACACATTTACACTGAAGCTACATGTATATACATCGAATTGGGGGCAAACAGATGTCCGCAGAAGCTTAGTGTATACAAATTTGCTTTAGCTCGATTGTGAAACAAGTTCTTACAACTTATATTAATCACTCTCGAGACCGCATTCATGATGGAATGCATCGCCACGAGGGAGAGAGAAGAGGCAACGTGGACTTTAAATGCCTTGCCTAAGGACACAGTCGTAACGGCTACAGCTGGGCTCGAACTCCAGACCGTTCGCACATGAAGCGAACGCACTACTACAACGCTATCACGACTTACACTTGGTAAAGCAATATATATTTATCTAGTGGCGTATCAGCTTTCCTGAAGCCTTGTACTTTTTTTCATAAGTGAATTGTGAACTATTTACGGTTAAGAAAGTGGATGAATTATTGTTAAATAATTTGATTTCACAGTGACTTCACATTTTTGTATTTAACATTATAAGAATCTATACCTGCAGGATAACGTTTTGCATAATACTAAAGCACCCCGTGAATACAAAACATAGCACAGAATAAATGTAATAATGTCAGTTGTTGATGGAGCGTAGTTGTTCACAATCACCGCTAATTAAATACAGTATGCATGTCGATGAATTCACAATCACCACTGAAATAAAGCGCCGATGATCTTAAAATTACCGCGAATCTGATTAAATATAGTAGTGCCAATTGTGTCAAAATTATCGTTACGATTATGCCCTTGGGTACGGCATTTAAATTCCACGTTGCCTATTCTCTCTCCCTCGTGGCGATGGATTCCATCAGTAATGAGGTCTCGAGAGTGATTAATATAAGTCAGAACTTGTTTCGCAATCGAGCTAAAGTGAATTTGTATAGACTAACTATATACATAGTATTGTCCGTGATGTCAAATTACGCCGGATGTTATCATAGCAATCATATCCCTGGTGAAAAGTCGTAGTACCCATGAGTGCAAATGTATTACTAGTGCATCACGAGTATTAATGATTAAATGTAGTTGTGCATATTAGTGCCCGCCATTTGTGGTATATATAGTGCTCGTGATTTCGAAATTACCACAGCCAATCAACCGCGACGATGACATTGTAATTGTCTGTGATGATTCGTAGTTCTGTGACAGACGGATCTGTAGTCCAGTGGTAACACGCTGGACTGGTAATCAATGAATCGCAGGTTCCATCCCCCGTCTGACCCTAGTACAATTAACATTCTTTCAGATGGGACTTTAAACCGAGCTCTCGTGTCGGTGATGTACACCGTGCACGTAAAAGAACCAGAGGAGACACTGGAATGGTTCTCTGTCTGTATCATTGCACTATCCTCCAAAAATCTAAAATGACTAATCTCTTCAGAAGGCGTCGCTCATATGGGCAACCGGTAGCGACGATCAATAAACGTAAAAAACACCAAACGTAGTTCTGTGTTTATTATGGTGGTCGTTCTTGAGGTCGAGACCCACATGAAACCTTGTCTATGGAGGCAATACCTCGAGACGGCACTTCTCTTGCCTCGTGTCTGTTTCGGTAATTGGATGGGCGTTTACGCTATCTCCACGACTGTACATAATAACACGCACAATGTCGGGGGGGGGGGGGGTAAACTTCAAAATACAGCGATATATTGATGAACTGTTCACTACAGATCAACCTTATAAATATTGTATGCGTAATTCATATGCGATTCATTGCTTCAATGTCATCATCTACGGTTAGTGAACACTCTTTATGAATAGCCTTGATATGTTGTCCACCCATGCATTATCTACTCGCCAAACTATTCCTGAATTAATTCTGAATTTACACGTCTTTGACGGAGCCCCCTACCATACACTATGCAACTTCCCTGCCGTGTCAAACCAACTGTTAGCCCATGTTTGACGGAGACCCACCCTACCATGCCCCCATGTAACTTCTCTGCCGTGTCAGACCAACTGTTAGCCCAGGTTTGACGGATCCACCCTACCATACCCCATGTAACTTCTCTGCCGTGTCAGACCAACTGTTAGCCCAGGTTTGACGGATCCACCCTACCATACCCCCATGTAACTTCCCTGCCGTGTCAGACCAACTGTTAGCCCATGTTCGACGGAACCCAACCCTACCACACCCCCATGCAACTTCCCTGCCGTGTCAAACCAACTGTTAGCCCATGTTTGACGGAGCCCTCATGCCATATCCTCATGCAACCCCCCTGCCGTGTCAAACCAACTGTTAGCCCATGTTGGGCGGAACCCCACCTTACCATACCCACATGCAACCCGCCTGTCGTGTCAAACCAACTGTTAGCCCATGTTTGACGGAGCCCTCTTGCCATATCCTCATGCAGCATCCGTTGCACACACCAAACTTCCCCGCCGTGCCATGCCGACATTTAAACTATCTATCTGAAGCAATTATTTGGGAAAAAATGAAGTAAACCTTTTAACATGTCAAATGAGTAATGGCTGTCTCTCTTGCATTAACCATTCACTTCCGGTTAATAACCCATATTTTGTAGTCGTAAAGTTAGAATAGAATACAATGCATTAGGCATGTTCCTGGTGGTGGTTCTATACACGCAAGCTGATAATATTACATTGCTGTACAGTGTACACAAGTTCAGAATCCGTACATCCAGTCTCCATTGCCGAACTGATAAGGTCGTTGACTTCGATTCACTTGCCCCATCATCGATGTAGGTTCGAATCCCACTGTGGTGTCGAATTATTTTATGCGAGCAGGCTATCCAGCTCAACTGGTTTGCGGTCGCTCGGTGGTTCTACACTGGTGCCAATCTGTGCCGGAAATACTGCTCGCTACGTCAACCGACTACATACTTAAAGCGACATTACATCGCAAAAAAGCAAATAAAATGCATTTTTCACGTATAAATGCACAAGAACACTAACATTGAATCAATAATCAGTGGTTGTGTGGTCTACAAACTTTCAAAATTGAAAATAAGATTTATTTATAACGAGCATCCATGTTCCTGAATTGACGTTTGTTTGTCATCGGAGTCAAGAGATAATGTCGTTTAGAGATACTTTAACTAAGATTAGTCTACAAAATATGCATAGACACAAATGTGAGATATAACGGTAAATCTGTATCATAAATCGTGTTATTCAGGATACACGAATTGCATTACGCATGGATGTCGACCCTATTTACATTATTTTGTTATGTCAGCAAACCGCGTATACGTCGTTTGTTTATTAGTTGAAATACTTGAGACAAATATTTGGAAATAAATGATACCATATAATGGGAAAATACATTCTGTAGAACATTGCGTTTTCACTGATGTAGTGTCGCTTTAAAGTACTAAGAATACTTTCTGTTTTGGATTCGATTCGTTTTATCAACTGATTACGCCTACTACAGAACCGTGCTTGGTTTCTGGCATACACATGCAAATCTTACTAATGGATTAAAAAAGGAAAGGAAGCGGAAACGGAAAAGAAAAAAAATAATAAAGAGAATTCCTGTATCTTAGACAGATGATACATTATTCGGGTTTGATGTGTTCTCGCCGTCACGTACTGCTACTAGAAACGCGTTGAGCATTTCTCGATGGCTATTACCATCAGGTTCTATAGAACGTCTACCCGTGCTCCCTGTTGATCTGAATACCAAATACGTCCTGGTAATTATTGGCCTATCTCTATCACAGCATGAGATATATCACGTATCTCCTATTACCGCAGAATAAAGTGTCAATAAGCTCGGCGTGGATTCTTCAGCATTTCGTCAATATTCGTCAATATTTCCTATTTATTTACTGTTTAGCTACAGTTATACACAATGCTATGTTATGTTACCCTGAGTATTGCCGCAAAGAAAGAAATTATGGAATCCAATTCGACTGTGTTATAAATGAATGTGTATCGTCTTTTATATTTTACTTGTTGAAGTCGTGATAGCGCAGTGGTAGTGTGGTCGCTTCAGGCGCGAACGGCCTGGAGTTCGAGCTCAACTGGAGCCGTTACGAGTGTGTCCTTAGGCAATGTATTTAAATTCCACGTTGCCTCTTCTCTCTCATTCGTACATGGCGATGGATTCCATTAGGAATGAGATCTCGAGAGCGATTAATATAAGATGTAAGCTAAATAAATTTGCATAAACTAAAATAAACTATATTTTACTTCAGTTTCATGTCGGCTGTAATGCTCTCTGTTGTTCTGTGTGGATTAGTGGATGCTTACTGTTATGTAGTACCACAACAACTCGTGTAAATGTTCACTTGTTTGCACCAATATACTTCGTGTGCATACATTTCGCTATGTGAGTACCAGTTACGTACGGATCTGTAATCCAGTGGTAACACGCTGGACTGGTAATCCAGGGATCGCAGGTTCGATCCCCCGTCTGACCCTAATACAATTAACAGTCTTTCAGGTGGGACATTAAACCGAGGTCTCGTGTCGATGCTGTACACCGTGCACGTAAACGAACCAGAGGAGACTGTGGAATGGTTCTCTGTCTGTATCATTTCACTATCCTCCAAAATCTAAAATGACAAGAAGACTGTCACTAGACCACCAGTCTATGGATAGACGATTCAAATGTATTAAGCGTTCAGTATAATATTGATATAAAGTGGAATATTAAACAACCACGTGCATGTACTTACAAACCACATATGAATAGCAAACATTTATTTCCAGACAACACAAGTATGACCGTATACCAATCCAGAATGTCAATTATGTTCCCGTCCAAGCGTATCATTAGAATCTTCGATTTCAGATATTAACCGCAATAGACAGTAATACATTATACCGCCTATCCTCAGAAGCACGTCAGTTGCCAAATATTTAAGTTGATTGAGACTCTGTTAAAGAATTGCTCATTGAGACAACCAACTATCAGCGTTAGCAGACTGCGTGTATTGTGCATGTATTTATCGTCGCTACCGGTTGCCATGCCAATATGAGCGACGGCTGCTGAATAGATTAGTCATTTAAGATTTTGGAGGATAGTACAATGAAACAGACATAGACCCATTACAGAGTCTCGTCTAGTTTGTGTTCACGGCGTAAAGCACCGACACGAGACCTCGACTGTTTTTAAAGTTTCACCCGAAAGACTGTTCATACTATTAAGTGGCTGTCCGATTAGAGCAGTGGTTAGCGCGCTGGCTTCTCACCGATGCAACCCGGGTTCGATCCTCTGACCGGGAAGTATGTGAGATGGTACGGTGGTCGCCAGATCGGACAGGTGTGTTTTCTCCGGGTACTCCGGTCCCCCCACCCCCCCCCCCACACACACACGAATGACCACATTTACGCTTTCATCTCCGCCAACGAGAGACATTAATATAAGTTGTTGGAACTTGCTTCGCAATCGTTGTAAAATAAATAAAGTTTAAACTTTAATAATATTAATGTCGATCCTTGGATTCGCAGTCCAACGTGGTAACCACTGTACTGCTAGCCCGTCTTATAAGAAAACTGCGGGCCGTTGTCTAATGTTGTTAAAACTTGTGGCCCAAACCATTTGTAGTGTCATGCTATGAATTGTATCTCTATGTGTATGACATCTTTACTATTGATTTTCAAAAAACATATGATTAAACTAACAAGAACACTGCGTGTGTGCATGACAGTTAGACATTTTGTATAATTCCTAGAAACTCGGCATTTGATGGAACGTTCTCAATACAATTGTTTCATTACAAATATTGTTACAGCCACAATTTTTTCATATTGTATATGTCGTTTGAACATGTTACGACTTCCAACCAAAACTCGCTACACTAAATATGCAATGAGAGACATTACTGGTTTTTCTATTACCTCACTTGATGGATAAAGTCAGATTTATCCCGAAATGTATATTGGTCCTTTTAGTTGGAATCCTTTGTTTTTACTGTTGTTGTCTAAACAGATGTGTTAGGATAAGTGTAATTTTATCAAAATCGTATTAATTAATTGAACCAATTTTTATAGTAAGGTATCCATTGGACATGCTAAAGGATACCTGTCGAGATTTAATAATTTCATAATTATAAGACGCGAAAACAGATAAGAATGGAAAACATGTGGTGCAAAGGAAACAGCGGAAAACAAGAGGACCAATATACTATTAGGAGTATTCAAGGGCAGTAACTGAGTAATGTTTCTTATTGCTAATCAATTTGAAGAGTTAGCAATTGTCGCTAATCAATATATTTAAACGCATATGTTCACTATGTAACACATTTGATGATGGGAGTTATATTCACTTCTAGTAATTGGTCGGTATTTTCTAAATGACTAATCTCTTCATCGCTCATATGGGCAACCGGTAGCGACGATAAATAAACGTAAAAACACATACACTAGTAAGTCAGGGATTAAACATTTCAACACCACACGCCTCTAAATAGGCTTACTAAAAGTGTACATCCAGATGAGGTGCAGTCATTATGTGTTGGTTTTAGTTGTCCGCTTAAAGCATAATGGATACAAGTTCACCATGATTCAACAACTGAATAATTAGTTGTCAAATAAATAGTGCCATAGACAATCAGATACTGGCACCTGAAAGGTCGTCAAACTTCACAGGCCCGCGTGGTTTAATCATGAAGATCATCACCACCTATCATCATTTGTCTATGGACACAAGGTCCACAGGTAAAGTAGAAACCTTACCGTTGACAATTAAAGTGTATAGTAATGGAATATATATAGAAATAATATTTATAGTTTTGTGGAGTTTTAATTTACGCGAAGATATGTTGAACTTTATTGATAGCTTTAAAACATAGTTTCTTATTAAGTTATTCAGCTTTGTTCATTTCATTATTGAATAAACTACGGTAATTGAGGAAGATATAAACATTTAAATTACCTCCCTTTAATTCTTACAATATTTTCAAAATTACATATATGAGTCATAATTTTTTTCGTTCATATTCTTGATATTTCAGATTTTCTGAAAAACAGAATATCGTATGACCCAAAGTGTTAATTAGGGTGTTAAAACTAATTGAGTTGAACATCTTGATCAATAATATTTTGACCCTCAGATAGCGGAATGATATTATTTTGATGTTCAAACATGCTAAAAACAGCACTTTTTGGCTGTATCCAGGTCTGTTTTCTGCACTTTGCTGAAGCGTGGAAGAGGCATACCATATTATTTCACCTAAAGTTTTATTGCCAAAGTTAATTTGATATTTCGTTATGTATCTGAACCATAAAACACAGTGTCTCCGTAGCATTTAATATGAAAAATACATGATCAAAGTTTGATACCAACATTCCGTTCACAAATTCACTCCTGTAACAACTGGGTAGCGTACAGTATGATCCCTTAGCAACAATGCTTGCTCACCGCATCCATTTTGAAGAGTAGCCATTACATGCACAAAATGGCGGTGGCGGCAAGTTCGGCGTAATTTATTTTGTAAAGAATCAATGTTTGAAGAGTGGTAGGTACATGCGTACATTACATAACGGTATCTATTGTTACGGTGATTAGTTTGTCTTTGTGGTATAGTTTTGCTATTGCGAGACAGGCGGCTGGTGGGTTTTTGTGTACATTTTCTAAAACTGAGCCATGTATGGAATCAATGGGTCGATTATTATTATTATTGCAATAGAACAGTGCGTACATCTCTCATGTAACATTCACTACCGTAACAGCTGATTTTGTTACAGTAAAGCACAAAACCGTTATAGGAGGGAAAACATATCTTTTGTTTCAAGATGATGAATTTATGTAGTTTGACAAAAGTATGTACTGTTGAAATTACATTTCTTTGGATGTTCATGTTTGAAGAACTTAATACAAATAAGTATAGAACAGCTGAAATTTTTTATAAGACCAACAACTATAAATATGCTGTTACACGAGAGATCGCACATGTTACAGTAGACTGTTACACGATGGAAAATGCAGGTTATGTTCGTTAATAAAATAAATAATAATATCCACACTATCATATTAATATACACTATGTCATCATATGACAAGAGGGTATGTCTGCTGTACTAAAAACCATGTCTGTGGACAATCACTATGTATATAGTGTACACCAGAGAACAATAGTGTTACAGTAAACTGTTACATGGAAGATTAAATGGTTTGTATATCAAAACTACGTTGTAATGCCCTATAGAAATATCATGGATTGTTAATATTAAGTTTTCATTCGTGTCATTTTAACATGTGACAGTACAGTATGTCTGATGCATTGTATTGAATGTCTGTAAACAACCAGTATGTACTTATTGTTACACGAGAGAACGCTATTATAATAAACATATTACTAGTAAGTCTGCCAAAATAGATAGGACACAGTGTCAGAATGATACGCAACGATCTGATTTTAATCACAAGGAATACAAGGAATACAAGAAAGCGATATATGAAAGCAACACATCTGAAAGCAAGAAAGATATTAATGCTGACAACATTGACAGAAAACAGGGACTGGAAGATAATCACAAATCAGAAAGTAAAGCTAGTAAATCAGGAGCTTCAAAAAGTAATGCTATAACTTCCAGTATAATACAAGATTTAGCCCGCCAAGAGATTTTTGAAAAACACCTCCATGAGCTGAATACATGCAAAACATATACAACACTGAAGAAAAAGTGTCAGGCAATTCAGTTGAATGAATATGTATTAAACCCCCAGGATATATCTCTGTGCTCGAATGCAATAGAATCACACAAAGAGCTTGAAGCTGATTTTGTAGCACTAAATCACATGCCTGATGATGTCCAGACTGATACAGAATTATGTACTTGTGTCGTGAACGCTGATGGGAATTGCCTCCCATCATGTGGCAGCGTTTTTGCATTCAGACATACTGATAACGTTGCCGAAATGAGGGTACGGATAATAAAAGAACTCGCTGAAAATGAGAATGAATACCTTGACGATAACTTCTTAATGCACGGACATGGATCATCAAGTTCCACGAAAGACAAAGTAAAACCGTCTTGGAACTACACTCAATATACAAACGTATATTCCCGGGACAAAGTTAAATAAGACAAGGGTATGCAACGTGTACAGGAAAGAGGTAATGTCGACCGCAGAGGACGGATCATACATGGGAATTTGGCAGATACATGCACTGTCTACTATTCTTAACAAACCTATATACTCAGTGTATCATCAGTTAGGAGAAGCATGCGTACGGAAAGACTTGAATAAGCTTATTGTTCCAAGATCAGGAGCGGACCAAGACAAAATACACATATTATGGACATTAACTCGGGACGACATGACGACATTGGGTCCCTAATCACTTCGTCCCCTTATTACCCATAAGCCTGGAGGAACATGAATACATTCACAATGAAGCAGAAAATGTAAGGAGCTCATGTGAATATGATGTAGATGAAAACGAGGAGCTTGTCACGATATACGTGTATGACGGCAGTGTGATTGATGCCATGGTAGTGCCTGATTCTACTACAGACAAAAATGTCAGTACTTGCGAAGGCCAATTTATTATAGATGGAACAGAACTGATTGATAAGCATGAGAACAATGAAAATATCACCAATGGAAGCCGCGAGATTACATGTGAAACGGACATAACTGCTAATCATGTGAGTGTTGAGAATACCGCTTATGAAATCCAAGTGAATACATGTGAAAATGCAATGACTGGTAGGTATGAAAGCAATGTTGAAACAGACATGATCGATACGACTGAGAGCAATCACTTATAGAAGCCACGATAATACAGGGGAAAGCGAACTGACTGATAACAATGATAACATATATAATACAGTCTGTGATAGCCACGATAATGCATGTGAAAAAGAAGTGACCGATGAGATTGACAGCATAAAGGACACGATTTTTGAAAGCCACACAAACACAGGTGAAACAGAAGTGACTGATCAGATTGACTGTAAACAAAACAATTTGTGAAAACCACAAGATTACAGTTGAAGCAGAAAGTACTGATATGAATGAAAACAATGTGAATGCCACTTGCGAAAGCAAGCAGAGTACAATTGAAACAGAAATGATCGACACGACCCCCTGTGAAGGCAAAGATAATACATGTGAAACAGAAGTGACTGATAAAAATTGACACCATACACTGAACCAAATTTCTAAACGGCCACCTGTTCTTTTACAGTATTTGGGAAAAACTTACAATCATACAATATCAATAATCATATCATCATTTAATACATTTTATTCCATATGCTTAAACAACAATTCACTAAAATTAAAAAAGCGGATAAAACGTAACAATGAAAACAATGAGGTCACCCTCAAAACAAAAAGTCACAAATCTGAAAACATCGCTATTATGGTATTTCAATACCTCGTATGTCCCCCTTCTGCGACAATAACGGCACGACACCTCGCCCTCATTGATACAATGTATCTTTGGAGATAGCGTTGCGGAATTGTTGCCCATGCCTGCATTATGTCACGCTCTAATTCACGCATGTTAAGTTGCTGTGGTTGGGCTCTGACCTTCCTTTTCAACAGGTCCCATACATGTTCTATGGGGTTCAAATCGGGGCTTTTCGCCGGCCATGGAAGAGTTTGCACGTTGTTAGCAGCCAACATAGCCCGAGTGTTCCTGGCAACATGGCAGGGTGCGTTGTCTTGTGCCAAAATCATACCAGGATTGCCATTAACATGCGGTACAAGGACGGGTTGTAGGATATCGTTTTGATATGTTCTGGCATTTAAGTTACCTCGAATTGGTACAATGGGTGTCCTAGTATGCATTGACACGCCAGCCCAGACCATCAATGAGCCGCCTCCTTGTCGACCTGTACTACACAGTTTGCGCTGTTTCGCTCGCACCGACGGCGGTATGCTCGGACGCGTCCGTCGGCCTCACGGAATGTAAACCTTGACTCATCCACAAATATACCATTAGACCAGTCCGTTCTCGTAAGCCTGAAATGCCGTCTATAGCCCATGCTAACCGTGCCCGTCTATGGTCTTTTGGTTAGAATTGGACCCTTTCGTGGTCGTCGGGCTCGTAATCCGACGGCTCTGAGACGATTACGTACAGTTTGTGCATGGATGCGGCGGTTATGTGTCCCAATAGTGACCATTGCCGTTCTGGTAGCTGGGGTGAAGCGGTCCCGTAAGTGGGACACAATAATGTACCGGTCCTGTCTGCGTATGGTTTCCCTCCCTTTAGGGCGTCGTCGGATGTCGGATACACTTCCGGTACGTCTAAACTTCGCCCATAGCTGCTGAATGGTGGAATGCTGTTTATTGAAATGTCGAGCAACCTGAAATGATAATAAAAGGGACATAACTCCGAAGTTCCTAGAGTGATATTGCTGGTTATCGGACTTTCAAAATGGCTGTATAAGAATATAACATTTGATGATTTTTGACAACATTGAGGTCAACTGGTTAATTTCATCGCAAAGTTGTACCTACCTGCCTAATTGAAGTACCAGCATCCATCATGCCAACAGCTCGCCCGCGTTCTTCAATGCTAATTCTCGCCATGTTTTGTGTGTTTTATCTTCTGTACTAGACAGGGATTATACCACATATAAAATGGACACTCACCATGCTATGCACGTGGCCCTCGTGCCGATTTATACAAATCGGTCTCTCCTCTCCGCTTGATCAAATCTGGCACCAGAAACGTGTTTTCTTTTTAGATTTCGATTTATTATAGCGTATAGAACTTCGTTGCAAATTTTAGAATTTATACATATAACCATTCTCTTGAAATCGCATTTTATATATTGGCCGTTTAGAAATTTGGTTCAGTGTATATGAAACAATTTCTGAAAAGCATGAGATTACAGGCGAAACCGAGATGACAGATATAAATGAGAACAATGATAATGCTCCTTTTGAAACCCCAAAAAGTTGAAACAGAAATGATCGATGAGACTGAGTGCGATGAGAATGCCAATTACAAAAGCCACGTGAATACATATGACACAAACGTGACTGATAAGATTGACATCATACATGAAACAATTTGTGAAAACCACGGGAATACAGATGAAACAGAAATGATAGATAATAATGAGAACAATGTGAATACCACTTCTGAAAGACACGAGAATACAAGTGAAATATTAATGACTGATCACAATGTGAGCATTGATGAAACCACGTTTAAAGAATACGGGAATATAGATGAAGCAGAAGCGACTGATAAGAATGACATCATAAATGGCACAATTTGTGAAAAGCATGAGATTTCATGCGAAACAGAGATGACAGATATAAATGAAGCCACGACAATATAGATAAAACAGAAATGATTTATAAGAATATGAGAATTGATAATATATATATATATGTTACTTCCTGCCTATAATTGGAGGTTATTACGTGGTTAGTTTCTGGATATTCAAATTTCGATATTTTCAGAGATATGAAATAAACTAGAGTGTATGTGACCTAAACTCTTCGTCCCCCACACCACTACCACACCCCTACATATTTATTGTATGTTTTTTAGATTTTTTATTTTCTGGGACTATCTACAGGTCCGGGCCTTCAATGCCTTATAGTTGCTACGTGCCTGTGAATGTACTGGATTTACCAATAACAAACACAATTTACACCTGATAGAAGTTAGATATTTAGAGGGGTCACCCCTATTAAAACCCTTTAACCCCCTATTTAAAGGGCAAGCCATTTATTACTTATGAGACACCTATATTATATTTATGAACACCAGTACTTCCCGAGTCAGGCGACAGGCTGGTAGGCAATCGGTCCATCATTATTTAACTAACTGGCGGCTCGCCAACCAGCCATATCAGAACGAACTCATGACGAGATTCGAACCTTCGGCCTCCCGATCCGTAGGCGGACGCCTTAACCACTAGGTCATGGAGACTGTGGTACACGTACAGAGCAGCTTAGATTGTATTAGTTGGTCTACGTGTCATATTTTCGTTCGGCGGATTTCATCAGCTATCAAATGTATTGAGACGAGATTATATTCGAGGTTCTCGATAAAAAAGTTTCCGGAATAAAATGCTAATAGCTTGGGCATTATGCCGAACAGAATGATCTAAGTAGGTATCGTAATAAATCATTGGGCTGTTGTGTTTATCTCGTGCGTAGGGAGCTGCATGCGCCTAGAACTCTCCACACCTCTTACTGGAATACACATTCCGTATGCACGGCATTAATACAGCATATCTGCACTCGATTACGTTCAGTTTCTGTCCTACTTCCCGCTGACTATAGCGCAGTATTTCCCCGCGATTGTCAAGATATGCAGGCGTATGTAATACATTCAAACCTGTTTTTGTTTGTTTTACGTTTATTTATCGTCGCTACCGGTTGCCCATATGAGCGACGCCTCCTGAAGAGAGTAGTCATTTTAGATGTTTGGAGGATAGTGCAATGATACAGACAGATACCCATTCCAGAGTATCCTCTGGTTCTTTTACGTGCACGGTGTAAAGCACTGACACGAGACCTCGGTTTAACGTCCCATCTGAAAGACTGTTAATTTGATCAGGGTCAGACGGGGGATCGAACTTGTTTTAGCGGTCACCTCTAATAAACAGTCAACCGGTATTAAGCAGCCTGTAAACCAGATTTCCAATATGTTGTTTTATTATACATTTTGCATCTATTAAGCAGCCACGTGTACTAAACAGCCACTTTCTGTGATTCCCTTGACTGGTTACTATGGACAGGTTTGACTGTAAACACATCCAATAATAGTATACACGTGCGTGTGATTATGTCCAACAGGTCAATAGTGGATTCCAATATAAAATGAAGTCAGCAATGACATTGTACGGATTCCACATCTATATGCAGCAATGTAAACTGCAACTCTCAAGCATGTGTTGTCTGTGTCATTTCCTGGGCATAACAATTATTGGATTGTGTGACTCGAACTTGTATCATACCGGTTGACTTGATTTCATGACTCATGTTACAGTAACTTCACTGACGGGCTACATGCATGGCGCAATTACACACGTGCAGAATGATCTCGATGTTCCAGTGACGTCATCTTTCCCCACACCCACCTCCTCAGTTTTATTGCATTTCTTGCGTTTAATTTTATTTCTGAAATATTTAGTACGCTGCTTCGTACACAGGCACAGGACACAATTATTTGTTGTTTCCCTATGGCCATATAGTAAGCAATGTTTGCACAAGACACAACTATGTTTTGTTGCCCTATGGTCATATAGTAAGTAATGTTTGCACAGGAAACAACTATTTGTGTTGCCCTATGTTCATATAGTAAGTAATGTTTGCACAAAACACAACTATGTTTTGTTGCCCTATGGTCATATAGTAAGTAATGTATGCACAGGACACAACTATTTGTGTTGCCCTATGGTCATATAGTAAGTAATGTTTGCACAAGACATAACTATTTGTTGTTGCCCTATGGTCATATAGTAAGTAATGTTTGCACAAGACAAAACTATTTGTTGTTGCCCTATGGTCATATAGTAAGTAATGTTTGCACAAGACACAACTATTTGTTGTTGCCCTATGGTCATATAGTAAGTAATGTTTGCACAAGACACAACTATTTGTTGTTGCCCTATGGTCATATAGTAAGTAATGTTTGCACAAGACACAAATATTTGTTGTTGCCCTATGGTCATATAGTAAGTAATGTTTGCACAGGACACAACTATGTGTTGTTGCCCTATGGTCATATAGTAAGTAATGTTTGCACAAGACACAACTATTTGTTGTTGCCCTATGGTCATATAGTAAGTAATGTTTGCACAAGACACAACTATTTGTTGTTGCCCTATGGTCATATAGTAAGTAATGTTTGCACAAGACACAAATATTTGTTGTTGCCCTATGGTCATATAGTAAGTAATGTTTGCACAGGACACAACTATGTGTTGTTGCCCTATGGTCATATAGTAAGTAATGTTTGCACAAGACACAACTATTTGTTGTTGCCCTATGGTCATATAGTAAGTAATGTTTGCACAAGACACAACTATTTGTTGTTGCCCTATGGTCATATAGTAAGTAATGTTTGCACAAGACACAACTATTTGTGTTGCCCTATGGTCATATAGTAAGTAATGTTTGCACAGGACACAACTATATGTTGTTGCCCTATGGTCATATAGTAAGTAATGTTTGCACAAGACACAACTATTTGTTGTTGCCCTATGGTCATATAGTAAGTAATGTTTGCACAGGACACAACTATTTGTTGTTGCCCTATGGTCATATAGTAAGTAATGTTTGCACAAGACACAACTATTTGTTATTGCCACGTGGTCATATAGTAAGTAATGTTTGCACAAGACACAACTATTTGTTGTTGCCCTATGGTCATATAGTAAGTAATGTTTGCACAAGACACAACTATTTGTTGCTGCTCTATGGTCATATAGTAAGTAATGTTTGCACAGGACACAACTATTTGTTGTTGCCCTATGGTCATATAGTAAGTAATGTTTGCACAAGACACAACTATTTGTTGTTGCCCTATGGTCATATAGTAAGTAATGTTTGCACAGGACACAACTATTTGTTGTTGCCCTATGGTCATATAGTAAGTAATGATTGCACAAGACACAACTATTTGTTGTTGCCCTATGGTAATATAGTAAGTAATGTTTGCACAGGACACAACTATTTGTTGTTGCCCTATGGTCATATAGTAAGTAATGTGTGCACAAGACACAACTATTTGTTGTTGCCCTATGGTCATATAGTAAGTAATGTATGCACAGGACACAACTATTTGTGTTGCCCTATGGTCATATAGTAAGTAATGTTTGCACAAGACACAACTATTTGTTGTTACCCTATGGTCATAAAGTAAGTAATGTTTGCACAGGACAAAACTATTTGTTGTTGCCCTATGGTCATATAGTAAGTAATGTTTGCACAAGACACAACTATTTGTTGTTGCCCTATGGTCATATAGTAAGTAATTTTGCACAGGACAAAACTATTTGTTATTGCCATGTGTTCATATAGTAAGTAATGTTTGCACAGGACACAACTATTTGTGTTGCCCTATGGTCATATTGTAAGTAATGTTTGCACAGGACACAACTATTTGTGTTGCCCTATGGTCATATAGTAAGCAATGTTTGCACAGGACACAACTATTTGTGTTGCCCTATGGTCATATAGTAAGCAATGTTTGCACAAGACACAACTGTTCGTTGTTGCCCTATGGTCATATAGTAAGTAATGTTTGCACGGACACAACTATTTGTGTTGCCCTATGGTCATATAGTAAGTAATGTTTGCACAGGACACAACTATTTGTTGCCATATGGTCATATAGTAAGAAATGTTTGCACAGGACACAACTATTTGTGTTGCCCTATGGTCATATAGTAAGTAATGTTTGCACAAGACACAACTATTTGTTGTTGCCCTATGGTCATATAGTAAGTAATTTTGCACAGGACAAAACTATTTGTTATTGCCATGTGTTCATATAGTAAGTAATGTTTGCACAGGACACAACTATTTGTGTTGCCCTATGGTCATATTGTAAGTAATGTTTGCACAGGACACAACTATTTGTGTTGCCCTATGGTCATATAGTAAGCAATGTTTGCACAGGACACAACTATTTGTGTTGCCCTATGGTCATATAGTAAGCAATGTTTGCACAAGACACAACTGTTCGTTGTTGCCCTATGGTCATATAGTAAGTAATGTTTGCACGGACACAACTATTTGTGTTGCCCTATGGTCATATAGTAAGTAATGTTTGCACAGGACACAACTATTTGTTGCCATATGGTCATATAGTAAGAAATGTTTGCACAGGACACAACTATTTGTGTTGCCCTATGGTCATATAGTAAGTAATGTTTGCACAGGACACAACTATTTGTTATTGTCCTATGGTCATATAGTAAGTAATGTTTGCACAAGACACAACTATGTTTTGTTGCCCTATGGTCATATAGTAAGTAATGTATGCACAGGACACAACTAGTTTTGTCGCCCTATGGTCATATAGTAAGTAATGTTTGCACAAGACACAACTATTTGTTATTGCCACTTGGTCATATAATAAGTAATGTTTGCACAGGACAAAACTATTTGTTATTGCCACGTGGTCATATAGTAAGTAATGTTTGCACAGGACACAACTATTTGTGTTGCCCTATGGTCATATAGTAAGTAATGTTTGCACAGGACACAACTATTTGTGTTGCCCTATGGTCATATAGTAAGCAATGTTTGCACAAGACACAACTATTTGTTGTTGCCATATGGTCATATAGTAAGTAATGTCTGCACAGGACACAACTATTTGTTGTTACCCTATGGTCATATAGTAAGTAATGTTTGCACAAGACACAACTATTTGTTGTTGCCCTATAGTCATATAGTAATTAATGTTTGCACAGGACACAACTATTTGTTGTTGCCCTATGGTCATATAGTAAGTAATGTTTGCACAGGACACAACTTTTTGTTATTGTCCTATGGTCATATAGTAAGTAATGTTTGCACAAGACACAACTATGTTTTGTTGCCCTATGGTCATATAGTAAGTAATGTATGCACAGGACACAACTAGTTTTGTCGCCCTATGGTCATATAGTAAGTAATGTTTGCACAAGACACAACTATTTGTTATTGCCACTTGGTCATATAGTAAGTAATGTTTGCACAGGACAAAACTATTTGTTATTGCCACGTGGTCATATAGTAAGTAATGTTTGCACAGGACACAACTATTTGTGTTGCCCTATGGTCATATAGTAAGTAATGTTTGCACAGGACACAACTATTTGTTTTGCCCTATGGTCATATAGTAAGCAATGTTTGCACAAGACACAACTATTTGTTGTTGCCATATGGTCATATAGTAAGTAATGTCTGCACAGGACACAACTATTTGTTGTTACCCTATGGTCATATAGTAAGTAATGTTTGCACAAGACACAACTATTTGTTGTTGCCCTATAGTCATATAGTAATTAATGTGTGCACAGGACACAACTATTTGTTGCCCTATGGTCATATAGTAAGTAATGTTTGCACAGGACACAACTATTTGTTGCCCTATGGTCATATAGTAAGTAATATTTGCACACGACACAACTATTTGTTGTTACCCTATGGTCATATAGTAAGTAATGTTTGCACAAGACACAACTATTTGTTGTTGCCCTATAGTCATATAGTAATTAATGTTTGCACAAGACACAACTATTTGTTGTTGCCCTATAGTCATATAGTAATTAATGTGTGCACAGGACACAACTATTTGTTGCCCTATGGTCATATAGTAAGTAATATTTGCACACGACACAACTATTTGTTAGTTTATACAAATTTATATTAGCTCGATTGCGAAACAAGTTATTTCAACTTATATAAATCACTCTCGAGACCTCATTCCTGATGGAATCTATCGCCCCGAGGGAGAGACAATAGGCAACGTGGAATTTAAATGCCTTGCCTAAGGGCACAATCGTAACGGCTCCAGTGGGGCTCGAACATAATTATTTGTTGTTGCCAAATGGTCATATAGTAAGTAATGTTTGCACAGGACAAAACTATTTGTTATTGCCATGTGGTCATATAGTAAGTAATGTTTGCACAGGACAAAACTATTTGTTATTGCCATGTGGTCATATAGTAAGTTATGTTTGCACAGGACACAACTATTTGTGTTGCCCTATGGTCATATAGTAAGCAATGTTTGCACAAGACACAACTATTTGTTGTTGCCCTATGGTCATATAGTAAGTAATGTTTGCACAGGACAAAACTATTTGTGTTGCCCTATGGTCATATAGTAAGTAATGTTTGCACAAGACACAACTATTTGTTGTTGCCCTATGGTCATATAGTAAATAATGTTTGCACATGACACAACTATTTGTTGTTGCCTTATGGTCATATAGTAAGTAATGTTTGCACAAGACACAACTATTTGTGTTGCCCTATGGTCATATAGTAAGTAATGTTTGCACAAGACACAACTATTTGTTGTTGCCCTATGGTCATATAGTAAGTAATATTTGCACAGGACACAACCATTTGTGTTGCCCTATGGTCATATAGTAAGTAATGTTTGCACAAGAACAACTATTTGTTGTTGCCCTATGGTCATATAGTAAGTAATGTTTGCACAAGACACAACTATTTGTTGTTGCCCTATGGTCATATAGTAAGTAATGTTTGCACAGGAAACAACCATTTGTGTTGCCCTATGGTCATATAGTAAGTAATGTTTGCACAAGACACAACTATTTGTTGTTGCCCTATGGTCATATAGTAAGTAATGGTTGCACAGGACACAACTATTTGTGTTGCCCTATGGTCATATAGTAAGCAATGTTTGCACAAGACACAACTATTTGTTGTTGCCCTATGGTCATATAGTAAGTAATGTTTGCACAAGACACAACTATTTGTTGTTGCCATATGGTCATATAGTAAGTAATGTTTGCACAAGACACAACTATTTGTTGTTGCCATATGGTCATATAGTAAGTAATGTTTGCACAGGACACAACTATTTGTTATTGCCATATGGTCATATAGTAAGTAATGTTTGCACAAGACACATCTATTTGTTGTTGCCATATGGTCATATAGTAAGTAATGTTTGCACAAGACACAATTATTTGTTGTTGCCATATGGTCATATAGTAAGTAATGTTTGCACAAGACACAACTATTTGTTGTTGCCATATGGTCATATAATAAGTAATGTTTGCACAGGACACAACTATTTGTTATTGCCATATGGTCATATAGTAAGTAATGTTTGCACAAGACACAACTATTTGTTGTTGCCATATTGTCATATAGTAAGTAATGTTTGCACAAGACACAACTATTTGTTGTTGCCCTATGGTCATATAGTAAGTAATGTTTGCACAAGACACAACTATCTGTTGTTGCCCTATGGTCATATAGTAAGTAATGTTCGCACAATACACACCTATTTGTGTTGCCCTATGGTCATATAGTAAGTAATGTTTGCACAGGACACAACTATTTGTTGCCCTATGGTCATATAGTAAGTAATATTTGCACACGACACAACTATTTGTTAGTTTATACAAATTTATATTAGCTCGATTGCGAAACAAGTTATTTCAACTTATATAAATCACTCTAGAGACCTCATTCCTGATGGAATCCATCGCCCCGAGGGAGAGAGAATAGGCAACGTGGAATTTAAATGCCTTGCCTAAGGGCACAATCGTAACGGCTCCAGTGGGGCTCGATCATAATTATTTGTTGTTGCCCTATGGTCATATAGTAAGTAATGTTTGCACAAGACACAACTATGTTTTGCTGACCTATGGTCATATAGTAAGTAATGTTTGCACAGGACAAAACTATTTGTTATTGCCATGTGGTCATATAGTAAGTTATGTTTGCACAGGACACAACTATTTGTGTTGCCCTATGGTCATATAGTAAGCAATGTTTGCACAAGACACAACTATTTGTTGTTGCCCTATGGTCATATAGTAAGTAATGTTTGCACAGGACAAAACTATTTGTGTTGCCCTATGGTCATATAGTAAGTAATGTTTGCACAAGACACAACTATTTGTTGTTGCCCTATGGTCATATAGTAAATAATGTTTGCACATGACACAACTATTTGTTGTTGCCTTATGGTCATATAGTAAGTAATGTTTGCACAAGACACAACTATTTGTGTTGCCCTATGGTCATATAGTAAGTAATGTTTGCACAAGACACAACTATTTGTGTTGCCCTATGGTCATATAGTAAGTAATGTTTGCACAAGACACAACTATTTGTTGTTGCCCTATGGTCATATAGTAAGTAATGTTTGCACAGGAAACAACTATTTGTGTTGCCCTATGGTCATATAGTAAGTAATGTTTGCACAAGACACAACTATTTGTTGTTGCCCTATGGTCATATAGTAAGTAATGGTTGCACAGGACACAACTATTTGTGTTGCCCTATGGTCATATAGTAAGCAATGTTTGCACAAGACACAACTATTTGTTGTTGCCCTATGGTCATATAGTAAGTAATGTTTGCACAAGACACAACTATTTGTTGTTGCCATATGGTCATATAGTAAGTAATGTTTGCACAAGACACAACTATTTGTTGTTGCCATATGGTCATATAGTAAGTAATGTTTGCACAGGACACAACTATTTGTTATTGCCATATGGTCATATAGTAAGTAATGTTTGCACAAGACACATCTATTTGTTGTTGCCATATGGTCATATAGTAAGTAATGTTTGCACAAGACACAACTATTTGTTGTTGCCATATGGTCATATAGTAAGTAATGTTTGCACAAGACACAACTATTTGTTGTTGCCATATGGTCATATAATAAGTAATGTTTGCACAGGACACAACTATTTGTTATTGCCATATGGTCATATAGTAAGTAATGTTTGCACAAGACACAACTATTTGTTGTTGCCATATTGTCATATAGTAAGTAATGTTTGCACAGGACACAACTATTTGTTGTTGCCCTATGGTCATATAGTAAGTAATGTTTGCACAAGACACAACTATCTGTTGTTGCCCTATGGTCATATAGTAAGTAATGTTCGCACAATACACACCTATTTGTGTTGCCCTATGGTCATATAGTAAGTAATGTTTGCACAGGACACAACTATTTGTTGCCCTATGGTCATATAGTAAGTAATATTTGCACACGACACAACTATTTGTTAGTTTATACAAATTTATATTAGCTCGATTGCGAAACAAGTTATTTCAACTTATATAAATCACTCTCGAGACCTCATTCCTGATGGAATCCATCGCCCCGAGGGAGAGAGAATAGGCAACGTGGAATTTAAATGCCTTGCCTAAGGGCACAATCGTAACGGCTCCAGTGGGGCTCGATCATAATTATTTGTTGTTGCCCTATGGTCATATAGTAAGTAATGTTTGCACAAGACACAACTATGTTTTGCTGACCTATGGTCATATAGTAAGTAATGTTTGCACAGGACAAAACTATTTGTTATTGCCATGTGGTCATATAGTAAGTTATGTTTGCACAGGACACAACTATTTGTGTTGCCCTATGGTCATATAGTAAGCAATGTTTGCACAAGACACAACTATTTGTTGTTGCCCTATGGTCATATAGTAAGTAATGTTTGCACAGGACAAAACTATTTGTGTTGCCCTATGGTCATATAGTAAGCAATGTTTGCACAAGACACAACTGTTCGTTGTTGCCCTATGGTCATATAGTAAGTAATGTTTGCACGGACACAACTATTTGTGTTGCCCTATGGTCATATGGTAAGTAATGTTTGCACAGGACACAACTATTTGTTGCCATATGGTCATATAGTAAGAAATGTTTGCACAGGACACAACTATTTGTGTTGCCCTATGGTCATATAGTAAGTAATGTTTGCACAGGACACAACTATTTGTTATTGTCCTATGGTCATATAGTAAGTAATGTTTGCACAATACACAACTATGTTTTGTTGCCCTATGGTCATATAGTAAGTAATGTATGCACAGGACACAACTAGTTTTGTCGCCTTATGGTCATATAGTAAGTAATGTTTGCACAAGACACAACTATTTGTTATTGCCACTTGGTCATATAATAAGTAATGTTTGCACAGGACAAAACTATTTGTTATTGCCACGTGGTCATATAGTAAGTAATGTTTGCACAGGAAACAACTATTTGTGTTGCCCTATGGTCATATAGTAAGTAATGTTTGCACAGGACACAACTATTTGTGTTGCCCTATTGTCATATAGTAAGCAATGTTTGCACAAGACACAACTATTTGTTGTTGCCATATGGTCATATAGTAAGTAATGTTTGCACAAGACACAACTATTTGTTGTTGCCCTATAGTCATATAGTAATTAATGTTTGCACAGGACACAACCATTTGTTGTTGCCCTATGGTCATATAGTAAGTAATGTTTGCACAGGACACAACTTTTTGTTATTGCCCTATGGTCATATAGTAAGTAATGTTTGCACAAGACACAACTATGTTGTGTTGCCCTATGGTCATATAGTAAGTAATGTTTGCACAAGACACAACTATGTTTTGTTGCCCTATGGTCATATAGTAAGTAATGTATGCACAGGACACAACTAGTTTTGTCGCCCTATGGTCATATAGTAAGTAATGTTTGCACAAGACACAACTATTTGTTATTGCCACTTGGTCATATAGTAAGTAATGTTTGCACAGGACACAACTTTTTGTTATTGCCCTATGGTCATATAGTAAGTAATGTTTGCACAAGACACAACTATGTTGTGTTGCCCTATGGTCATATAGTAAGTAATGTTTGCACAGGACACAACTATTTGTTATTGTCCTATGGTCATATAGTAAGTAATGTTTGCACAAGACACAACTATGTTTTGTTGCCCTATGGTCATATAGTAAGTAATGTATGCACAGGACACAACTAGTTTTGTCGCCCTATGGTCATATAGTAAGTAATGTTTGCACAAGACACAACTATTTGTTATTGCCACTTGGTCATATAATAAGTAATGTTTGCACAGGACAAAACTATTTGTTATTGCCACGTGGTCATGTAGTAAGTAATGTTTGCACAGGACACAACTATTTGTGTTGCCCTATGGTCATATAGTAAGTAATGTTTGCACAAGACACAACTATTTGTTGTTGCCCTATGGTCATATAGTAAGTAATGTTTGCACAAGACACAACTATTTGTGTTGCCCTATGGTCATATAGTAAGTAATGTTTGCACAGGACACAACTATTTGTTGTTGCCCTATGGTCATATAGTAAGTAATGTTTGCACAAGACACAACTATTTGTTGTTGCCCTATGGTCATATAGTAAGTAATGTTTGCACAGGACACAACTATTTGTTGTTGCCCTATGGTCATATAGTAAGTAATGTTTGCACAAGACACAACTATTTGTTTTGCCGTGGTCATATAGTAAGTAATGTTTGCACAAGACACAACTATTTGTTGTTGCCCTATGGTCATATAGTAAGTAATGTTTGCACAAGACACAACTATTTGTTGTTGCTCTATGGTCATATAGTAAGTAATGTTTGCACAGGACACAACTATTTGTTGTTGCCCTATGGTCATATAGTAAGTAATGTTTGCACAAGACACAACTATTTGTTGTTGCCCTATGGTCATATAGTAAGTAATGTTTGCACAGGACACAACTATTTGTTGTTGCCCTATGGTCATATAGTAAGTAATGTTTGCACAAGACACAACTATTTGTTATTGCCATGTGGTCATATAGTAAGTAATGTTTGCACAGACACAACTATTTGTGTTGCCCTATGGTCATATAGTAAGTAATGTTTGCACAAGACACAACTATTTGTTGTTGCCTATGGTCATATAGTAAGTAATGTTTGCACAGGACACAACTATTTGTGTTGCCCTATGGTCATATAGTAAGTAATGTTTGCACAAGACACAACTATTTGTTGTTGCCCTATGGTCATATAGTAAGTAATGTTTGCACAGACACAACTATTTGTTGTTGCCTATGGTCATATAGTAAGTAATGTTTGCACAAGACACAACTATTTGTTGCCCTATGGTCATATAGTAAGTAATTTTGCACAGACACAACTTTATTTGTGTTGCCCTATGGTCATATAGTAAGTAATGTTTGCACAGACACAACTATGTTTGCTGCTATGGTCATATAGTAAGTAATGTTTGCACAGACAAACTATTTGTGTTGCCCTATGGTCATATAGTAAGTAATGTTGCACAGACACAACTTTTGTGTTGCCTATGGTCATATAGTAAGAATGTTTGCACGACACAACTATTTGTGTTGCCCTATGGTCATATAGTAAGTAATGTTTGCACAGACACAACTATTTGTTGTTGGTCATATAGTAAGAATGTTTGCACAGACACACTATTTGTGTTGCCTATGGTCATATAGTAAGTAATGTTTGCACAGGACACAACTATTTGTTTTGCCTATGGTCATATAGTAAGTAATGTTTGCACAAGACACACTATTTGTTGTTGCCATATGGTCATATAGTAAGTAATGTTTGCACAAGACACAATTATTTGTTGTTGCCATATGGTCATATAGTAAGTAATGTTTGCACAAGACACAACTATTTGTTGTTGCCATATGGTCATATAATAAGTAATGTTTGCACAGGACACAACTATTTGTTATTGCCATATGGTCATATAGTAAGTAATGTTTGCACAAGACACAACTATTTGTTGTTGCCATATTGTCATATAGTAAGTAATGTTTGCACAGGACACAACTATTTGTTGTTGCCCTATGGTCATATAGTAAGTAATGTTTGCACAAGACACAACTATCTGTTGTTGCCCTATGGTCATATAGTAAGTAATGTTCGCAATACACACTATTTGTGTTGCCCTATGGTCATATAGTAAGTAATGTTTGCACAGGACACAACTATTTGTTGCCCTATGGTCATATAGTAAGTAATATTTGCACACGACACAACTATTTGTTAGTTTATACAAATTTATATTAGCTCGATTGCGAAACAAGTTATTTCAACTTATATAAATCACTCTCGAGACCTCATTCCTGATGGAATCTATCGCCCCGAGGGAGAGACAATAGGCAACGTGGAATTTAAATGCCTTGCCTAAGGGCACAATCGTAACGGCTCCAGTGGGGCTCGATCATAATTATTTGTTGTTGCCCTATGGTCATATAGTAAGTAATGTTTGCACAAGACACAACTATGTTTTGCTGACCTATGGTCATATAGTAAGTAATGTTTGCACAGGACAAAACTATTTGTTATTGCCATGTGGTCATATAGTAAGTTATGTTTGCACAGGACACAACTATTTGTGTTGCCCTATGGTCATATAGTAAGCAATGTTTGCACAAGACACAACTATTTGTTGTTGCCCTATGGTCATATAGTAAGTAATGTTTGCACAGGACAAAACTATTTGTGTTGCCCTATGGTCATATAGTAAGTAATGTTTGCACAAGACACAACTATTTGTTGTTGCCCTATGGTCATATAGTAAATAATGTTTGCACATGACACAACTATTTGTTGTTGCCTTATGGTCATATAGTAAGTAATGTTTGCACAAGACACAACTATTTGTGTTGCCCTATGGTCATATAGTAAGTAATGTTTGCACAAGACACAACTATTTGTTGTTGCCCTATGGTCATATAGTAAGTAATATTTGCACAGGACACAACCATTTGTGTTGCCCTATGGTCATATAGTAAGTAATGTTTGCACAAGAACAACTATTTGTTGTTGCCCTATGGTCATATAGTAAGTAATGTTTGCACAAGACACAACTATTTGTTGTTGCCCTATGG
This sequence comes from Archivesica marissinica, assembly GCA_014843695.1. Lineage (NCBI taxonomy): Eukaryota > Metazoa > Mollusca > Bivalvia > Venerida > Vesicomyidae > Archivesica > Archivesica marissinica. The sequence goes on from CM026403.1 coordinate 10,098,184, forward strand.
TCATATAGTAAGTAATGTTTGCACAGGAAACAACCATTTGTGTTGCCCTATGGTCATATAGTAAGTAATGTTTGCACAAGACACAACTATGTTTTGCTGACCTATGGTCATATAGTAAGTAATGTTTGCACAAGACACAACTATTTGTTGTTGCCCTATGTTCATATAGTAAGTAATGTTTGCACAAGACACAACTATTTGTTGTTGCCTTATGGTCATATAGTAAGTAATGTTTGCACAAGACACAACTATTTGTGTTGCCCTATGGTCATATAGTAAGTAATGTTTGCACAAGACACAACTATTTGTTGTTGCCCTATGGTCATATAGTAAGTAATGGTTGCACAGGACACAACTATTTGTGTTGCCCTATGGTCATATAGTAAGCAATGTTTGCACAAGACACAACTATTTGTTGTTGCCCTATGGTCATATAGTAAGTAATGTTTGCACAAGACACAACTATTTGTTATTGCCATATGGTCATATAGTAAGTAATGTTTGCACAAGACACAACTATTTGTTGTTGCCATATGGCCATATAGTAAGTAATGTTTGCACAGGACACAACTATTTGTTATTGCCATATGGTCATATAGTAAGTAATGTTTGCACAAGACAAAACTATTTGTTGTTGCCCTATGGTCATATAGTAAGTAATGTTTGGACAGGACACAACTTTTTGTTATTGCCCTATGGTCATATAGTAAGTAATGTTTGCACAAGACACAACTATGTTTTGTTGCCCTATGGTCATATAGTAAGTAATATTTGCACAGGACACAACTATTTGTTATTGCCCTATGGTCATATAGTAAGTAATGTTTGCACAAGACACAACTATGTTTTGTTGCCCTATGGTCATATAGTAAGTAATGTATGCACAGGACACAACTATTTTTATCGCCCTATGGTCATATAGTAAGTAATGTTTGCACAAGACACAACTATTTGTTATTGCCACTTGGTCATATAGTAAGTAATGTTTGCACAGGACAAAACTATTTGTGTTGCCCTATGGTCATATAGTAAGTAATGTTTGCACAAGACACAACTATTTGTTGTTGCCCTATGGTCATATAGTAAGTAATATTTGCACAGGACACAACCATTTGTGTTGCCCTATGGTCATATAGTAAGTAATGTTTGCACAAGAACAACTATTTGTTGTTGCCCTATGGTCATATAGTAAGTAATGTTTGCACAAGACACAACTATTTGTTGTTGCCCTATGGTCATATAGTAAGTAATGTTTGCACAGGAAACAACCATTTGTGTTGCCCTATGGTCATATAGTAAGTAATGTTTGCACAAGACACAACTATTTGTGTTGCCCTATGGTCATATAGTAAGTAATGTTTGCACAAGACACAACTATTTGTTGTTGCCCTATGGTCATATAGTAAGTAATATTTGCACAGGACACAACCATTTGTGTTGCCCTATGGTCATATAGTAAGTAATGTTTGCACAAGAACAACTATTTGTTGTTGCCCTATGGTCATATAGTAAGTAATGTTTGCACAAGACACAACTATTTGTTGTTGCCCTATGGTCATATAGTAAGTAATGTTTGCACAGGAAACAACCATTTGTGTTGCCCTATGGTCATATAGTAAGTAATGTTTGCACAAGACACAACTATGTTTTGCTGACCTATGGTCATATAGTAAGTAATGTTTGCACAAGACACAACTATTTGTTGTTGCCCTATGTTCATATAGTAAGTAATGTTTGCACAAGACACAACTATTTGTTTTTGCCTTATGGTCATATAGTAAGTAATGTTTGCACAAGACACAACTATTTGTGTTGCCCTATGGTCATATAGTAAGTAATGTTTGCACAAGACACAACTATTTGTTGTTGCCCTATGGTCATATAGTAAGTAATGGTTGCACAGGACACAACTATTTGTGTTTCCCTATGGTCATATAGTAAGCAATGTTTGCACAAGACACAACTATTTGTTGTTGCCCTATGGTCATATAGTAAGTAATGTTTGCACAAGACACAACTATTTGTTATTGCCATATGGTCATATAGTAAGTAATGTTTGCACAAGACACAACTATTTGTTGTTGCCATATGGCCATATAGTAAGTAATGTTTGCACAGGACACAACTATTTGTTATTGCCATATGGTCATATAGTAAGTAATGTTTGCACAAGACAAAACTATTTGTTGTTGCCCTATGGTCATATAGTAAGTAATGTTTGGACAGGACACAACTTTTTGTTATTGCCCTATGGTCATATAGTAAGTAATGTTTGCACAAGACACAACTATGTTTTGTTGCCCTATGGTCATATAGTAAGTAATATTTGCACAGGACACAACTATTTGTTATTGCCCTATGGTCATATAGTAAGTAATGTTTGCACAAGACACAACTATGTTTTGTTGCCCTATGGTCATATAGTAAGTAATGTATGCACAGGACACAACTATTTTTATCGCCCTATGGTCATATAGTAAGTAATGTTTGCACAAGACACAACTATTTGTTATTGCCACTTGGTCATATAGTAAGTAATGTTTGCACAGGACAAAACTATTTGTTATTGCCATGTGGTCATATAGTAAGTAATGTTTTCACAAGACACAACTATTTGTTGTTGCCCTATGGTCATATAGTAAGTAATGGTTGCACAGGACACAACTCTTTGTGTTGCCCTATGGTCATATAGTAAGCAATGTTTGCACAAGACACAACTATTTGTTGTTGCCCTATGGTCATATAGTAAGTAATGTTTGCACAAGACACAACTATTTGTTGTTGCCCTATGGTCATATAGTAAGTAATATTTGCACAGGACACAACCATTTGTGTTGCCCTATGGTCATATAGTAAGTAATGTTTGCACAAGAACAACTATTTGTTGTTGCCCTATGGTCATATAGTAAGTAATGTTTGCACAAGACACAACTATTTGTTGCCCTATGGTCATATAGTAAGTAATATTTGCACACGACACAACTATTTGTTAGTTGATACAAATTTATATTAGCTCGATTGTGAAACAAGTTATTTCAACTTATATAAATCACTCTCGAGACCTCATTCCTGATGGAATCCATCGACCCGAGGGAGAGAGAATAGGCAACGTGGAATTTAAATGCCTTGCCTAAGGGCACAATCGTAACGGCTCCAGTGGGGCTCGAACATAATTATTTGTTGTTGCCCTATGGTCATATAGTAAGTAATGTTTGCACAAGACACAACTATGTTTTGCTGACCTATGGTCATATAGTAAGTAATGTTTGCACAAGACACAACTATTTGTTGTTGCCCTATGTTCATATAGTATGTAATGTTTGCACAAGACACAACTATTTGTTGTTGCCTTATGGTCATATAGTAAGTAATGTTTGCACAAGACACAACTATTTGTGTTGCCCTATGGTCATATAGTAAGTAATGTTTGCACAAGACACAACTATTTGTTGTTGCCCTATGGTCATATAGTAAGTAATGGTTGCACAGGACACAACTATTTGTGTTGCCCTATGGTCATATAGTAAGCAATGTTTGCACAATACACAACTATTTGTTGTTGCCCTATGGTCATATAGTAAGTAATGTTTGCACAAGACACAACTATTTGTTGTTGCCATATGGTCATATAGTAAGCAATGTTTGAACAAGACACAACTATTTGTTGTTGCCATATGGTCATATAGTAAGTAATGTTTGCACAGGACACAACTATTTGTTATTGCCATATGGTCATATAGTAAGTAATGTTTGCACAAGACACAACTATTTGTTGTTGCAATATGGTCATATAGTAAGTAATGTTTGCACAAGACACAACTATTTGTTGTTGCCATATGGTCATATAGTAAGTAATGTTTGCACAAGACACAACTATTTGTTGTTGCCATATGGTCATATAGTAAGTAATGTTTGCACAGGACACAACTATTTGTTATTGCCATATGGTCATATAGTAAGTAATGTTTGCACAAGACACAACTATTTGTTGTTGCCATATGGTCATATAGTAAGTAATGTTTGCACAGGACACAACTATTTGTTGTTGCCCTATGGTCATATAGTAAGTAATGTTTGCACAAGACACAACTATCTGTTGTTGCCCTATGGTCATATAGTAAGTAATGTTTGCACAATACACACCTATTTGTGTTGCCCTATGGTCATATAGTAAGTAATTACTTACATTACTTACTATATGACCATAGGCCAAAAAGTAATTACTTATTTTTATGACCATAGGGCAACACAAATAATTGTATCTTGTGCAATTTGTAAGTAATTACTTACTATATGACCATAGGGCACGTAGCAATATGTTATGTGATGTTGCTGTACACCGGCATGTACTGCACGTAGCAATATGTTATGTGGTGTTGCTGTACACCGGCATGTACTGCACGTAGCAATATGTTATGTGGTGTTACTGTACACCGACATGTACTGTACGTAGCAATATGTTATGTGGTGTTGCTGTACACCGGCATGTACTGCACGTAGCAATATGTTATGTGGTGTTGCTGTACACCGGCATGTACTGCACGTAGCAATATGTTCTGTGGCGTTACTGTACACCGCCATGTACTGCACGTAGCAATATGTTATGTGGTATTACTGTACACCGGCATGTACTGCACGTAGCAATATGTTATGTGGTGTTGCTGTACACCGGCATGTACTGCACGTAGCAATATGTTCTGTGGCGTTACTGTACACCGCCATGTACTGCACGTAGCAATATGTTATGTGGTGTTACTGTACACCGGCATGTACTGCACGTAACAATATGTTATGTGGTGTTACTGTACACCGGCATGTACTGCACGTAGCAATATGTTATGTGGTGTTACTGTACACCGGCATGTACTGCACGTAGCAATATGTTATGTGGTGTTACTGTACACCGGCATGTACTGCACGTAGCAATATGTTATGTGGTGTTACTGTACACCGGCATGTACTGCACGTAGCAATATGCTATGTGATGTTGCTGTACACCGGCATGTACTGCACGTAGCAATATGTTCGGTGGTGTTGCTGTACACCGGCATGTACTGCACGTAGCAATATGTTATGTGGTGTTGCTGTACACCGGCATGTACTGCACGTAGCAATATGTTCTGTGGTATTGCTGTACACCGGCATGTACTGCACCTAGCAATATGTTATGTTATGTGGTGTTGCTTGCTGTACACCGGCATGTACTGCACGTAGCAATATGTTCTGTGGTGCTACTGTCCACCGGCATGTACTGCACGTAGCAATATGTTCTGTGGTGCTACTGTCCACCGGCATGTACTGCACGTAGCAATATGTTATGTGGTGTTGCTGTACACCGGCATGTACTGCACGTAGCAATATGTTCTGTGGTGTTACTGTATACCGGCATGTACTGCATGTAGCAATATGTTCTGTGGTGCTACTGTACACCAGCATGTACTGCACGTAGCAATATGTTATGTGGTGTTGCTGTACACCGGCATGTACTGCACGTATCAATATGTTCTGTAGTGTTACTGTACACCCACATGTACTGCACGTAGCAATATGTTCTGCGGTGTTACTGTACACCGGTATGTACTGCACGTAGCAATATGTTCTGTGGTGCTACTGTCCACCGGTATGTACTGCACGTAGCATTCACTCTCAATGTGCGTGGTTTGGTGTGTTTATGCACCAAACAGTAGTCTGTCTGGAATTAACTAAAACAAAGTGTTTTAGCCAGGCAGATCAGGATTGATTGCCTTTCTCGGGTTAACCTTTGTCTCTCTGCATAATAAACCGCTAATGTTCACAATAAATCTCGACGTCAGTTAATCGTATTTAATTTGTTCTACGCGTCGACAAGATGTTGTTCTCAGTACGTCCTTGCAACAGATACACGACAATGTTCTGCCTATTTGCACTATCCTCCAAACATCTAAAATGACTAATATCTTCAGGAGGCGTCGCCCATATGGGTAACCGGTAGCGACGATAAATAAACGTAAAAAACAAACAGGCTATACTGAAGAAAATAAAGACAAAACTATTACATATAAATATAGGACGATTGAAAACAACTCACTCACTCTGCATAATACACACTCGGATATGTTTTATTGATTAAAAAGTGCATAAGTTAGTAATTAAATGCAAACATGTTGACAATAACATGAAACCATGCCCAACATAATACCACGTCCATGCTGGAACATCCGCGAATCATATGGGAACCAACTATTGCTGCAGAATTCCAACTACGTAAATAGATGGACCTGGCCAGTTCTGGGTTCCAGCTCAAGCCTGTATTTCTATGCGCACACCAGTGAAAGCTTGGAACTAGTTCCCTGAAAACAATTTTAATACCTATA
>CM026403.1:10105536-10169153 GCA_014843695.1 Archivesica marissinica
TTAAACACAGGCCACCACAAATGTCAAATCATAGGTTTCCACATGGTTAAACACAGGCCACCACAAATGTCAAATCATAGGTTGCCACATGGTCAAACACAGGCCACCACAAATGTCAAATCATAGGTTGCCACATGGTTAAACACAGGCCACCACAAATGTCAAATCATAGGTTGCCACATGGTTAAACACAGGCCACCACAAATGTCAAATCATAGGTTGCCACATGGTTAAACACAGGCCACCACAAATGTCAAATCATAGGTTGCCACATGGTTAAACACAGGCCACCACAAATGTCAAATCATAGGTTGCCACATGGTCAAACACAGGCCACCACAAATGTCAAATCATAGGTTGCCACATGGTCAAACACAGGCCACCACAAATGTCAAATCATAGGTTGCCACATGGTCAAACACAGGCCACCACAAATGTCAAATCATAGGTTGCCACATGGTCAAACACAGGCCACCACAAATGTCAAATCATAGGTTGCCACATGGTCAAACACAGGCCACCACAAATGTCAAATCATAAGTTGCCACATGGTTAAACACAGGCCACCACAAATGTCAAATCATAGGTTGCCACATGGTTAAACACAGGCCACCACAAATGTCAATCATAGGTTGCCACATGGTTAAACAAGGCCACCACAAATGTCAAATCATAGGTTGCCACATGGTTAAACACAGGCCACCACAAATGTCAAATCATAGGTTGCCACATGGTTAAACACAGGCCACCACAAATGTCAAATCATAGGTTGCCACATGGTTAAACACAGGCCACCACAAATGTCAAATCATAGGTTGCCACATGGTCAAACACAGGCCACCACAAATGTCAAATCATAGGTTGCCACATGGTTAAACACAGGCCACCACAAATGTCAAATCATAGGTTGCCACATGGTTAAACACAGGCCACCACAAATGTCAAATCATAGGTTGCCACATGGTCAAACACAGGCCACCACAATTGTCAAATCTTAGGTTGCCACATGGTTAAACACAGGCCACCACAATGTTTGGTTGTGGTGGGTCAAATCATAGGTTGCCACATGGTTAAACACAGGCCACCACAATGGTCAAATCATAGGTTGCCACATGGTTAAACACAGGCCACCACAATGGTCAAATCATAGGTTGCCTCATGGTTAAACACAGGCTGCCACAATGGTCAAATCTTAGGTTGCCTCATGGTTAAACACAGGCCACCCATAGGTTTCCTCATGGTCAAACACAGGCCACCACAATGGTCAAATCATGGTCAAAACATAGGCCCCCACCATGGTCAAAATACAGGCTGCCACATGGTCCAAACCTAGGCTGACATATTGTCAAAACTGTGGCTGCCACATCACGACCTAGGCCACATGGTCAAAATCTCAGCTGCCACATGATCAAGACACAGGCTGCCACAATGGTCAAAACACAGGCCACCACATTACAACCTAGGCCACATGGTCAAGGCACAGGCTGCCACATTAACCAGACAAGATGTACTATTAATATATATTCCTTTCAGTATCGAGACATTCCCACAAAACAATTATATTAGTATGTTTCAATTACAATAATTAAAACCTGTGTGGTCTGCATTGGACAAACTTTGTTGAAACATTTTATGAAAACTCACTGTCCCACATACATCGCCATATAACTGGCTAACTTTATTCATTGCAGTCATATATACATTTAGAACTTGTGTTAAAATTGTTATAGATCTCCATGACATGTTATAAATCCTCGTGACGTGACTTGCGTGACGTTATAGATCTCCATGACATGTTTTATAGATCTCCATGACATGTTATAAATCCTCGTGACGTGACTTGCGTGACGTTATAGACCTCCATGACATGTTATAAATCCTCGTGACGTGACTTGCGTGAGACGTTATAGATCTCCATGACATTAGATCTCCATGACTACACCACACAATCATGTTGGCACTAGCATAAAATATCATGAAACTTAATGAGAGACATTGATCAGTTACTGCCCCTGAGTACTCTTCAAGGAGGATAGGTTTTTAATTGGTGTAGTGTAGTTACAGGCTGGTTTGTGTGTAGTTACTGACTGGCTTGTGTGTAGTTACTGGCTGGTTTGTGTGTAGTTACTGACTGGCTTGTGTGTAGTTACTGGCTGGCGTGTGTGTAGTTACTGGCTGGTGTGTGTGTAGTTACTGGCTAGCGTGTGTGTAGTTACTGGCTGGCTTGTGTGTAGTTACTGGCTGGCTTGTGTGTAGTTACTGGCTGGCTTGTGTGTAGTTACTGACCTGGCTTGTGTGTAGTTACTGGCTAGCTTGTGTGTAGTTACTGGCTGGTGTGTGTGTAGTTACAGGATGGCGTGTGTGTAGTTCCTGGCTGGCTTGTGTGTAGTTACTGGCTGACGTGTGTGTAGTTACAGGCTGGTTTGTGTGTAGTTACTGACTGGCTTGTGTGTAGTTACTGGCTGGCATGTGTGTAGTTACTGGCTGGCGTGTGTGTAGTTACTGGCTGGCGTGTGTGTAGTTACTGACTGGCGTGTGTGTAGTTACTGGCTGGTTTGTGTGTAGTTACTGACTGGCTTGTGTATAGTTACAGGCTGGTTTGTGTGTAGTTACTGACTGGCTGTGTGTAGTTGCTGGCTGGCGTGTGTGTAGTTACTGGCTGGCTTGTGTGTAGTTACTGGCTGGCTTGTGTGTAGTTACTGACCTGGCTTGTGTGTAGTTACTGGCTGGCTTGTGTGTAGTTACTGGCTGGCGTGTGTGTAGTTACTGGCTGGCGTGTGTGTAGTTCCTGGCTGGCTTGTGTGTAGTTACTGGCTGGCGTGTGTGAAGTTACTGGCTGGCTTGTGTGTAGTTACTGACCTGGCTTGTGTGTAGTTACTGGCTAGCTTGTGTGTAGTTACTGGCTGGTGTGTGTGTAGTTACAGGATGGCGTGTGTGTAGTTCCTGGCTGGCTTGTGTGTAGTTACTGGCTGGCTTGTGTGTAGTTACTGGCTGGCTTGTGTGTAGTTACTGACTGGCTTGTGTGTAGTTACAAGCTGGATTGTGTGTAGTTACAAGCTGGATTGTGTGTTACAAGTTACGGACCTGGCTTGTGTATAGTTACAGGCTGGATTGTGTGTAGTTACAGGCTGGATTGTGTGTAGTTACGGACCTGGCTTGTGTATAGTTACAGGCTGGCTTGTGTATAGTTACAGGCTGGATTGTGTATAGTTACAGGCTGGATTGTGTGTAGTTACAAGCTGGATTGTGTGTAGTTACAGGCTGGATTGTGTGTAGTTACAGGCTGGATTGTGTGTAGTTACAAGCTGGATTGTGTGTAGTTATGGGCCTGGCGTGTGTGTAGTTCCGTGCCTGGCTTGTCTGTATTCACAGGCCTGGCTTGTACCAGTATGTATATATTGTACTGTAGCAAGATGGTTCCATTCCATATACAAGTAAAGAGGTATATATACATTTAGGTTTAGGATAGAAATGTTTAGGATTGTTATTTTAGGTTAAAGTGATACATGTACTCAAATCCACTGTATTGTTATGCATATTAAAGAAAGAAAGCTGCTTATCATGTGTTGATTTCTTTATAAAAATACTAATAATAACAAAGTGTTTATGCTATGAAGGTAGCTCGAGAAGGTGCAACATAATAGCATTAGCGCAGTGGTTAGCACGCTCACTTCTCACCAATGCAACCCGGGTTCGATCCTCGGACCGGGAAGTATGTAAGATGGTACGGTGATCACCAGATCAGACACATGGGTTTTCTCAGGGTACTCCGATTGCCTCCCACACGAATGACCACATTTACGCTTTCATCCGCGCCAACGAGAGTGATTAATATAAGTTGTTAAAACTTGCTTCGGCAATCGTTGTAAAATAAATAAAGTTTAAAACAATAGCATAATGTATAACTTATGTACATTGATTCGAACCTACAGCTGTGCAGGGCAAGTGATTTGAAGACAACGACCATAACCACTTTGAGGCCCCAAAGTGCTACAGTTTGTAGAAGATTCGTTAATATATAACAGAATAGTCCATTCCTAAATTACAGTGTTAATTAATCCTTCCACCCCTACAGTTTGTAGAAGATTCCTTAATGTACATGTAAGACCAAATAGTCGATTAAGCACAACGAGTGGTCTTCACTTGACCAGGTGCTGTTTAGTGGTGTGTAGTACAAACATAGAGTGGTCTTCACTTGATCAGATACTGTTTAGTGGAGTATAAACACAGAGTGGTCTTCACTTGACCAGATACTGTTTAGTGGTATGGAGTATAAACACAGAGTGGTCTTCACTTGACCAGGTGCTGGTTGGTGGTGTGTAGTACAAACATAGAGTGGTCTTCACTTGACCAGGTGCTGTTTAGTGGTGTGTAGTACAAACATAGAGTGGTCTTCACTTGATCAGATGCTGTTTAGTGGAGTATAAACACAGAGTGGTCTTCACTTGACCAGGTGCTGTTTAGTGGTGTGTAGTACAAACATAGAGTGGTCTTCCCTTGACCAGATGCTGTTTAGTGGTGTGGAGTATAAACACAGAGTGATCTTCCCTTGACCAGATACTGTTTAGTGGTGTGGAGTATAAACACAGAGTGATCTTCCCTTGATCAGATGCTGTTTAATGGTGTGGAGTATAAACATAGAGTGGTCTTCCCTTGACCAGATGCTGTTTAGTGAAGTATAAACACAGAGTGGTCTTCCCTTGACCAGATGCTGTTTAGTGGAGTATAAACACAGAGTGGTCTTCCCTTGACCAGATGCTGTTTAGTGGAGTATAAACACAGAGTGGTCTTCCCTTGACCAGATGCTGTTTAGTGGAGTATAAACACAGAGTGGTCTTTCCTTGACCAGATGCTGTTTAGTGGTGTGGAGTATAAACACAGAGTGATCTTCCCTTGACCAGGTGTTGTTTAGTGGTGTGGAGTATAAACACAGAGTGGTCTTCACTTGACCAGATACTGTTTAGTGGTGTGGAGTATAAACACAGAGTGGTCTTCACTTTACCAGATGCTGTTTAGTGGTATGGAGTATAAAAATAGAGTGGTCTTCCCTTGACCAGATGCTGTTTAGTGGTGTGGAGTATAAACACAGAGTGGTCTTCACTTGACCAGATACTGTTTAGTGGTGTGGAGTATAAACACAGAGTGGTCTTCACTTGACCAGGTGCTGTTTAGTGGTGTGTAGTACAAACATAGAGTGGTCTTCCCTTGACCAGATGCTGTTTAGTGGTGTGGAGTATAAACACAGAGTGATCTTCCCTTGACCAGATACTGTTTAGTGGTGTGGAGTATAAACACAGAGTGATCTTCCCTTGATCAGGTGCTGTTTAATGGTGTGGAGTATAAACATAGAGTGGTCTTCCCTTGACCAGATGCTGTTTAGTGAAGTATAAACACAGAGTGGTCTTCCCTTGACCAGATGCTGTTTAGTGGAGTATAAACACAGAGTGGTCTTCCCTTGACCAGATGCTGTTTAGTGGAGTATAAACACAGAGTGGTCTTCCCTTGACCAGATGCTGTTTAGTGGAGTATAAACACAGAGTGGTCTTCCCTTGACCAGATGCTGTTTAGTGAAGTATAAACACAGAGTGGTCTTCCCTTGACCAGATACTGTTTAGTGGTGTGGAGTATAAACACAGAGTGGTCTTCCCTTGACCAGATACTGTTTAGTTGTGTGGAGTATAAACATAGAGTGGTCTTCCCTTGACCAGATACTGTTTAGTTGTGTGGAGTATAAACATAGAGTGGTCTTCCCTTGACCAGATACTGTTTAGTGGTGTGGAGTATAAACACAGAGTGGTCTTCCCTTGACCAGATACTGTTTAGTGGTGTGGAGTATAAACACAGAGTGGTCTTCACTTGACCAGATACTGTTTAGTGGTGTGGAGTATAAACACAGAGTGGTCTTCACTTGACCAGATGCTGTTTAGTGGTATGGAGTATAGACACAGTGGTCTTCACTTGACCGGGTGCTGTTTAGTGGTGTGGAGTATAAACTCAGAGTGGTCTTCACTTGACCAGATGCTGTTTAGTGGTATGGAGTATAAACGCATTTATAGTTTATACAAATTTATTTTAGCTCGATTGTGAAACAAGTTCCTACAACTTATATTAATCACTCTCGAGACCTCATTCCTGATGGAATCCATTGCCACGAGGGAGAGAGAAGAGGCAACATGGAATTTAAATGCCTTGCCTAAGGGCACAATCATAACGGCTCCAGCGTGGCTCGAACTCCGGACCTTTCACACCTGAAGCGAACGCGCATCCACTGGGCTATCACAACTTCCACACATTTATAACACAGAGTGGTCTATGGCATGATTGTTTAACTGCTACTTTATAATGGATTACAAAATAACTAAAGTTTTCAGAAATGTGTTACTTTTATTTGTATACAGCACTCGGTGGTTAAATATATAGATATGTCATTAAATTACACAGATAAAATTTAACTTTCTCAACAAATATAAACCTGCCTATACATCCTACATGTCTGTAAAGTTACAACTACCTCTAGGATAACATTAAATACTGTGTAGAAAATCCATACAAATTTATAAAAATATACATCATGGAATGCTCAATATACAAAATATACATTGGTGTTTTTTTGGTGTTTTTTTGGTGTTTTTAATTACTATCAATATAAATAATATAAACTTGGTATTGTTTGTAATGCTCTGATTTAATTACTGCCGATTTAATTACTGCTAATTTAATTACTGCTAATTTAATTGCTGCTGATTTAATTACTGCTGCCAATTAAATTACTGCTGCTGATTTAATTACTGCCGATTTAATTACTGCTAATTTCATTACTGCTGAATTAATTACTGCTGATTCAATTGCTGCCGATTTAATTGCTGCCAATTTAATTACTGCTAATTTAATTGTTGCCGATTTAATTGCTGTTGCTGATTTAATTACTGCTAATTTAATTACTGCTGATTTAATTACTGCTGATTTAATTACTGCTGATTTGATTACTGCTGATTTAATTACTGCCGATTTAATTATTACTGCTGATTTAATTGATTTTATTACTGCTGATTTAATTATTATTGCTGATTTAATTACTGCAGATTTAATTATTACTGCTGATTTAATTACTGCCGATTTAATTATTACTGCTGATTTAATTGATTTTATTACTGCTGATTTAATTATTACTGCTGATTTAATTGATTTAATTACTGCTGATTTAATTACTGCTGATTTAATTACTGCTGATTTAATTATTATTGCTGATTTAATTATTACTGCTGATTTAATTACTGCTGATTTAATTATTATTGCTGATTTAATTGATTTAATTACTGCTGATTTAATTACTGCCAATTTAATTACTGCTGATTTGATTACTGCTGATTTAATTACTGCCAATTTAATTATTACTGCTGATTTAATTGATTTTATTACTGCTGATTTAATTATTATTGCTGATTTAATTACTGCCGATTTAATTATTACTGCTGATTTAATTACTGCCGATTTAATTATTACTGCTGATTTAATTGTTTTATTACTGCTGATTTAATTATTACTGCTGATTTAATTGTTTAATTACTGCTGATTTAATTACTGCTGATTTAATTACTGCTGCTGATTGAGGGATTATTTGTCATTCAAATTAATGACAGGCTTAATAGCTAAGTTCACCACAATTATATTGTCTACAAGTTTTAATCATCGATGTGACTTGCACTTATTGCATGCAGTAGCAATGGCACAGCTTGCAACTGTTACATTGCGCCAGTCATTTTGGACTCTGGACAAATCTAACCAGCAAACATTGTCATGGAATTGAAGTAGTGAGTATAACTTGCTTTAAAATACACTAAGCTATTAATATAAAATTAATAATAAAAGTACAAAACTGAGGTAATGGGCCCATATAAAACCAGTCCCATTTCTCAAATTACGTAGCATATATATTTATATAAATGTCATGATAATTCTTTTTATCCTACCTTCATGCGAAATAACGTACAAAAACGGCCTGCCTAATAAATTTTGCTTTATTAGTCAGTGTCTAATAAAGCTTTCGTGACGGACTACTTTTATGACCCAGATTACGGTTTATAAATAAACAAAGCGTCTGTCGTCACATTGTGCTGTCTGCTGAGTTGTGACCGTCATGAACATACCGCAATGTCACTGTTAGCGACCAGTGCCATTAATTCACATTTCCATGGTGCTGTTTTCCATGTTCAGAATTTCAATGTTTATCAAAATTAACTACTATTAATCCTCTCATTTCTCTGTTACTTTGCAGAAATACTGTTACATTTAAATCGTTCATTTTCAAAATCTACGAGTTCAAGTTGTGACCTTCGCCTTCGCTAGCTCTACACAGTTGTGTGACATTCAGCTGATAACTTTATTGTACTGTTCCATTTTTACATGATTAATAACAATTGAAAAATATTACGTGTTTTCATGTGTATGCCATTTAATTACAGGGATTACTTTGTGACCTGAATATTGGACCGCCGCACCATTACTTAGGGCTAACCGCGCAACATATTACCACATGGACTCTTATATCCGTTTTTTAAGAACTACTTGTAAATATGGAACATTTTAATGTCTGTTGCAGTGTTGACTTTTTAACGACATTGCGAGTATACTCTATGCAGAGTGACGCAATCACTATAGATGCTGCTGATGATGAATGATGATGATGATGAATGATGATGATTATGATGATAACATTATAACTTTACAGACATTTGCAATAATTTACATATTAAAATTAACACATTATCACTACATTGTATTATAATTGCACTGTATTAGAACTACTGTGTATTAGAACTATTCTACATTTGAACTACACAGTATTACAGCTACATTGTAATTATCCTATTATTACTATCCCATAAATAACTTACAATTTTCTCTTCATATCATGAAGTATTTATGGCCTAAATACCACTATCCAATTCATATCTTACAAACGATCCAATATGTAAACTATAATGTTCACGCAAAACAAACTGATTGTCAAATTGTGGAAATAATTCCAAAAGCAAACTAAAGTAGACTATAATTAACCCATTCAACACCAAGTAACTGACATGGACTGGTCCATGATATTTTTAGACCAATAAATTAATAACAAAATTACATTTGGATCAGTTCATTTATCAAAATGGGTAAAAGAATTTCTAAACATAGTTATATTACTTGAAAAAAGTGCAGATCCTGATGAGCCGGCTCATGACGAGCCGCATGAGCAGGCTCATCTGGATCTACACTTTTTTGTAAGCCAATTTAGAGGTCTGTGGTGTTGAAAGGGTTAAAGGGATACAAGTAGTGTTCAATGAACATGTACAGTAGATTTGTATAAACAGATGCATTTGTACTGTTACTGACACATGTCATAGCAAAACTTGTGAGTATATAAACATTATATGCGCAAAGTCATGTATTAGCAAACATGCCATCTACAAGCATGTTCTCTTATTATCAATGGATGCCGTTTTTCGATTTAACAAATGGTACTACAGTTAACTTTCTAATGCAGGTAAAATTCAACTTAACAATGGTACTACAGTTAACTTTCTAATGCATGTAAAATTCAACTTAACAATGGTACTGCAGTTAACTTTCTTGTGCATGTAAAATTCAACTAAACAATTGTACTGCAGTTAACTTTCTTGTGCATGTAAAATTCAACTAAACAATGGTACTGCAGTTAACTTTCTTGTGCATGTAAAATTCAACTTAACAATGGTACTGAGTTAACCCTCTAATTCACATAAAATTCAACTTAACAATGGTACTGCAGTTAACTTTCTAATTCACGTAAAATTCAACTTAACAATGGTACTGCAGTTAACTTTCTTGTGCATGTAAAATTCAACTTAACAATGGTACTGCAGTTAACTTTCTAATTCACGTAAAATTCAACTTAACAATGGTACTGCAGTTAACTTTCTAATTCACGTAAAATTCAACTTAACAATGGTACTGCAGTTAACTTTTGTGTGCATGTAAAATTCAACTTAACAAATAGTACTGCAGTTAACTTTCTTGTGCGTGTAAAATTCAACTTAACAATGGTACTGCAGTTAACTTTCGTGTGCATGTAAAATTCAACTTAACAATGGTATGGAGTTAACTTTCTTGTGCATGTAAAATTCAACTTAACAATGGTACTGCAGTTTCTTGTGCATGTAAAATTCAACTTAACAATGGTACTGCAGTTAACTTTCTAATTCACGTAAAATTCAACTTAACAATGGTACTGCAGTTAACTTTCTAATTCACGTAAAATTCAACTTAACAATGGTACTGCAGTTAACTTTTGTGTGCATGTAAAATTCAACTTAACAAATAGTACTGCAGTTAACTTTCTTGTGCGTGTAAAATTCAACTTAACAATGGTACTGCAGTTAACTTTCGTGTGCATGTAAAATTCAACTTAACAATGGTATGGAGTTAACTTTCTTGTGCATGTAAAATTCAACTTAACAATGGTACTGCAGTTTCTTGTGCATGTAAAATTCAACTTAACAATGGTACTGCAGTTAACTTTCTAATTCACGTAAAATTCAACTTAACAATGGTACTGCAGTTAACTTTCTAATTCACGTAAAATTCAACTTAACAATGGTACTGCAGTTAACTTTTGTGTGCATGTAAAATTCAACTTAACAAATAGTACTGCAGTTAACTTTCTTGTGCGTGTAAAATTCAACTTAACAATGGTATGGAGTTAACTTTCTTGTGCATGTAAAATTCAACTTAACAATGGTACTGCAGTTTCTTGTGCATGTAAAATTCAACTTAACAATGGTACTGCAGTTAACTTTCTAATGCATGTAAAATTCAACTTAACAATGGTACTGCAGTTAACTTTTGTGTGCATGTAAAATTCAACTTAACAATGGTACTGCAGTTAACTTTCTTGTGCATGTAAAATTCAACTTAACAATGGTACTGCATTTAACTTTCTAATGCATGTAAAATTCAACTTAACAATGGTACTGCAGTTAACTTTTGTGTGCATGTAAAATTCAACTTAACAATGGTACTGCAGTTAACTTTCTTGTGCATGTAAAATTCAACTTAGCAAATAGTACTGCAGTTAACTTTCTTGTGCATGTAAAATTCAACTTAGCAATAGTACTGCAGTTAACTTTCTTGTGCATGTAAAATTCAACTTAACAATGGTACTGCAGTTAACTTTCTTGTGCATGTAAAATTCAACTTAACAATGGTACTGCATTTAACTTTCTAATGCATGTAAAATTCAACTTAACAATGGTACTGCAGTTAACTTTTGTGTGCATGTAAAATTCAACTTAACAATGGTACTGCAGTTAACTTTCTTGTGCATGTAAAATTCAACTTAGCAAATAGTACTGCAGTTAACTTTCTTGTGCATGTAAAATTCAACTTAGCAATAGTACTGCAGTTAACTTTCTTGTGCATGTAAAATTCAACTTAACAATGGTACTGCAGCTAACTTTCTTGTGCATGTAAAATTCAACTTAACAATCTGACTGCAGTTAACATTCTAATGCATGCAAAATTCAACTTAACAATGGTACTGCAGATAACTTTCTAATTAATGTAAAATTCAACTTAACAATGGTACTGCAGCTAACTTTCTTGTGCATGTAAAATTCAACTTAACAATGGTACTGCAGTTAACTTTCTTGTGCATGTAAAATTCAACTTAACAATGGTACTGCAGTTAACTTTCTAATTAATGTAAAATTCAACTTAACAATGGTACTGCAGTTAACTTTCTAATGCATGTAAAATTTAACAAAGCAATGCAGGTAACTTTCTAATGCATTGTACAAAGCAATGCAGGTACCTTCTAATGCATGTAAAATTTAACAAAGCAATGCAGAAAACTTTCTAATGCATGTAAAACTTAACAAAGCAATGTAGAAAACTTTCTAATGCATGTAATATTTAACAAAGCAATGCATGTAACTTTCTAATGCATGTAAAATTTAACAAAGCAATGCATGTAACTTTCTAATGCATGTAAAATTTAACAAAGCAATACAGGTAACTTTCTAATGCATATAAAATTTAACAAAGCAATACAGGTAACTTTCTAATGCATGTAAAATTTAACAAAGCAATGCAGGTAACTTTCTAATGCATGTAAAATTTAACAAAGCAATGCAGGTAAACTTTCTAATGCATGTAAAATTTAACAAAGCAATGCAGGTAACTTTCTAATGCATGTAAAATTTAACAAAGCAAAGCAGGTAATTTTCTAATGCATGTAAAATTTAACAAAGCAATGCAGGTAAACTTTCTAATGCATGTAAAATTTAACACAGCAATGCAGGTAAATTTCTAATTGCATGTAATATTTAACAAAGCAATGCAGGTAAACTTTCTTGTGCATGTAAAATATTTAATTAAGAAAAAATAGCAACATATCACATGACTTTTACGACAAATCAGATCTACAGTGATATGGTAATATCTTAGAATAGACAAATCTGAAATCTGAGTATTACTTAACAGGACAATAGATAGTAAAAAACAAACACATTTTTACAGAATGCTAGGTTCTCATATGACCTTGTTGTCAGTTGTAGGATCATGTGGCAACGGTCACCTCTTGCAAGCATTGCTCTCCGCTAACCCTTGTTGTCAGTTGTAGGATCATGTGGCGACGGTCACTTCTTGCAAGCATTGCTCTCTGCTAACATTCCCTTTACATGCTGTTGTATGAAGAATAACTGAAAACACAAGAAGCTGAACCATATGTAAATCATTAAAGAAATCGTACCCAAAAATAAATGAAGTGTTTGACATCATGTACTAGTTAGTATGTAATACTATGTACTAGTTAGCGTGTAATACTATGTACTAGTTAGCGTGTAATACTATGTACTAGTTAGTATGTAATACTATGTACTAGTTAGTATGTAATACTATGTACTAGTTAGTGTGTAATACTATGTACTAGTTAGTGTGTAATATTATGTACTAGTTAGTGTGTAATACTATGTACTAGTTAGTGTGTAACACTATGTACTAGTTAGTGTGTAATACTATGTACTAGTTAGTGTGTAATACTATGTACTAGTTAGTATGTAATACTATGTACTAGTTAGTGTGTAATACTATGTACTAGTTAGTGTGTAATACTATGTACTAGTTAGTGTGTAATACTATGTACTAGTTAGTATGTAATACTATGTACTAGTTAGTATGTAATACTATGTACTAGTTAGTATGTAATACTATGTACTAGTTAGTATGTAATACTATGTACTAGTTAGTATGTAATACTATGTACTACACAATTGGATAACTTCCACTATCCATTGGATAACTTCCACTATCCATTGAATAACTTCCACTATCCATTGAATAACTTCCACTATCCATTGGATAACTTCCACTATCCATTGGATAACTTCCACTATCCATTGAATAACTTCCACTATCCATTGGATAACTTCCACTATCCATTGGATAACTTCCACTATCCATTGAATAACTTCCACTATCCATTGGATAACTTCCACTATCCATTGGATAACTTCCACTATCCATTGAATAACTTCCACTATCCATTGGATAACTTCCACTATCCATTGAATAACTTCCACTATCCATTGGATAACTTCCACTATCCATTGAATAACTTCCACTATCCATTGAATAACTTCCACTATCCATTGGATAACTTCCACTATCCCACTATCCATTGAATAACTTCCACTATCCATTGGATAACTTCCACTATCCATTGAATAACTTCCACTATCCATTGGATAACTTCCACTATCCATTGGATAACTTCCACTATCCATTGGATAACTTCCACTATCCATTGAATAACTTCCACTATCCATTGGATAACTTCCACTATCCATTGAATAACTTCCACTATCCATTGGATAACTTCCACTATCCATTGAATAACTTCCACTATCCATTGAATAACTTCCACTATCCATTGGATAACTTCCACTATCCATTGGATAACTTCCACTATCCATTGAATAACTTCCACTATCCATTGAATAACTTCCACTATCCATTGGATAACTTCCACTATCCATTGAATAACTTCCACTATCCATTGGATAACTTCCACTATCCCACTATCCATTGAATAACTTCCACTATCCATTGAATAACTTCCACTATCCATTGAATAACTTCCACTATCCCACTATCCATTGAATAACTTCCACTATCCATTGAATAACTTCCACTATCCATTGAATAACTTCCACTATCCATTGAATAACTTCCACTATCCCACTATCCATTGGATAACTTCCACTATCCATTGGATAACTTCCACTATCCCACTATCCATTGAATAACTTCCACTATCCATTGGATAACTTCCACTATCCATTGAATAACTTCCACTATCCATTGGATAACTTCCACTATCCATTGAATAACTTCCACTATCCATTGGATAACTTCCACTATCCATTGGATAACTTCCACTATCCCACTATCCATTGAATAACTTCCACTATCCATTGGATAACTTCCACTATCCATTGAATAACTTCCACTATCCATTGAATAACTTCCACTATCCATTGAATAACTTCCACTATCCATTGGATAACTTCCACTATCCATTGGATAACTTCCACTATCCATTGGATAACTTCCATCTATCCATTGAATAACTTCCACTATCCATTGGATAACTTCCACTATCCATTGGATAACTTCCACTATCCATTGGATAACTTCCACTATCCATTGGATAACTTCCACTATCCATTGAATAACTTCCACTATCCATTGAATAACTTCCACTATCCATTGATAACTTCCACTATCCATTGGATAACTTCCACTATCCATTGAATAACTTCCACTATCCATTGGATAACTTCCACTATCCATTGAATAACTTCCACTATCCATGGATAACTTCCACTATCCATTGAATAACTTCCACTATCCATTGGATAACTTCCACTATCCATTGAATAACTTCCACTATCCATTGAATAACTTCCACTATCCATTGGATAACTTCCACTATCCATTGGATAACTTCCACTATCCATTGGATAACTTCCACTATCCATTGGATAACTTCCACTATCCATTGAATAACTTCCACTATCCATTGAATAACTTCCACTATCCATTGGATAACTTCCACTATCCATTGGATAACTTCCACTATCCATTGAATAACTTCCACTATCCATTGGATAACTTCCACTATCCATTGAATAACTTCCACTATCCATTGGATAACTTCCACTATCCATTGAATAACTTCCACTATCCATTGGATAACTTCCACTATCCATTGAATAACTTCCACTATCCATTGGATAACTTCCACTATCCCACTATCCATTGGATAACTTCCACTATCCATTGGATAACTTCCACTATCCATTGAATAACTTCCACTATCCATTGGATAACTTCCACTATCCCACTATCCATTGGATAACTTCCACTATCCATTGAATAACTTCCACTATCCATTGGATAACTTCCACTATCCATTGAATAACTTCCACTATCCATTGGATAACTTCCACTATCCATTGGATAACTTCCACTATCCATTGGATAACTTCCACTATCCATTGAATAACTTCCACTATCCATTGGATAACTTCCACTATCCATTATTGAATAACTTCCACTATCCATTGAATAACTTCCACTATCCATTGAATAACTTCCACTATCCCACTATCCATTGGATAACTTCCACTATCCATTGGATAACTTCCACTATCCCACTATCCATTGAATAACTTCCACTATCCATTGGATAACTTCCACTATCCATTGGATAACTTCCACTATCCATTGGATAACTTCCACTATCCCACTATCCATTGAATAACTTCCACTATCCATTGGATAACTTCCACTATCCATTGAATAACTTCCACTATCCATTGAATAACTTCCACTATCCATTGAATAACTTCCACTATCCATTGGATAACTTCCACTATCCATTGAATAACTTCCACTATCCATTGGATAACTTCCACTATCCATTGAATAACTTCCACTATCCATTGGATAACTTCCACTATCCATTGAATAACTTCCACTATCCATTGAATAACTTCCACTATCCATTGAATAACTTCCACTATCCCACTATCCATTGAATAACTTCCACTATCCATTGGATAACTTCCACTATCCATTGAATAACTTCCACTATCCATTGGATAACTTCCACTATCCCACTATCCATTGAATAACTTCCACTATCCATTGGATAACTTCCACTATCCCACTACCATTGAATAACTTCCACTATCCATTGGATAACTTCCACTATCCATTGGATAACTTCCACTATCCATTGGATAACTTCCACTATCCCACTATCCATTGAATAACTTCCACTATCCATTGGATAACTTCCACTATCCATTGAATAACTTCCACTATCCATTGAATAACTTCCACTATCCATTGGATAACTTCCACTATCCATTGAATAACTTCCACTATCCATTGAATAACTTCCACTATCCATTGAATAACTTCCACTATCCATTGGATAACTTCCACTATCCATTGAATAACTTCCACTATCCATTGAATAACTTCCACTATCCATTGAATAACTTCCACTATCCATTGAATAACTTCCACTATCCATTGGATAACTTCCACTATCCATTGGATAACTTCCACTATCCATTGAATAACTTCCACTATCCATTGGATAACTTCCACTATCCATTGGATAACTTCCACTATCCCACTATCCATTGAATAACTTCCACTATCCATTGGATAACTTCCACTATCCATTGAATAACTTCCACTATCCATTGGATAACTTCCACTATCCATTGGATAACTTCCACTATCCATTGAATAACTTCCACTATCCATTGAATAACTTCCACTATCCATTGGATAACTTCCACTATCCATTGAATAACTTCCACTATCCATTGGATAACTTCCACTATCCATTGAATAACTTCCACTATCCATTGGATAACTTCCACTATCCATTGGATAACTTCCACTATCCATTGGATAACTTCCACTATCCATTGGATAACTTCCACTATCCATTGGATAACTTCCACTATCCATTGAATAACTTCCACTATCCATTGAATAACTTCCACTATCCATTGGATAACTTCCACTATCCATTGAATAACTTCCACTATCCATTGAATAACTTCCACTATCCATTGGATAACTTCCACTATCCATTGGATAACTTCCACTATCCCACTAGCCATTGAATAACTTCCACTATCCATTGGATAACTTCCACTATCCATTGGATAACTTCCACTATCCATTGGATAACTTCCACTATCCCACTATCCATTGAATAACTTCCACTATCCATTGGATAACTTCCACTATCCATTGAATAACTTCCACTATCCATTGAATAACTTCCACTATCCATTGGATAACTTCCACTATCCATTGAATAACTTCCACTATCCATTGAATAACTTCCACTATCCATTGAATAACTTCCACTATCCATTGGATAACTTCCACTATCCATTGGATAACTTCCACTATCCATTGGATAACTTCCACTATCCATTGAATAACTTCCACTATCCATTGGATAACTTCCACTATCCATTGAATAACTTCCACTATCCATTGAATAACTTCCACTATCCATTGAATAACTTCCACTATCCATTGGATAACTTCCACTATCCATTGAATAACTTCCACTATCCACTATCCATTGGATAACTTCCACTATCCATTGAATAACTTCCACTATCCATTGGATAACTTCCACTATCCATTGAATAACTTCCACTATCCATTGAATAACTTCCACTATCCATTGGATAACTTCCACTATCCATTGGATAACTTCCACTATCCATTGAATAACTTCCACATTGAATAACTTCCACTATCCCACTATCCATTGAATAACTTCCACTATCCATTGAATAACTTCCACTATCCATTGGATAACTTCCACTATCCATTGAATAACTTCCACTATCCATTGAATAACTTCCACTATCCATTGGATAACTTCCACTATCCATTGAATAACTTCCACTATCCATTGGATAACTTCCACTATCCATTGAATAACTTCCACTATCCATTGAATAACTTCCACTATCCATTGGATAACTTCCACTATCCATTGAATAACTTCCACTATCCATTGGATAACTTCCACTATCCATTGAATAACTTCCACTATCCATTGGATAACTTCCACTATCCATTGAATAACTTCCACTATCCATTGGATAACTTCCACTATCCATTGAATAACTTCCACTATCCATTGGATAACTTCCACTATCCATTGGATAACTTCCACTATCCCACTATCCATTGGATAACTTCCACTATCCATTGAATAACTTCCACTATCCCACTATCCATTGGATAACTTCCACTATCCATTGAATAACTTCCACTATCCATTGAATAACTTCCACTATCCATTGAATAACTTCCACTATCCATGGAAACTTCCACTATCCATTGAATAACTTCCACTATCCATTGGCTTCCACTATCCATTGAATAACTTCCACTATCCATTGGATAACTTCCACTATCCATTGAATAACTTCCACTATCCATTGGATAACTTCCACTATCCATTGGATAACTTCCACTATCCATTGAATAACTTCCACTATCCATTGGATAACTTCCACTATCCATTGAATAACTTCCACTATCCATTGAATAACTTCCACTATCCATTGGATAACTTCCACTATCCATTGGATAACTTCCACTATCCATTGAATAACTTCCACATTGAATAACTTCCACTATCCCACTATCCATTGAATAACTTCCACTATCCATTGAATAACTTCCACTATCCATTGGATAACTTCCACTATCCATTGAATAACTTCCACTATCCATTGGATAACTTCCACTATCCATTGAATAACTTCCACTATCCATTGGATAACTTCCACTATCCATTGAATAACTTCCACTATCCATTGAATAACTTCCACTATCCATTGGATAACTTCCACTATCCATTGAATAACTTCCACTATCCATTGGATAACTTCCACTATCCATTGAATAACTTCCACTATCCATTGGATAACTTCCACTATCCATTGAATAACTTCCACTATCCATTGGATAACTTCCACTATCCATTGAATAACTTCCACTATCCATTGGATAACTTCCACTATCCATTGGATAACTTCCACTATCCCACTATCCATTGGATAACTTCCACTATCCATTGAATAACTTCCACTATCCATTGGATAACTTCCACTATCCATTGAATAACTTCCACTATCCATTGGATAACTTCCACTATCCATTGAATAACTTCCACTATCCATTGGATAACTTCCACTATCCATTGAATAACTTCCACTATCCATTGGATAACTTCCACTATCCATTGAATAACTTCCACTATCCATTGGATAACTTCCACTATCCATTGAATAACTTCCACTATCCATTGAATAACTTCCACTATCCATTGGATAACTTCCACTATCCATTGAATAACTTCCACTATCCATTGGATAACTTCCACTATCCATTGGATAACTTCCACTATCCATTGAATAACTTCCACTATCCATTGGATAACTTCCACTATCCATTGGATAACTTCCACTATCCATTGGATAACTTCCACTATCCATTGAATAACTTCCACTATCCATTGGATAACTTCCACTATCCCACTATCCATTGGATAACTTCCACTATCCATTGAATAACTTCCACTATCCATTGGATAACTTCCACTATCCATTGGATAACTTCCACTATCCATTGGATAACTTCCACTATCCATTGGATAACTTCCACTATCCATTGAATAACTTCCACTATCCATTGGATAACTTCCACTATCCATTGGATAACTTCCACTATCCATTGAATAACTTCCACTATCCATTGAATAACTTCCACTATCCATTGGATAACTTCCACTATCCCACTATCCATTGGATAACTTCCACTATCCATTGGATAACTTCCACTATAATTTCCACTATCCATTGGATAACTTCCACTATCCCACTATCCATTGCGGGGACCTAGACATGTTTTCCTGGGAGGCTTAGCCGACCTAAGCGATTAACCAGTACTAAGCGATGTGTGTGAGGTGCCTTGCTCAATGACACTACACGTGGCCTGACCGAGCATCGAACCCGGGACAGTTCGATTCCAAATCCGACGCTCTACCACTGGACCACGGACGCCACAATTAATTAATTGATTAACCAGGGTGTGACGTTTAATAAACGTATCAACAACAAAAAAGAAACATATGCAAAACTAAACATACTCTACTTGGTGATAAATTACCTCTGTACTAAGTGCCAACAGTCTACCGCCAATAAGAAACACCAGTAAACTGTACTGGGCTGCAGAAGACAGGTGTATATAGGTCAAAAACTCGGACTCTATACCATATATCCACAAAGGTAACACAAATATGCCTGTAATAGCATACGTTCCAATGGGGGTTTTGAAACCTGAAATGTGTAATAAATGTCATTCATTTGTTTGTCCATAAAGCTCTACGCACTCAACAAAAATCCTAATCTGTCACCTTGTGTTTTATGTTATGTTATTATATTATGTTATATTTCTGGTTTTACGCCTGCATCAGCACCATTTTGGGCTATATTGCTGGCAGGCAGTTTACCTAACAACACCTTTCCTGGGCAGGCTCCAACGGTTAACCAGTACTTGGGTGCACCAACCTCCGTAAGAAACTGCCAACTTTTTCATATACATGAGACACGGTCTGAGCGGGCCTCGAACCCGTGACCATCAGTGATGATAGGTTACAGTGGTATACAAGTCGGCGACCTTATTAACCTCTCGACCACGGAGGCGGACTCCTCGTGTTTTATAATATTTGGAGCAAACTAATAATCATACAATATAAATACAGTCAAACCTGTCTATAAAGGCCACCCTTGGGAAAGTCAAAAAATGGCCTTTGTTGGCAGGTGGCCTCTCAATAGAGGGTTAAAATGCATTGAAAATGGCTCAACGGGAGAGAAATATGGTGGTCTTTAGAGACAGGTTTTTCATATGTGGCCTTTATTCGGAGGTGGCCTTTAGCACAGGTTTGACTGTATGTTCATATGGTCACTTAATGCATTTGATTCCAGATGATTATACAGCAATTCATTGCATAAAGATATGTAATGTAATGCATCAAATAAGATGATTGCTCCAAATTATGGCTGTAGAGGTGAACTGGTTAGTTTATACAAATTTATTTTAGCTCAATTGCGAAACAAGTTCTTACAACTTATATTAACCCATTTCATTCTGGATACATTTAAAGGCTTTTGCAAACAACATAGATCCAGATCAGCCGCAGCATGACGCTGCGTGCTGATCAGGATCTATGTTGTTTGCTACATAGCCAAGTGTCTTAGCAACATCATCTGAATAGCAAACAGCATAGAGCCTGATCAAACGGCACGTTTCGTGGCGGTTGTTCTGGCTCTATGTTCTTTGCAATTTGAACGGTATCCAGAATGAAATGGGTTAATCACTCTCGAGACCTCATTCCTGATGGAATCCATCGCCACGAGGGAGAGAGAAGAGGCAGCGTAGAAATTAAATGCCTTGTCTAAGGGCACAATCGTAACGGCTCCAGCGGGGCTCGATCTCCGGACCTTTTGCACATGAAGCGAATACTGCGCTATCACGACTTCCAGGTGAACTAGTTAATATACAAAAACATTCATAGATATTTATCAGCAACAAACCACACACCGTTAGCCATCACTAGTTTACATATGACTGGGAATTCGTCGTCCGCAATTTTCCAGGCAGATCCTCGCGAATGTGTGCACACAAATGTCAGCCATTCTACCATCATCACAAAATATCCCCACTGCAAAATATCATATACACATACAGGCATACACTATGCATCTTAATGCAACAAATGATTCCTACTGTGAAGAGATAATCAAACGAAACATGACAGTTACTTCAAGTGATAAAGTTTTGATGTACCAACTTATCACAGTAACGATTATGTATTGTAACGGGTTACACAGAGTGATTGATGTCAATATAAGTTTTAAAGTATAAAAGTATACGTGTCATTAATATACAACATCTGAATCCTTAGTCGTGCATTGGAAATATTTTATTTTCTCTATGGCTAATTAGTTTAAACATATTTTATTTCCCAATATAATACATATTGAACAATGCATACATCACAAAATGCAGAAAAAGGATTAGAATGAAAGACAGAGTCTTATATAATTCTTCTCCTCTACGGCTAATTAGACATACAGTCTACAACCGTTATATCAAAGTCGGTTATGTCGAATTCTCCGGTTATCTCGGTTCTCGGATCAAAGTCCCGTTTCAGACACTATCATTGTACATATAACTGGCTTCATTTGTATCGAATTCCGTTACGTCAAATTTCGGTTATGTTGAAGTATTTTGTTCGGTCGGACGGAATTCGACATAACGGATGTAGACTGTAGTGGAGCCTCTGTGGTGTAATTTGATACGGTGACTGCCTTGTAACCGAGAGTTTGTGAGTTTGAGCCCCGTCGGAACCACGGTGGTACCACTTCTCTCTTCCTAATGGCGATGGATTCCACCAGGACATGAGGTCTCTCTCTCGATTAATCCAAAATCTTGCTTCGCAATCAAGATAAAATTAATTTGTATAAAAAATTACTACATGCTGACACAAAATGCAACAAGGGACATATTTATAAAATTTATAATAAGACATACATTCTTTTCAACCTTCAGCAGATCTTTATCAGGCAAATTTATATAATGTGCTAAATTACTGAAAATGTTTGTCCACAAATGATACCGTGCAAACAGTGGTGTTTTTCATTAAAGTACAGCCACCTCCGACCTGTCATACCAAGGACTGTAGATTACTAACCTTTGAGATGAGGCACCACAGGGCACCTCCGACCTGCCTTCCAAGAACTGTAGATTACTAACCTTTGAGATGAGGCACCACAGTGCACCTCTACTGATCTGCCTTCCAAGAACTGTACATTACTAACCTTTGAGATGAGGCACCACAGGGCACCTCTACTGATTTACCTTCCAAGAACTGTAGATTACTAACCTTTGAGATGAGGCACCACAGCGCACCCCCGACCTGCCTTACCAAGAACTGTACATTACTAACCTTTGAGATGAGGCACCACAGGGCACCTCCAACCTGCCTTACCAAGAACTGTACATTACTAACCTTTGAGATGAGGCACCACAGGGCACCTCCAACCTGCCTTACCAAGAACTGTACATTACTAACCTTTGAGATGAGGCACCACAGGGCACCCCCGACCTGCCTTACCAAGAACTGTAGATTACTAACCTTTGAGATGAAGCACCACAGGGCACCTCCGACCTGCCTTACCAAGAACTGTAGATTACTAACCTTTGAGATGAGGCACCACAGCGCACCTCTACTGATCTGCCTTCCAAGAACTGTAGATTACTAACCTTTGAGATGAGGCACCACAGCGCACCTCTACTGACCTGCCTTACCAAGAACTGTAGATTACTAACCTTTGAGATGAGGCACCACAGGGCACCTCCGACCTGCCTTACCAAGAACTGTAGATTACTAACCTTTGAGATGAGGCCCCACAGGACACCTCTACTGATCTGCCTTACCAAGAACTGTAGATTACTAACCTTTGAGATGAAGCACCACAGGGCACCTCTACTGATCTGCCTTCCAAGAACTGTAGATTACTAACCTTTGAGATGAGGCACCACAGGACACCTCTACTGATCTACCTTCCAAGAACTGTAGATTACTAACCTTTGAGATGAGGCACCACAGGGCACCTCTACTGATCTGCCTTCCAAGAACTGTAGATTACTAACCTTTGAGATGAGGCACCACAGGACACCTCTACTGATCTGCCTTACCAAGAACTGTAGATTACTAACCTTTGAGATGAAGCACCACATGGCACCTCCGACCTGCCTACCAAGAACTGTAGATTACTAACCTTTGAGATGAAGCACCACAGGGCACCTCTAATGACCTGCCTTCCAAGAACTGTAGATTACTAACCTTTGAGATGAAACACCACAGGGCACCTCCGACCTGCCTTACCAAGAACTGTAGATTACTAACCTTGAGATGAAGCACCACAGGGCACCTCTACTGACCTGCCTTACCAAGAACTGTAGATTACTAACCTTGAGATGAAGCACCACAGGGCACCTCTACTGACCTGCCTTACCAAGAACTGTAGATTACTAACCTTTGAGATGAAACACCACAGGGCACCTCCGACCTGCCTTACCAAGAACTGTAGATTACTAACCTTTGAGATCAGGCACCACAGGGCACCTCTACTGATCTGCCTTCCAAGAACTGTAGATTACTAACCTTTGAGATGAAGCACCACAGGACACCTCTACTGATCTGCCTTCCAAGAACTGTAGATTACTAACCTTTGAGATGAGGCACCACAGTGCACCTCTACTGATCTGCCTTCCAAGAACTGTACATTACTAACCTTTGAGATGAGGCACCACAGGGCACCTCTACTGATCTACCTTCCAAGAACTGTAGATTACTAACCTTTGAGATGAGGCACCACAGCGCACCCCCGACCTGCCTTACCAAGAACTGTACATTACTAACCTTTGAGATGAGGCACCACAGGGCACCTCCAACCTGCCTTACCAAGAACTGTACATTACTAACCTTTGAGATGAGGCACCACAGGGCACCTCCAACCTGCCTTACCAAGAACTGTACATTACTAACCTTTGAGATGAGGCACCACAGGGCACCTCCGACCTGCCTTACCAAGAACTGTAGATTACTAACCTTTAAGATGAGGCATCACAGCGCACCCCCGACCTGCCTTACCAAGAACTGTAGATTACTAACCTTTGAGATGAAGCACCACAGGGCACCTCCGACCTGCCTTACCAAGAACTGTAGATTACTAACCTTTGAGATGAGGCACCACCAACCTGCCTTCCAAGAACTGTAGATTACTAACCTTTGAGATGAGGCACCACAGCGCACCTCTACTGACCTGCCTTACCAAGAACTGTAGATTACTAACCTTTGAGATGAGGCACCACAGCGCACCTCCGACCTGCCTTACCAAGAACTGTAGATTACTAACCTTTGAGATGAGGCACCACAGGGCACCTCCTGACCTGCCTTACCAAGAACTGTAGATTACTAACCTTTGAGATGAGGCACCACAGGACACCTCTACTGATCTGCCTTACCAAGAACTGTAGATTACTAACCTTTGAGATGAAGCACCACAGGGCACCTCTACTGATCTGCCTTCCAAGAACTGTAGATTACTAACCTTTGAGATGAGGCCCCACAGGACACCTCTACTGACCTGCCTTACCAAGAACTGTAGATTACTAACCTTTGAGATGAGGCACCACAGGACACCTCTACTGATCTGCCTTACCAAGAACTGTAGATTACTAACCTTTGAGATGAAGCACCACATGGCACCTCCGACCTGCCTACCAAGAACTGTAGATTACTAACCTTTGAGATGAAGCACCACAGGGCACCTCTAATGACCTGCCTTCCAAGAACTGTAGATTACTAACCTTTGAGATGAAACACCACAGGGCACCTCCGACCTGCCTTACCAAGAACTGTAGATTACTAACCTTGAGATGAAGCACCACAGGGCACCTCTACTGACCTGCCTTACCAAGAACTGTAGATTACTAACCTTGAGATGAAGCACCACAGGGCACCTCTACTGACCTGCCTACCAAGAACTGTAGATTACTAACCTTTGAGATGAAACACCACAGGGCACCTCCGACCTGCCTTACCAAGAACTGTAGATTACTAACCTTTGAGATCAGGCACCACAGGGCACCTCTACTGATCTGCCTTCCAAGAACTGTAGATTACTAACCTTTGAGATGAAGCACCACAGGACACCTCTACTGATCTGCCTTCCAAGAACTGTAGATTACTAACCTTTGAGATGAAGCACCACAGGGCACCTCTACTGATCTGCCTTCCAAGAACTGTAGATTACTAACCTTTGAGATGAAGCACCACAGGACACCTCTACTGATCTGCCTTCCAAGAACTGTAGATTACTAACCTTTGAGATGAAGCACCACAGGGCACCTCTACTGATTAGATCTATGAGCACATCAAACTGTAATAATCAAATCATAATTGTTTGTGCATTGAGATAGTGCTGGGAATTAATTAGTGGGTGTGGGGTGGGGGGAGATTGAGTATGAGGGGAATTAAAGATGATTTGAGAATACAGATGTATTGCCACATAGCTGTATCATACATTGTACATATATCTGCCAAATGTGTGAGATAACACAACAGTCAATCCTTTGTACCACATAAACAGTATACAACACCTTTATCGCTTCCAACATATAACTGATGCTTCCATGGCAACATCTCACCAGATATATTGAGAAAGTAGTGCAGTGTGCCTACTGCTTAGGCAAAATGGAGATAAAATGGGTATTTCTGTTGTGGAATAAAGGGCTAAATTATTCTGCCAATAAGATGTACATCCCAGGCATATGCATAAGATTCTAAATTGGAATATAGAAATAACTTTGTGTTCATGTATGCAAGGACGATGGATACAGCAGACAGGTCACAATAGTTCTCACTTTGTGTTCATGTATGCATGGACGATGGATACAGCAGACATGTCACAATAGTTCTCACTTTGTGTTCATGTATGCACGGACGATGGATACAGCAGACACGTCACAATAGTTCTCACTTTGTGTTCATGTATGCACGGACGATGGATACAGCAGACACGTCACAATAGCTCTCACTTTGTGTTCATGTATGCATGGACGATGGATACAGCAGACAGGTCACAATAGTTCTCACTTTGTGTTCATGTATGCATGGACGATGGATACAGCAGACATGTCACAATAGTTCTCACTTTGTGTTCATGTATGCACGGACGATGGATACAGCAGACACGTCACAATAGCTCTCACTTTGTGTTCATGTATGCATGGACGATGGATACAGCAGACACGTCACAATAGTTCTCACTTTGTGTTCATGTATGCATGGACGATGGATACAGACACGTAACAATAGTTCTCACTTTGTGTTCATGTATGCATGGACGATGGATACAGCAGACACGTCACAATAGTTCTCACTTTGTGTTCATGTATGCACGGACGATGGATACAGCAGACACGTCACAATAGCTCTCACTTTGTGTTCATGTATGCACGGACGATGGATACAGCAGACATGCCACAATAGCTCTCACTTTGTGTTCATGTATGCATGGACGATGGATACAGCAGACATGCCACAATAGTTCTCACTTTGTGTTCATGTATGCACGGACGATGGATACACATACGTCACAATAGTTCTCACTTTGTGTTCATGTATGCACGGACGATGGATACAGCAGACACGTCACAATAGTTCTCACTTTGTGTTCATGTATGCATGGACGATGGATACAGCAGACACGTCACAATAGTTCTCACTTTGTGTTCATGTATGCATGGACGATGGATACAGACACGTCACAATAGTTCTCACTTTGTGTTCATGTATGCACGGACGATGGATACAGCAGACACGTCACAATAGTTCTCACTTTGTGTTCATGTATGCATGGACGATGGATACAGCAGACACGTCACAATAGTTCTCACTTTGTGTTCATGTATGCATGGACGATGGATACAGCAGACACGTCACAATAGCTCTCACTTTGTGTTCATGTATGTACGGACGATGGATACAGACACGTCACAATAGCTCTCACTTTGTGTTCATGTATGCACGGACGATGGATACAGACACGTAACAATAGGTCTCACTTTGTGTTCATGTATGCACGGACGATGGATACAGACACGTAACAATAGTTCTCACTTTGTGTTCATGTATGCCTGGACGATGGATACAGACACGTAACAATAGTTCTCACTTTGTGTTCATGTATGCATGGACGATGGATACAGACACGTAACAATAGTTCTCACTTTGTGTTCATGTATGCACGGACGATGGATACAGACACGTAACAATAGTTCTCACTTTGTGTTCATGTATGCATGGACGATGGATACAGACACGTCACAATAGCTCTCACTTTGTGTTCATGTATGCACGGACGATGGATACAGCAGACACGCCACAATAGCTCTCACTTTGTGTTCATGTATGCACGGACGATGGATACAGCAGACACGCCACAATAGCTCTCACTTTGTGTTCATGTATGTATGGACGATGGATACAGACACATCACAATAGTTCTCACTTTGTGTTCATGTATGCATGGACGATGGATACAGCAGACACGTCACAATAGCTCTCACTTTGTGTTCATGTATGCATGGACGATGGATACAGCAGACACGCCACAATAGCTCTCACTTTGTGTTCATGTATGTACGGACGATGGATACAGACACGTCACAATAGCTCTCACTTTGTGTTCATGTATGCCTGGACGATGGATACAGACACGTCACAATAGCTCTCACTTTGTGTTCATGTATGCACGGACGATGGATACAGACACGCCACAATAGTTCTCACTTTGTGTTCATGTATGCACGGACGATGGATACAGCAGACACGTCACAATAGTTCTCACTTTGTGTTCATGTATGCATGGACGATGGATACAGACACGCCACAATAGCTCTCACTTTGTGTTCATGTATGCACGGACGATGGATACAGCAGACACGTAACAATAGCTCTCACTTTGTGTTCATGTATGCATGGACGATGGATACAGCAGACACGTCACAATAGTTCTCACTTTGTGTTCATGTATGCACGGACGATGGATACAGACACGTCACAATAGCTCTCACTTTGTGTTCATGTATGCATGGACGATGGATACAGACACGTCACAATAGTTCTCACTTTGTGTTCATGTATGCACGGACGATGGATACAGCAGACACGTCACAATAGTTCTCACTTTGTGTTCATGTATGCATGGACGATGGATACAGCAGATAGGTCACAATAGTTCTCACTTTGTGTTCATGTATGCATGGACGACGAACACAGTTAGTATACAATAGATCTTGTGTTCTGACGACAGGACAACAGACAACCAACACACATTATCCCAGAAAACTCACCCAGGCACCGAATGCAGAGGTCTGATTCAGCTTCCTGGCCAGAATCCCATCCAAACCTGAAATAGTTTATACATATTTATATTAGCTCGATTGCGAAACAAGTTATTACAACTTATATTAATCAGACCTCATTCTTGATGGAATCTATCGCCACGAGGGAGAGAGAAGAGGCAACGTGGAATTTAAATGCCTTGCCTAAGGGCACAATCGTAATGGCTCCAGTCGGGTTCGAACTCCGGGCCTTTCGCACCTGAAGCGAACACGCTACCACTACACTATCACGACAAACCTGATATACACATGTATAGTTAGGTACGATAAGGACAACCTAATTTTGGACAACTGCTTTTAGTTAATTAACTCCTTGCATGCTAGCGGTGAATCTTCTCCCCTCTATTGTCTCCCCTCTCTCTATACTCTCCCCTCTGTCTATCTTCTCCCCTCTCTCTCTATATTCTCCTCTCTCTCTATTTTCTCCCCTCTCTCTATATTCTCCCCTCTCTCTATATTCTCCCCCTCTCTCTCTATCTATTCTCCCCTCTCTCTATATTCTCCCCTCTCTATATTCTCCCCTCTCTCTCTATATTCTCCCCTCTCCCCTCTCCCCTCTCTCTATCTTCACCCCTCTCTATCTTCTCCCCTCTGTCTATCTTCTCCCCTCTATAGTCTCCCCTCTCTATTTTCTCCCCTCTCCCTATCTTCTCCCCTCTCTCTATATTCTCCCCTCTCTCTATTTTCTCCCTCACTCACTCCCTCTTCTCAATCTCCCTTCCACTCTCTCTCTCCCTCCTTCCTATCTCTCTCTCCATTTTACGAGACTAAAACTATAAGACTGTTTTCAATTGATTCAAATTCAAGTATCAATTGCGATTTAAACATGACTAAAGATACAAACCATCTAATGCCACTGATACTCCATACAAGACAAGGAAGGCTAGAGGATGACTGTATACACTCAAACTGGCCGCGAGTAAGCTAAGGCGCACATATCCTGAAAGTACACAAAATACATCTATAAAACTGGCCACAAGTAAGCCAAGGTGCACATATCCTGAAATTACACAAAATACATCTATAAAACTGGCCACAGGTAAACCAAGGTGCACATATCCTGAAAGTACACACAATACATCTATAAAACTGGCCACAGGTAAGCCAAGGTGCACATATCCTGAAAGTACACAAAATACATCTATAAAACTGGCCACAAGTAAGCCAAGGTGGACATATCCTGAAAGTACACAAAATACATCTATAAAACTGGCCACAGGTAAACCAAGGTGCACATATCCTGAAATTACACAAAATACAGCTATATAACTGGCCACAGGTAAGCCAAGGTGCACATATCCTGAAATTACACAAAATACATCTATAAAACTGGCCACAGGTAAGCCAAGGTGCACATATCCTGAAAGTACACAAAATACATCAATAAAACTGGCCACAGGTAAGCCAAGGTGCACATATCCTGAAAGTACACAAAATACATCAATAAAACTGGCCACAGGTAAGCCAAGGTGCAAATATCCTGAAAGTACACAAAATACATCAATAAAACCGGCCACAGGTAAGCCAAGGTGCACATATCCTGAAATGAGGTAAGGATGGTAGCAATGCGGGTTGACAGTTCTTTCAATACTCTCCGATTGACACTATCTTGACCTTCAGATTTGTGAGAATCCAGAGAACTTGTGTGTCTTTGGTGTAAACTGACTGGGACTGAGAGTTGAGGATGTGGGTCTAAATGGAAACTGAGAGATGAGGATGTGGGTTTGAATGGGAACTGAGAGATGAGGATGTGGGTTTAAATAGAAACTGAGAGATGAGGATGTGGGTCTGAATCTAGGGCCAACAGCTAACGACCTTGACTCCCAAGTCTGTCATCTTATGTTTAATGATGGTCCATGTATGGCCAATCAGTGTGCGTGAGCTTCTTCTATTATATAGTATAATGATACTATAGATGGAACAGATGGAACAGGCTTCAGAACGTTGGACCAATTTTAGTTTATAGATAAGTTCTTTCTGCCAGGCATTTCAGGCTTCAACTTCATACTGTCGAACAATCAGTTATGATTGGCAGGTGCAGTCTATGTATGTTCCTTTAAAGTCAAACCCCTCGCAGGGACTTTTCCTGGGCAGGCTTAGCCGACCTAAGCGATTAACCAGTACTAAGCAATTTGTGTGAGGTGCCTTGCTCAATGACACTACATACGTGTCCTGACCGAGTATCGAACCCAGGACCGTTCGATTCCAAATCCGACGCTCTACCACTGGACCACGGACGCCAACAGTTAGTTAATCTAAAATGTTACGTGTAAGTTAAAAAGATGATTTAGTTAAAAGCAGACAGTACAAGGATTAGAGAGTCGGCAGACTGGGACTCGTCTGTATATATGTCGGTAGACTGTTCCATATTTTACGCTGTTGGTTCCATAGCCTGATTGTTCTTGGGAAAAATGAGTTGAAATGGTATTCGGGACTGTGTGATTAGATAGTTACGGTTTCTTGTGGGTGTAAGGTGGAGGGTTTCTTTTCCTATGGATTCTTAATATTTCACATTTATCAGGGTTGATTTCCGTTGACCATTCCTTTTCCCAATATTCTAAGAGGTGTAGGTCATGTTGTAGAGCTTCTGCTGAGGACTGGTATTTGATGGTGAGGTAGACGATGGTGAGGTAGACGATGGTGAGGTAGACGATGGTGAGGTAGATGGTGAGGTAGACGATGATGAGGTAGACGATGGTGAGGTAGACGATGATGAGGTAGACGATGATGAGGTAGACGATGGTGAGGTAGACGATGATGAGGTAGACGATGGTAAGGTAGACGATGGTGAGGTAGACGATGATGAGGTAGATGATGGTGAGGTAGACAATGGTGAGGCTGTTGAGCAGTGTGCACTATTCAACCTGTGGAAGGACGTTTATATCTATAAGTGATGTAAGCAGATTCTTTGATCCGTTTGTTCTTGGTTTTGACATTCCTTTTGATGAAGCAGAGGGTATGAGGCAGATATTATTACCTTTTGATGTGCTATTATATACGGGGTTTTTCTTGAAAATGGCGACGTATAGGTATTTGGAATGTCATATTGTATTATGAATTTATCAGGTTAATGTTTCTTTTCCTGCGAATTCTTAGTTCACATTATTAGGGTGGGAATTCCATGAACTATGTCAGTCAATGCCATTGGCTACAGGGACCATGTCTAAATAGATTACTTACCAATTATATTTGGAACATAAAGTAATATTTCATTGCCCATAATTGCATAACTCCCCCGTTTGATTATTTATATTTCAGTGACCTTTGACCTCCCACCTTTGACATCCACAAAACCTAAGATTGTTATCTCCCTTTAATGTTCTTTAGTGGATGCATTTCCCCCACGATAATTTTGTGATTTTGCACGGGTTTTGTTATACAAACAAGTGAGTTTGGACAGATCAACTTATACTTTAATATTTCGAGAGATGTGAGTGGTTGTCAGTGAAATTGAAGTTTGTTCTGTGGCATTTATATCCATTTGTCATATGTTTTCGTGACATGATTTTATTTGTTAAGCCTTCACTTAAGGTCAGTATCTATGACTATATTTTGTTATAGTCCACTTATTTAGACTTGAAAAATGTGACATTTTGCTATCAAAGCTCGAAATAACATATCGAATTCGAAAAAAAATATATACCGAGTCAAAAAAGAAACAATACCAAACTAAAAATGACGTAAAACGGATAAAACCATAGAAAGGTTTAATATATTATTACGTATCAGTACCGGGTATCGTATTGCAATGTCAGCCAACCATAAACACAGGTAAATAAACACCCGATAATCCTGGAACGCCGAATTTCCGATTTGCACATGCTCCTCAACAAAGACAACTTCCTGCACATGTACAAATCGGAAAACCGGTTTATTGTACTGGTATTGCATTATCATCGAGGAAAAACACCTTACATACCCATTGTTACCTCTAACAAAATGCCTAGGCTAAACCGCAATCAGAGAATGCGTGCCATTGGCATGATTGACGGCGGTTTACGTCAGCGTGACGTCGCAAATCAAGGGGGGGGTACGCGGATCACGATAACACATCTACTTTGACATTATCGAACACATAGATCGGTGGACGACCGTCCAAGATCTGGTCGACCACGTGTGACGACGCGTGAACAGGACCGTCACATTCGGACGTCACATTTACGTGACCAGTTCCTACCTGCTACGCACACAGCTGCCGTTACTCCTGGGATGACCAACAATCGCATCAGTGCACAAACAGTCAGGAACTGGCTCGATGAACGTGGCATTCGTGCCTATCGGCCATACGTTGGACCCATCCTGACACGACGTCACCGTGACGTACGGCGGGAATGGACGACGGAACGTGCTCGCTGGACTCGGTTACAGTGGAATTCGGTGATGTTTAGCGATGAATCGCGGTTCTGTTTGCGTCAAGCGGATGGCAGAGAGCGGGTATATCGCAGACGCGGTGAACGTTACGCCGACGCATGTGTACGTCGGGTCGATCTGTTCGGGGGCGTAAGCGTTATGGCGTGGGGCGGTATCACCTTCGGCAGTCGCACTGAACTGTTAGTGGTGGACGGGAACCTAAACGCCCAGCGGTACTGTGATGAGATCCTTGCACCAGTTGTTGTGCCGTTCTTTAACGCCAACAGAAACGTCACACTGTTCCAACAGGACAACGCCAGGTGTCATACTGCTCGGATTTCCACTACATTATTGGAGCAGAACAATATTGAAACCCTGCCGTGGCCTGCTTTGTCACCAGACTTGTCATCCATAGAACATTTGTGGGATACGTTAGACCGCCACGTCAGCCGGTAACGTTAAACCAACTGAGGGATGTTTTGCGTCAGGAGTGGACAAATATTGACCAGCAAG
The DNA here is from genome assembly GCA_014843695.1 of Archivesica marissinica. NCBI lineage: Eukaryota > Metazoa > Mollusca > Bivalvia > Venerida > Vesicomyidae > Archivesica > Archivesica marissinica. Next base: position 10,139,587 of record CM026403.1, read on the forward strand.
AGATTCAGACACTCTTCCGTTCGATGCGACGGCGGTGCATTGCAGTGAGAGACGCAAATGGTGCCCATACTCGGTATTGACGTCTGTGTGAAAACTCCATTAGACCCCTGTCCGACGAATTACGTCATCACGCAGCAGACAGTTTCGGAGGCTCATTATGCTGTATGTGCTCCTCTTTCAAACATGTTGGACTATCATCTTATGAATTTTCAAAGAATTTTCTTAATAAATGTTGAAATTATAGACACATAAACACCAGGTATCGTTTCTTTTTTGACTCAGTATATATAGAGGTCTTATATATAGGACTATATTTCGTTACTGCCTCTATCGTTTACGACAATGACTTGAAAAATGTGACATTTTACTATCCAAGCATTTTTCAAAGTCTAAACGCTAAACCTCAATTACGCGTACCATATTTTATATTCTAAAAAGTCATTTTTTATAAATTAAAATTGTTAACAAGATCAACACACATACCGTTGTTTGAATTCTGCACAGTCTATTACGTCTTTTGACACAATAGTATACATGATATCAACGTTTAAATTTCATGGCAGAGTTTCGCCATTCCAAATCGGCCATTTTGAATATTAGATTATTGCGAAAAACAAAAATAGAGGTCGAAATAGTCAAAAATGTTTACAAGATTTATCTCCGTGCCATTACGGTGAACCAAATAAGATACGTTTAATATCCAATTGTTCATATGCATGAAATGTACTTAGAAATAATAAATCATTCGGATTTCTTTTGTGAAGACTGCGCAGAAAAAATGGGAGAATTTCACCTGTCGACTTCAAACAGCTAAATGACATGCACATCGGTAATACAATATATTTTTAACGTTCTTAATATCTATATTTAGGATTATTCTTAACATCAATGTACACATTTATAACAGTTCATCTGTTCATGTCCGAAAAGCTTCAAAATATTGGTCAGAAAATCCCGCCATCGGATCAGGGCGGAAAGTGCTATGCGAAAATGAGCTTTAACGATAAGACCTCGAAATAACAGGAAAAAATAGGCCTTATTTATAGGACTAGCACTGCTATTGAATTGACCATAGCCTAGGCCTCCATTATAACATCAGACATTCAGTCCCATTATATTTTCCCCAAAAATAGATTGCCACAAAAAATGTTTGTTTCAACAGACTTGATTTGAAAACGGACTCATTGACATATCATGCTACCCATAGAGCTCGCCTTTCTATCTATCTTCCTCTAATGTCAAACCCCTCGCGGGTCGAAAGATTCGTGAAATGAGTTTCACCTCTATACCCTATCAATGACAAATGATAAATGGTGATGTATAAGAAAGTTGCCAGGCACTTAAGGAGGTTGGAGAGTTGAGGAGGTTGGAGAGTTGGAGGTTGGAGAGTTAAGGAGGTTGGAGAGTTGAGGAGGTTGGAGAGTTGAGTACTGGTTCTTACCTAGTCCTATATATATGAGACAACTGAGAGAACCGCTGTGGCCTATATCGCCTTTCACCGCTATCATCAGGACTGCAGTATGCTCCCTATCAGTGATTAATGATGATATGTGAGAATGGTGTCAATCCCTTAAAGAGGTTGGAGAGTTGAGTACTTGTTCTTACCCAGGAAATGCAGATGGTCTACTCTCCGCCACAACATTCTTTTTTTATATATTTATTTTATTTTTAAAAAACACTTTCAGTCAATTGTTTCGTTAAGAAAATTGGTCCAATATTCTGAAGCCCATTCCATCTCGGTACAGGTAAATACATCTGTTAACGATAACAATATTTTAATGATTACAACTACATCATGCAATATTGTATCATTATACTATATAATAGAAGCTTTTTTGAAAACTTTATTTTACAACGATTGCGAAGCAAGTTTTAGCAACTTATATTAATCACTCTCATTGGCGCGGATGAAAGCGTAAATGTGGTCATTCGTGTGGGAGGAAACCGGAGTACCCGGAGAAAACCCACCTGTCCGATCTGGTGACCATCATACCATCTCACATCCTTCCCGGTCCGAGGATCGAACCCGGGTTGCATTGGTGTGAAGCGAGCGCGCACACACATTTACGCGCCAATGAGAGTGATTAATACAAGTTGTTAAAACTTGCTTCGCAATCGTTATAAAATAAAGTTTAAACTTTAAAATATTCCAATTTGCAGCTGATGTATTATAATTTATGGTTTTTTTTATTTCACTTTCACTATTGTCGACAAAATCTGCTCAGCCAATTGCTCAACGATCAAGCTCGTTATTCATTTCAAATTTGGCCGAAATGCTTACGCATAGATCTATGTATTATAATTAATCGTATTTGGTTGTCCTTTAGTATTATTTATTTTAGAAATATGATTGCTATGCTCACAAAACTAATTAAAATATCACCGTAAAATGTTTCTTGTTTATGTGAGTACAGTAACACGTCTTTAGCAGCCAGTGAAGGGATTTAGTTATTTAGCTAAGCAGCCGTGATTTCCTTGGCTGGCTGCTTAAGACAGGTTTGACTGTACTACCAACATAAATGCCTAGTTTTGTACTTCCCCTTGTGAACAATCATATAAGAAATTATTACTGTAACTAAGTGCACAAATGCACTGATTTTGGTTGATGGCAAACCTCATCGATTGCAATTATAACAACCCTTATTGATTGCAATTGTAACCAACCTTATTGATTGCAATTGTAGAAAACCTCATTGATTGCAATTGTCACAAACCTCATCGATTGCAATTGTAGCAACCCTTATTGATTGCAATTGTAACCAACCTCATTGATTGCAATTATAACCAACCTCATCGATTGCAATTGTAGCAACCCTTATTGGTTGCAATTTTAACAAACCTCATTGATTGCAATTGTAGCAACCCTTATTGATTGCAATTGTAACAAACCTCATTGATTGCAGTTGTGACAAACCTCATTGATTGCAGTTGTGACAAACCTCATTGATTGCAATTGTAACAAACCTTATTGATTGCAATTGTAACAAACCTTAATGATTGTCATAGTAACTAACACACCTTAATGATTGCCATAGCAACAAACCTTAATGATGGCCATAGTAACAAACTTTAATGATTGCCATAGTAACACACCTAAATGATTGCCATAATAACAAACCTTAATGATAGCCATAGTAACAAACCTTAATGATGGCCATAGTAACAGACCTAAATGATTGCCATAGTAACAAACCTAAATGATTGCTATAGTAACACACCTAAATGATTGCCATAGTAACACACCTAAATGAGTGCCATAGTGACAAACCTAAATGATTGCCATAGCAACACACCTAAATGATAGCCATAGTAACAAACCTAAATGATTGCCATAGTAACACACCTAAATGATTGCCATAGTAACACACCTAAATGATTGCCATAGTAACACACCTAAATGATTGCCATAGTAACAAACCTTAATGATGACCATAGTAACACACCTAAATGATTGCCATAGTAACAGACCTAAATGATTGTCATAGTAACAAACCTAAATGATTGCAATAGTAACAAACCTAAATGATTGCCATAGTAACAAACCTTAATGATGACCATAGCAACACACCTTAATGATTGCCATAGCAACAAACCTTAATGATGGCCATAGTAACAAACCTTAATGATTGCCATAGTAACTAACACACCTTAATGATTGCCATAGTAACTAACACACCTAAATTGCCATATCAACAGACCTTAATGATTGCCATAGTAACACACCTAAATGATTGCCATAGTAACACACCTAAATGATGGCCATAGTAACAAACCCTATTGATTGTCATAGTAACAAACCTTAATGATGACCATAGCAACTAACACACCTTAATGATGGCCATAGTAACATACCTTAATGATGGCCATAGTAGCACATCTTAATGATTGCCATAGTAACAAACCTTAATAATGGCCATAGTAACAAACCTTAATGATGGCCAAAGTAACACATCTTAATGATTGCCATAGCAACAAACCTTAATGATGGCCATAGTAACAAACCTAAATGATTGCCATAGTAACTAACACACCTTAATGATGGCCATAGTAACACACCTTAATGATGGCCATAGTAGCACATCTTAATGATTGCCATAGTAACAAACCTTAATGATGGCCATAGTAACAAACCTTAATGATGGCCAAAGTAACACATCTTAATGATTGCCATAGCAACAAACCTTAATGATGGCCATAGTAACAAACCTAAATGATTGCCATAGTAACTAACACACCTTAATGATTTCCATAGCAACACACCTTAATGATTGCCATAGTAACAAACCTAAATGATTGCCATATTAACACATCTTAATGATTGCCATATTAACAAACATTAATGATTGCCATAGTAACACATCTTAATGATTGCCATATTAACAAACCTTAATGATTGCCATATTAACAAACCTTAATGATTGCCATAGTAACAAACCTTAATGATTGCCATAGTAACACACCTAAATGATTGCCATAGTAACACACCTAAATGATGGCCATAGTAACAAACCTTATTGATTGTAATAGTAACAAACCTAAATGATTGCCATAGTTACACCTCTAAATGATTGCCATAGTAACATACCTAAATGAGTGTTATAGTAACACACCTAAATGATTGCCATAGCAACACACCTAAATGATGGCCATAGTAACAAACCTAAATGATGGCCATAGTAACAAACCTTATTGATTGTCATAGTAACACACCTTAATGATTGTCATAGTAACAAACCTAAATGATTGCCATAGTAGCAGACCTAAATGATTGCTATAGTAACAAACCTAAATGATGGCCATATTAACAAACCTTAATGATTGCCATAGTAACAAACCTTAATGATTGCCATAGTAACAGACCTAAATGATTGCCATAGCAACAAACCTAAATGATTGCCATAGTAACACACCTTAATGATGGCCATAGTAACAAACCTAAATGATTATCTTAGTAACAAACCTTAATGATTGCCATAGCAACTAACACACCTTAATGATTGCCATAGCAACAAACCTTAATGATGGCCATAGTAACAGACCTAAATGATTGCCATAGTAACACACATTAAAGATTGTAATGGTAACATAAACAAGCCTTAATGATTGACATGGTAACACAATAAACACGGGCACAATTTAATAAACTATCCATGGGTATTTACTGGGTACATTTTGAGTGTTTGCTTTTGGCCACAAACACGTTTTATGAAACCGGGTTCTGAATTCAATTGATACATTTTATTGGCCTGATCCTTTGGACCAGTAAGTTTACCTTTGGAACCATGTTTAAGCTTCACATTTATAATACTTTATTCATTATTGGATTTATTCACCTGTATTTTCTCTGAAACTGCAACAAAATCACAATCTGTATGAAGCAAAATTACTATGTTACTATTTGAATCCATAAGAGTATGATGGCCAGCTTGAAACATGGATCTGTAGTCCAGTGGTAACATACTGGACTGGTAATACAGGGATCGCAGGTTCGATCCCCCGTCTGACCCTAATAAAATTAACAGTCTTTCAGATGGGAAGTTAAACCGAGGTCTCATGTCGGTGCTTTACACCATGCACATAAAAGAACCAGATGAGACCTTGGAATGGGTCTCTGTCTGTAATATTGCACTATCCTCCAAAAATCTAAAATGACTAATCTCTTCTAAATAAACGTAAAACACACACATAAACACTGATCACCGACTGTGACATGCAAGTTGTTTATTTGCAGGAGTGTTGTTAGGATGATCATGCAGCATGTTATGTCCGGATGTAGTCAATGCCAGGCCAGACGTCTGATGCAGCACGCGGTACAGGCTGGCCAATTATACAGACTGTCCCAGGCCAGACAAATAATGCAGGTTGTTGAGGGAAGCTTGTTCAGAGCAAGTACTCGAGCCACGCAGTTGCAGTACACAGCAGGTCTGCTATACAGATTGACTATTGTTCGTCCAGCTTGTACATGGTACCTGTCAACAGATAGATTACAGGGGAGACAACTCCTCAATAATCCGGAAGGCAGGTTTTACAAGCCTGCCAGGCGTCGACTGACTGATTCCAAGAAAGAAGGTAAGTTATTGAAAAGAGGTGTTATGTACAGATATCATCTTTAACCAAGTACAGATACTCAAATGTGATAAATATTAGCACCTGTGGCTTCTTCCAAACTAGCATTTATTCTAGAGTGGAAAAAATGGCAGGCTGGGTCAGAAAAGGGACACACGGATCAGAAAAGAGACAGGGTGCATTTTGAACAGTGAAGGGGGCAGGTGCTGGAGTGGATATTTGGGGGTTACCCCCTAGAAAATTTTGCTGACAGCTAATTATGGTTGATCAAAGAGGCGGTAATGGCAGTACATACTATATCATAGTACATACTGGTGAAAATAGCAGACACAGTCTAGTTTATATAGGTCTGCCCGCCCGAAGGCACTCTCATGTTGAGGCTTATACAGTCAAACCTGCTCGAAAGACCACGGCTAGTAAGAGACCAATTTTTCAGTTCCTGTTTGTGTTGTTAAGAAACAAATTAGCCTGTATTGAGACACCATTCCTGCTTAGTGACCACCTTTTACCCATCCCTTTGGTGGTCTCTTAATACAAGTTTGCCTGTATAAAAATTAAATTAAATTTAAAAAATTTAATTTAAAAAGGATGGGCTACAGGGTTAAGTGTGGGGTTAAAGTGGGGCAGGGTGGCGCCGCCTGTCATACCGCTGTAGAAAAAACACTGCAAGCAAGCTCTCCTGGGATCTTGATTGTGTAATGGCATTTAGAGTTGCACCAACCACTAAACCTCATGCATTCCAGCTGTATCTGATGATAGAAGGCTTCAGGCTGTATTCCAAGCAATGTTTGTGACCACCTTCTGTGTGCTAGTTTATACAATTCTAAGCAGACCTGAGCCCTTCCCAATGCCATTGATTACCTTTGCTTTCCTTCCTACCTGTATGTAATTGGTTACAATGAATCTGCAAAGTAATCAGGACTATTTAACCCATTCAACACCAAGTAACTGACATGGACTGGTCCATGATATTTTCAGACCAATAAATTAATAAGAAAATTACATTTGGACCAGCTCATTTATCAAAATGGGTAATTTTTGTCTAAAAATAGTAATATTACTGGCAAAAAGTGCAGATCCTGATGAGACGACTCGTCACGAGCCGGCTCATCTGGATCTACACTTTTTGTAAGCCTATTGAGAGGCCTGTGGTGTTGAAAGGGTTAATTATTACTTATGGTTATTGTGTATACCCGGAAATAAGTCGACCGTTACTCATCCAGAACTGTGATGAAAGTAATATGTCGATAATATGGTTGCAAGAGCAACAAATGGTAGAGATGATAGCACTAGGAGAGATGTAAGCCGCCGTGCTAGTATAGAGGATAGCACTAGGAGAGATGTAAACCCCGGCGCTGGTATAGAGGAGAGCACTAGGAGAGATACAAACCCCTGCGCTGGTATAGAGGATAGCACTAGGAGAGATGTAAGCCGCCGTGCTGGTATAGAGGATAGCACTAGGAGAGATGTAAGCCGCCGTGCTGGTATAGAGGATAGCACTAGGAGAGATGTAAGCCGCCGTGCTGGTATAGAGGATAGCACTAGGAGAGATGTAAACCCCGGCGCTGGTATAGAGGAGAGCACTAGGAGAGATACAAACCCCTGCGCTGGTATAGAGGATAGCACTAGGAGAGATGTAAGCCGCCGTGCTGGTATAGAGGATAGCACTAGGAGAGATGTAAGCCGCCGTGCTGGTATAGAGGATAGCACTAGGAGAGATGCAACCCCCGCGCTGGTATAGAGGATAGCACTAGGAGAGATGCAAACCACGCTGGTATAGAGGATAGCACTAGGAGAGATGTAAACCCCCGCACTGGTATAGAGGATAGCACTATAGGAGATATGTAAACCCCGCGCTGGTATAGAGGATAGCACTAGGAGAGATGTAACCCCCGCGCTGGTATAGAGGATAGCACTAGGAGAGATGCAACCACCACGCTGGTATAGAGGATAGCACAAGATGCAAACCCCTGCACTGGTATAGAGGATAGCACTCGGAGAGATAAAAAACGTGCTGGTATAGAGGAGAGCACTAGGAGAGATACAAACCCCTGCGCTGGTATAGAGGATAGCACTAGGAGAGATGTAAGCCGCCGTGCTGGTATAGAGGATAGCACTAGGAGAGATGTAAGCCGCCGTGCTGGTATAGAGGATAGCACTAGGAGAGATGCAAACCCCCGTGCTGGTATAGAGGATAGCACTAGGAGAGATGCAACCACCACGCTGGTATAGAGGATAGCACTAGGAGAGATGTAAACCCCCGCACTAGTATAGAGGATAGCACTATAGGAGATATGTAAACCCCCGCACTGGTATAGAGGATAGCACTATAGGAGAGATGTAACCCCCTGCGCTGGTATAGAGGATAGCACTAGGAGATATGTAACCCCCGCGCTGGTATAGAGGATAGCACTAGGAGAGATGCAACCACCATGCTGGTATAGAGGATAGCACAAGATGCAAACCCCTGCACTGGTATAGAGGATAGCACTCGGAGAGATAAAAAACGTGCTGGAATAGAGGATAGCACTAGGAGAGATACAAACCCCTACACTGGTATAGAGGATAGCACTCGGAGAGGTGCAAACCCCTACGCTGGTATAGAGGATAGCACTAGGAGAGATACAAACCCTACACTGGTATAGAGGATAGCACTCGGAGAGGTGCAAACCCCTACGCTGGTATAAAGGATAGTGGTGTTGGGTGTGGGGTGGTGGTTGTGTTGGGGTTGTGGTATAAAGGATAGTACTAGGAGAGGTGCAAACCCCTACGCTGGTATAAAGGATAGTACTAGGAGAGATACAAACCCTACACTGGTATAGAGGATAGCACTCGGAGAGGTGCAAACCCCTACGCTGGTATAAAGGATAGTACTAGGAGAGATACAAACCCTACACTGGTATAGAGGATAGCACTAGGAGAGATACAAACCCCCATGCTGGTATAGAGGATAGCACTAGGAGAGATACAAACCCCTATGCTGGTATAGAGGATAGCACTAGGAGAGATACAAACCCCCGCGCTGGTATAGAGGATATCACTAGGAAAGATGTAAACCCCTGCGCTGGTATAGAGGATAGCACTAGGAGAGATACAAACCCCTACGCTTGTATAGAGGATAGCACTAGGAGAGATACAAACCCTGCACTGGTATAGAGGATAGCACTGGAGAGATGCAAACCCCTATGCTGGTATAGAGGATAGCACTAGGAGAGATACAAACCCTGCACTGGTATAGAGGATAGCACTAGGAGACATACAAGAACAAATGCTTGATTTTGCAGTGGTATACAGTCAATGGGAATGGACACTTCACTGACCGCACTGACCACAGGCCGCACTGACCACAGGCCGCCCTGACCACAGGCCGCACTAACCACAGGCTGCCCTGACCACAGGCCGCACTAACCACAGGCCGCACTGACCACAGGCCGCCCTGAGACCACAGGCCGCACTAACCACAGGCCGCCCTGACCACAGGCCGCACTGACCACAGGCCGCCCTGAGACCACAGGCCGCACTAACCACAGGCCGCACTAACCACAGGCCGCACTGACCACAGGCCGCACTGCACAGGCCGCCTGACCACAGGCCGCACTAACCACAGGCCGCACTGACCACAGGCCGCACTGACCACAGGCCGCCCTGACCACAGGCCGCACTAACCACAGGCTGCCCTGACCACAGGCCGCACTAACCACAGGCCGCACTGACCACAGGCCGCCCTGAGACCACAGGCCGCACTAACCACAGGCCGCCCTGACCACAGGCCGCACTGACCACAGGCCGCCCTGAGACCACAGGCCGCACTAACCACAGGCCGCCCTGACCACAGGCCGCACTAACCACAAGCCACCCTGACCACAGGCCAACCTGAGACCACAGGCCGCACTAACCACAGGCCGCCCTGACCACAGGCCACCCTGACCACAGGCCGCACTGACCACAGGCCACACTGACCACAGGCCTTGACCGATTTATACAAAAATAATCAAAGCAATTCATCCTGGACCAACCATCTGTATATCCACTAAAGTCCATCTACACATTTTTGAGTTATCCTGCACATATCTAGCACACCCACCCACAACACATGTGACACGATGCACATTATGTCACATGACTCGATACACATGGCATAACATGATGCACATGACTCAATACACATGACATAACATGATGCACATGACATGATGCATGTGACATGATGCATGTGACACGATGCACATTATGTCACATGACTCGATACACATGGCATAACATGATGCACATGACTCGATACACATGACATAACATGATGCACATGACTCGATACACATGACATAACATGATGCACATGACATGATACACATGACATAACATGATGCACATGACATGATGCATGTGACACGATACACATGGCATAACATGATGCACATGACTCGATACACATGACACGATGCACATGACATGACACATGTGACACGATACACATGACATAACATGATGCACATGACACAATGCACATGACATGACACATGTGACACGATACACATGACATAACATGATGCACATGACACGATGCACATGACATGACACATGTGACACGATACACATGGCATAACATGATGCACATGACATAACATGATGCACATGACTCGATACACATGACACGATGCACATGACATGACACATGTGACACGATACACATGACATAACATGATGCACATGCCACGATGCACATGACACAATGCACATGACATGACACATGTGACATGATACACATGACATAACATGATGCACATGACATGATGCACGTGACACGATACACATGGCATAACATGATGCACATGACTCGATACACATGACACAACACGATGCACATGACATAACATGATGCACATGACTCGATACACATGACATACCATGATGCACATGACTCGATACACATGACATAACATGATGCACATGACACGATGACATGATGCATGTGACATGATGCACATTATGTCACACGACTCGATACACATGACATAACATGATGCACAATGCACATGACATGACACATTGTAGCGCGTTCGCTTCAGGTGCGAAAGGCCTGGAGTTTGATCCCCGCTGGAGCCGTTACGATTGTGCCCTTAGGCAAGGCATTTAAATTCTACGTTGCCTCTTCTCTCTCCCTCGTGGCGGTGGATTCCACCAGGAATGAGGTCTTGAGAGTGATTAATATAAGGTATAAGAACTTGTTTCGCAATCGAGCTAAAATAAATTTGTATTAACTAAACATGACACATTGCACATGACATGACACATGTGACACGATACACATGACGTCACATGACATGATACATATGACATGACACAATGCACATGACACGACACATGTGACACGATACACACAGAATGAATACACTATGACATAAATGACAAAATGTGTACTGTCTATTTCAGGGAAGAGTAATGAAGATTTTGTGGAGTCCTACAAGGCACACCGGCAGAAAAAGCTGCTTCCAGATGGCATCAAGACGCAGCATGCTGTGGTAATATGTGCGCTTATCTATACCATCTACCATTTCTTCTTCACGGAAATTAATGATGAACCAGCAGGGAAACAGAACTGGAAGGTAAGCAGTCTTTCTTTTATGTGGGTCACAATATTCGGATATACCGGCCCACAAAAACTATTAAAGCTATGTATGTATGTATGTACCATTAATGTCAAACCCATTGCGGGGACCTAGACATGTTTTCCTGGGCAAGCTTAGCCGACCTAAGTGATTAACCAGTACTAAGCAATGTGTGTGAGGTGCCTTGCTTGCTCAATGACACTACATACGTGGCCTGAGAGAATATCGAACCCGGGACCGATCGATTCCAAATCCGACGCTCTACCATTGGACCACGGATGCCACTATGCTATGTGCAATCTATCAACAGAATTGTCTTGAGAAGTACATGTAATTTATGAGCTCACCTTTTCAACACCAAAAATAACCATAATACATGGTCAAAGAAAGTGTTTGCCATAATCCCCCACCCCCGAGATATAATCCCCCAATGTTTTTTATATATAGCCCAGGCGTGACATTACACCACCTCCGCATTCAGACCAGTATCTTGGTACGAAACGACTTCATTCAAAATGTTTAAAAAACACCCAATATGATTGATAATTTCATTTGTATTATCCAATAACCATATCCCTAGGTGGGGGGGATCTTGTCCTCCTCCCATGGGGGGGGGGGTTATACCCATATCCTGGTGACATTATATTACATGGCTTGTATTAATATGTTATATTGGTATTCCACCTAAAATGGCTATTAATATTATAATTTATATCAAGTGATTTATATTGGTATTCCACTCAAAATGGCTATTAATATTATATATCAAGTGATTATTATGCTCTTGGAACATAGTTAATGAGTCCTCCTCTGTGGTCGAGTGGTTATGGTCGCAGACTTGTATACCACTGTAACCTATCATCACTGATGGTCACGGGTTCGAGCCCCGCTCAGGCCGTGTCTCATTTATATGAAAAAGTTGGCAGTTTCTTACGGAGGTTGGTGCACCCAAGTACTGGTTAACCACTGGAGCCTGCCCAGGAAAGGTGTTGTTAGGTAAACTTCCCGCCGGCGATATAGCCCAAAATGGTGCTGATGCAGGCGTAAAATAATAGCCGAAATATAATAATAATATTTATATGACTGACCGGGCAAAGCATATCAACGTTTTACTTGAATGTATTGAATGTGTTGACCTTGATCAGGCAACTTTCACTGCCATACTGTCTAGGATTACTGCAAAACTACAAATTGAATGTCTTTACGTAAATCTAATAACTTTTTCTTCATTGAGAATATATATTTTTCTGGCCTCCTCCTCCGGACATATTTGCTGACGGAATTCGAGAAACAAATTTATAACTCTGGCCTTAATCCAATACTGTCCTTACAACTAGGACAGGTGGCTGTCTAGTACACAAACTCTATATTTGAACTTGAGTTGATATCACTTAAGACAAATGTATCCACTGTCATGGTTGATGGACATGTATAGTTCTGTATTCTATAGTTTGTATGTAACTAATTTGAAATAAACTATATGAATAAATTATATTTATAGATTTGGTCATTATCTATGTAACAAGTTAAATGAACTGAGTCAGCATTTTTTATAGACGGATCTGTAGTCCAGCGGTAACACGTTGGACTGGTAATCCAGGGATCGTAGGTTCGATCCGCCATCTGACCCTAATAAAATTAACAGTCTTTCAGATGGGACCTTAAACCGAGGTCTTGTGTCGGTGCTTTACAATGTGCACGTAAAAGAACCAGAGGAGACTCTGGAATGGGTTTCTGTCTGTATCATTGCACTATCCTCCAAAATCTAAAACGACTAATCTCTTCAGGAGGCGTCGCTCATATGGGCAACCGGTAGCGACGATAAATAAACGTAGCGCACACAAGAGTCAGCATTTAAAAGTAAACTATTCATCAGGGTATCATGTTCATGTTCGGGTGTATGGTTATATTTTAATAATATACTAATATATAATTTAACTGTTTGTTAATTTAAACCTTTAAATCAGCACTTACAAGTTGAAGGTGTTCAACTTTCATCACGTATGCATGGTCTGAGGTTTGTTTGTTTGTGTTCATAATCTCCTTAGTGTTCAAGTGCTAGTGAGTGACCATTGAGGCTTGTTCCCCATCTGTACCCCTAATATGTCTTAAAGATGTTTTGGGTTCAAACAGGGTTTATTTTAACCCTTTCCTTCATGGAGATTTTGGTTAATATACTATTATATCGCCATACAAACGACAGCCATTTAGCTATCATGCAGTGGATAAGTAGTCGCCATATCTATCCCACCTCCATAGATATTACTGGGACTACATGGGATTCTGGCCTTTATTATGAACATTGGTTTGGCTACTACAATTCTATGTATGTCATATTGGTAATGGTGTCAAGAGGTGCTTCTATGAGGGAAAGGGTTAATAATTACAGCATGTTTTTGGGGCTGTGTACTTTTTTTTTTTTTTTTTTGAGTTACCAAAAAATAACCCGTTTATTCTCTATATGCGTAACTAATTATTATGTCACACAACATTACAAATGTACAACAATTTTTAACATAATACAAAGACTGAAGCCCTTATTTGCAAGTACAACTAATTACAAAAAAAGCGAAGTCAGAATTTTTCATATACGTGCAGAACAAAGCATAGATAAACATATGTACACCGTCTTTAACATATATACATTCATTGAAGAGATAGTTTAAATTTGTTTATTAAATTAATGGATTCACCTTTGTTTTCTAGATATTTTACATAAATTGCAAACTCCGTCTTGAATAATTTAATAACATTGAAGGGCTTGCTTCTGCTTTCACTTATAAAATATGACTTGTAAATACAGAAACCAAATAGTGCCAGTATAGTGTTTATGTAATGATAATCTGGATATACTATTTTGTACCCAATAACAATTGTTCTCATTGACTTTATATTTTTACCAATGCCAATATCATTAAAACATTTAGATATAACATCCCATACTTCTGTTATCACCGGACAATCTACAAAAACGTGTTGATATGTTTCTATTACATTACATATTGAACAGTTAGGGCTAGTTTCCATTTTCCATTTAAATCTTGTTTCTTTTGGGGTTGTGTACTTAATGTCTAAATTTTAGTGAATTTTGATTTTCAATACAATTCGTGTTTATACTGTTTGTTAATGAAACCACTGATCCATATCCACATCTATGTTGTACGTTATCCAGGTATAACTGTATAGTACTGTATCCAGGTATAACTGTATAGTACTTTATCCAGGTATAACTGTATAGTACTGTATCCAGGTGTACCTGTACTACTTTATCCAGGTGTAACTGTATAGTACTGTATCCAGGTATAACTGTATAGTACTGTATCCAGGTATAACTGTATAGTACTTTATCCAGGTATAACTGTATAGTACTGTATCCAGGTGTACCTGTACTACTTTATCCAGGTGTAACTGTATAGTACTGTATCCAGGTATAACTGTATAGTACTGTATCCAGGTATAACTGTATAGTACTTTATCCAGGTATAACTGTATAGTACTGTATCCAGGTGTACCTGTACTACTTTATCCAGGTGTAACTGTATAGTACTGTATCCAGGTATAACTGTATAGTACTGTATCCAGGTATAACTGTATAGTACTTTATCCAGGTATAACTGTATAGTACTGTATCCAGGTGTACCTGTACTACTTTATCCAGGTGTAACTGTATAGTACTGTATCCAGGTATAACTGTATAGTACTGTATCCAGGTATAACTGTATAGTACTTTATCCAGGTATAACTGTATAGTACTGTATCCAGGTGTAACTGTATAGTACTTTATCCAGGTATAACTGTATAGTACTGTATCCAGGTATAACTGTATAGTACTTTATCCAGGTATAACTGTATAGTACTTTATCCAGGTATAACTGTATAGTACTGTATCCAGGTGTAACTGTATTACTGTATCCAGGTATAACTGTATAGTATGTATCCAGGTATAACTGTATAGTACTGTATCCAGGTATAACTGTATAGTACTGTATCCAGGTATACCTGTACTACTGTATCCAGGTATAACTGTATAGTACTGTATCCAGGTATAACTGTATAGTACTGTATCCAGGTATAACTGTATAGTACTGTATCCAGGTATAACGTATAGTACTGTATCAGGTAAACTGTATAGTACTGTATCCAGGTATAACTGTATAGTACGTATCCAGGTATAACTGTATAGTACTGTATCCAGGTATAACTGTATAGTACTGTATCCAGGTATAACTGTATAGTACTGTATCCAGGTATAACTGTATAGTACTGTATCCAGGTATAACTGTATAGTACTGTATCCAGGTATAACTGTATAGTACTGTATCCAGGTATAACTGTATAGTACTGTATCCAGGTATAACTGTATAGTACTTTATCCAGGTATAACTGTATAGTACTGTATCCAGGTATAACTGTATAGTACTGTATCCAGGTGTAACTGTACTGTTGGTTTGTTGTTGTTTTGTTTGGTTGTTAGTACTGTATCCAGGTATAACTGTATAGTACTGTATCCAGGTATAACTGTATAGTACTGTATCCAGGTATAACTGTATAGTACTGTATCCAGGTAAACTGTATAGTATGTATCCAGGTATAACTGTATAGTACTTTATCCAGGTATAACTGTATAGTACTGTATCCAGGTATAACTGTATAGTACTTATCCAGGTGTACCTGTACTACTTTATCCAGGTATAACTGTATAGTACTTTATCCAGGTGTAACTGTATAGTACTTTATCCAGGTGTACCTGTACTACTTTATCCAGGTATAACTGTATAGTACTGTATCCAGGTGTACCTGTACTACTTTATCCAGGTATAACTGTATAGTACTTTATCCAGGTGTAACTGTATAGTACTTTATCCAGGTGTACCTGTACTACTTTATCCAGGTATAACTGTATAGTACTGTATCCAGGTGTACCTGTACTACTTTATCCAGGTATAACTGTATAGTACTTTATCCAGGTGTAACTGTATAGTACTTTATCCAGGTGTACCTGTACTACTTTATCCAGGTATAACTGTATAGTACTGTATCCAGGTGTACCTGTACTACTTTATCCAGGTATAACTGTATAGTACTTTATCCAGGTGTAACTGTATAGTACTTTATCCAGGTGTACCTGTACTACTTTATCCAGGTATAACTGTATAGTACTTTATCCAGGTGTACCTGTACTACTTTATCCAGAGTCCGCCTCCGTGGTCAAGCGGTTAAGGTCGCTGACTTGTATACCACTGTAACCTATCATCACTGATGGTCACGGGTTCGAGCCCCGCTCAGACCGTGTCTCATTTATATGAAAAAGTTGGCAGTTTCTTACGGAGGTTGGTGCACCCAAGTACTGGTTAACCGTTGGAGCCTGCCCAGGAAAGGTGTTGTTAGGTAAACTGCCCGCCGGCGATATAGCCAAAATGGTGCTGATGCAGGCGTAAAACCCGAAATATAACATAACTATTTTATCCAGGTGTATCTGTACCACTTTATCCAGGTGTACCTGTACTACTTTATCCAGGTGTATCTGTACCACTTTATCCAAGTATACCTGTACTACTTTATCCAGGTATACCTGCATACATGAAGGGA
Source organism: Archivesica marissinica (assembly GCA_014843695.1). Taxonomy (NCBI): domain Eukaryota; kingdom Metazoa; phylum Mollusca; class Bivalvia; order Venerida; family Vesicomyidae; genus Archivesica; species Archivesica marissinica. The sequence goes on from CM026403.1 coordinate 10,156,848, forward strand.
GTGTTTAAGATACCGGTTAACAGCATGTAGTTTAATATTGTGTAGCCAGGAATTGGAGTAGAATAAAGCTCCAATCTTTTTCAGCCTAAAATAATCATACCAGAATATGTTGTTATTGTTATACCAGTTGCTAGGCCCTGTGTGATTTACACCACTATTCCTCACACAACATGCCCTATCTGCATATATCACTCAGACCGTACATGAAGACAACAATATTATATTATTGGTCGCATTGACCTAGTTTGCACTCTCTCATTCACCCAGAATATAAACCTATAGCGTGATTATGGAATTTTCCATAGGAAATCCATTCTGTGTGAAGCAGGGGAGTATAATCTTCTTGGCCTTGATGAATCAGCTGTCAAACAACCAATTTCGCATCGTAATTGATTTTAATTGGTAGAAATCGTTAAAAGTATGGTTTAAGATTAATATGCAGTCAATTTCAGTATGTTTAACAAACAGTTCCATGTCATAAAAGTGATTAAATAGCATGCATAAGACATGTCTAAAAATAGACTATTTACCTGTTCACCCTTGAAACAATAAACTCTTCCCTACCACATGTTCAATTTCTGGTCACATGACTGTTTGGTATATAAGGATTGATCACTAGCATTAAGGTCCCCCCACCAAGTGGGAGATACTGTGTATGGAGGATCTATGTCATTTTCATTTCTAAAAAGTTCATCTCGATTTTAACCTTAAAACTCGGTATTAAGACTGTAAATTTATTACTATATTATTTTTAAACTGTTTCTCTGCGGAACTGTGAAAAAAGTGTGTTAAAATAGTTATCAGATTTACTGTAATAAGTGGATATTGTTAAACTGCCAGTGAAATTACATGACTGGGCAGCCATTTTGAGACATTTGGATTTTTTAAAGACATATCACAGATTTTAGGGGACCAATACGGTGCTGTAGTAACACTAAACAGGATTTTAAATCATTTTGAGGTGTTTTAAGCAAGATTTTACCGTTTTAAGAGCATCAACAGCATTACTTGAACTCCGGACAGTTATTCTGGATTGATAAAAAAAGCTTAAAGGCAGATTTCAAGATGCTGGATTTTATTTTCACGTCGTTTATTACTTCGGAAGTGATGACGTACCCGACTGACTGGGTAGAGACAGTGGCATACAACCCCTCCCTCCTATACAGCACTCTCATCATAGCTGTTCTCATCACCAAAGGTTACGGGCGGCACATAGTTATGGCAGTTGGGAGAAAGATGCTGCACGAACCCTGTAAGAGAATCTGGCGTGCCATCCGGGCGATTAAACCCCGCCAGATCATGTACTACGGTCTACGGTGGGGAATTCCCCTCTATCAGCTTAAGGACCTACTTCTTCTTCATCGTAACCTGCTCAAAAAGAGGCCTTTTAGAGGAGCTCAGCGGAGTTCTCCAAAAGACAAGAAACTGACATTTAGAAGAAAGAGTTTAAACTCAACTGTAAGTATAAATATGCCTACAACTAGAGTGACTTAAGTATTTAACAATTTCCATGTCGGATGTAGCACTTATGCTGGTTAGCCGTGGGTGCAGTGATGATTAAGTATCTTATAAAGTAAATAACTACATTAGATAGTTGAACACATAGACTGTACAGCAAGTACTACAGTCGAACCTGTATTAGTGGTAACCTCTATTAAGCAGCCAACCTGTATTAAGCAACCAGGTTCCCAATATTTTATTAAGCAGCCACCTGTCCTAAGCAGCCACTTTCTGTGATGCCCATGGCTGGCTGCCTAACACAGGTTTGACTATACATATACGGTATACATACAAATGTACTACTTCTGTAAGAAATGTGAACATCTAATGGTTTAAATTGTATTGTAAAATTTTTTTGACCTGATGTTTTCTTTAATTAACAGAAGTAAAGAAATATATAATTTAATTAGAGGGGTGGAACCTATGCTCGGCGTAGGCGTATTCCTATGCTCGACGTATTCCTATGCTCGGCGTAGGCGTATTCCTATGCTCGGCGTTTTTTTCCCCATTTACATCCGTATTTAAATAGTTGTAACCTATTTTCGCTGACACAGGTGAAGCATGGTTCAATAGCACTCCGTTGTGCGTACCGGTAGCCTAATGCAACTGTCACCTGACTGGCTCAGTAGCAGAATATAAACAGACAACTTGTTGGGAGAATTCTTTCCACGAAATGATGTGGTTTTACCATTTATGAGCATTTCAGGTAGCTATCCGAATTGGAATAAACTGCACAAATAACCAGAAAAAAAGTTTCTTATGAGTTGTAATATTGTTAGTTATTGATGTTACTAAATCAAAATAATATATTCAGCATTTACCCATGCATAAATTTAAAAAAATCATGACGCCATCCATGCATAGGTGCCCTAAAGTGTCCACTAGCTGATTCTGGTGGGGGCGCACCGGTGCGCCCCCCTAAAATCCCCGGAGATAGGTAAGTAATGTGCTGTATTTTGTGTTAAAAATGTAATATTCAAAAAAACATTGCTAAAAGTGTGCCTACGGTGTCTGCAACAAATATGCCAAACCGTCATGTGTTTGAGTCTGTGTCGCATGTTCAAATCCGTTCCGGCAACTATCCGCACTTGACATTCTGTAGAGGATGACGTCACTCGATGCTGTCAATCTAGTCTATCAAAACAATAATGGATGCCCCGAGTGCGAAACGCGTTAAATTTCAAACGATGATGAATAGCTTTTTCCGAAAGAAACCAAAGAAAAGGTAAGATAATTGCTCAGAAAAAAACATATTTTGCAGTAACGGTGATATAATTTTTTTAAATACAAAGTCCATTATTAAATTACCACGTGTCACGCATGTCTTGTTGATCTGGTGAAATTTCATGCGCGCATCCAGAATTTTTCTCAGGGGTTCCAAACTACCCCTGATTAATAGAATACACCAGAATGCACCTGGTGGATCCATTGTTTTCAACATTTTCCGGGGGAACATGCCCCCGGACCCAAATATGTTGTGCTCCCCCTAACGCCAAATCCTGTATCCACCCCTGGTATCTAGTTCCCCATGGAAACAGGTACCGTTGCAATAGCTGTATTATGAGGCGCATGGTCACGTAATGAAGCTAAAATATTCAACAACAATTTTTGGAAAGTTGTGTTCACGATCCAAGAAAATAATAATAATATACGAAAGTGCATTTAACTTTTTTTTATAGGCCATGATAAGTAGGATTTACGCCGAGCATAGGTTCCACCACTCTAATTATGTTCACTAAGGAGTTAATACACTATGGAGTTAAGGAGAACACCAGACTAGTATATAGCACCACTACTTGTGTTTTAATTAGGGATGTCAACGAATATGCGAATATTCGCTCGGACGTCCGAATATCCGAATACTATTCCAGTATTCGAATATTCGGGGAAAATATTATATTTGCAAAAATGAAATAAACTCATAAATCAGATACTTTATTTTCCTTTGAAACCATCATAACACCTTCCAATACAAAAGAAATCGCTCCAGGAGGTGGGAATAAATTATGTTGTTGTTGCATCCATGGCAGGTATTAATAAGATACGCCATGTAATCGGATAAGTACAGTAGGTGTTAAGGTAGGTAGTGTTTAATTATGATGTCAAAACTGTTTTAGACAGAGAATGACATATTACAGACACTTTGCAACAACATCTACCCACACGTACCTGTATCATACAATTTTAAATGTGAAAACGCCCATGAATGTATATCCTATTCGACACTTTTCTTTATACTAATATCTTCTTCTCGTGCTCCAATTTTATATTTCACGTTCTTGAGCTTTCTTTAAATATTAACCATTTTCCTTTTAACATCGCTCATATGGGCAACCGGTAGCGACGATAAATAAATGTAAAACACACACAAACTCATTCAATACCAAGTAACTGACATGAACTTGTGCATGATATTTTAGACCAATAAATTAATAAGACAATTACATTTGGACCAGTTCATTTTTCAAAATGGGTAATTTTGTCTAAAAAATAGTAATATTACTGGCAAAAAGTGCAGATCCTGATGAGAAGTAAAGATTTAGCAAAATGACGGTGCTCGGTAAATAAAGTAATCAAGTAGATATTCTATGCTTACTTTATCCAAAAAAAGATGCATCTATCATAATTACTTTGCATAAAATAAATTTGAAGTCAAGGCATGTTAGTAACTTTGTAACATTTGTCATGGCTATTTGTATGTTTCAGTGCATGACTGAACATTAAGAGCCATATCCCCAAAAAAATCGAAAAAATAAAAATGCCAAATCTGCAACAAAAATCGTGAGGCCAGGATTAAAGTATATACGCTATAGATAGTTTTCCTGGGGACGACCTTCCCGTCTTAAATTGGCCTACACAGCGATTCCAGCCAAGCTACGCCCCTGAGAGCAGTGCTAGAATTAGAAAGCCTGTCACCTTGACCTTTTGACCCACTGACCCCAAAATCAATAAATTGGGATTACATGCATCTGCTCACCATGATTAATACCCCTACATAGTTTGAAGACTTGTGAGTCATACCCGTCTCAAGTTGACCAAATTTAGCAACAAGAGAAGACAAAATCAAAAAAGTCTCTCCCACAGTTGGGGAAGGCAAGATTCATAACGGTATGGATTTCAACACATCGTATTTATTGTAACCGATGCAAAGATTGAACACGGTAAACCATGCTGTGATGATCATGTCCAGAACCATGACAAAGTCACTGCTGATCATGTCCAGAACTTGATCGCTGCTGATCATGTATAGAACAATCACTAGATTACTGCTGATCATGTCTAAGGACTATTACAAGAACGCTGCTGATCATGTCTAGGACTATTACAAGATCGCTGCTGATCATGTCTAGGACTATTACAAGAACGCTGCTGATCATGTCTAGGACTATTACAAGAACGCTGCTGATCATGTCTAGGACTATTACATGGTTACTCAACTTACTGCTGCTTATATTTAGGACTATTACATGGTTACTGCTGATCATATCTAGGACTATTACATGGTTACTGCTGCTTATATTTAGGACTATTACATGGTTACTGCTGATCATATTTAGGACTATTACATGGTTACTGCTGATCATATCTAGGACTATTACATGGTTACTGCTGCTTATATCTAGGACTATTACATGGTTACTGCTGATCATATCTAGGACTATTACATGGTTACTGCTGATCATGTCTAGGACTTTTTTTACAAGATTGCTGCTGATCATATCTAGGACTATTACAAGATCGCTGCTGATCATGTCTAGGACTATTACAAGATCGCTGCTGATCATGTCTAGGACTATTACAAGATCGCTGCTGATCATATCTAGGACTATTACAAGATTGCTGCTGATCATATCTAGGACTATTACAAGATCGCTGCTGATTATGTCTAGGACTTACAAGATCGCTGCTTAACATATCTAGGACTATTACATGGTTACTGCTGATCATATCTAGGACTATTACAAGATCGCTGCTGATCATATCTAGGACCATTACAAGATCGCTGCTGATCATATCTAGGACTATTACAAGATTGCTGCTGATCATATTTAGGACTATTACAAGATCGCTGCTGATCATGTCTAGGACTATTACAAGATCGCTGCTGATCATATCTAGGACTATTACATGGTTACTGCTGATCATATCTAGGACTATTACAAGATCGCTGCTGATCATATCTAGGACTATTACATGATTACTGCTGATCATATCTAGGACTATTACAAGATCGCTGCTGATCATATCTAGGACCATTACAAGATCGCTGCTGATCATATCTAGGACTATTACAAGATTGCTGCTGATCATATTTAGGACTATACAGCGTGCTGATATGTAGGACTATTACAGATCGCTGCTGATCATATCTAGGACTATTACATGGTTATGCTGATCATATCTAGGACTATTACAGATGCTGCTGATCATATCTAGGACTATACATGATTACTGCTGTCATATTTAGGACTATTACAAGATCGCTGCTGATTATGTCTAGGACTATTACATGATTACTGCTGCTTATGTCTAGGACTATTACATGGTTACTGCTGATTATGTCTAGGACTATTACATGGTTACTGCTGATCATATCTGGGACTATTACATGGTTACTGCTGATCATATCTAGGATTATTACATGGTTACTGCTGATCATATCTAGGACTATTACATGGTTACTGCTGATCATATCTAGGACTATTACATGGTTACTGCTGCTTATATTTAGGACTATTACATGGTTACTGCTGATCATATCTAGGACTATTACATGGTTACTGCTGATTATGTCTAGGACTATTACATGGTTACTGCTGATCATATCTAGGACTATTACATGGTTACTGCTGATTATGTCTATGACTATTACATGGTTACTGCTGATCATGTCTAGGACTATTACAAGATTGCTGCTGATCATGTCTAGGACTATTACATGGTTACTGCTGCTTATATTTAGGACTATTACATGGTTACTGCTGATCATATCTAGGACTATTACATGGTTACTGCTGATTATGTCTAGGACTATTACATGGTTACTGCTGATCATATCTAGGACTATTACATGGTTACTGCTGATTATGTCTATGACTATTACATGGTTACTGCTGATCATGTCTAGGACTATTACAAGATTGCTGCTGATCATGTCTAGGACTATTACATGGTTACTGCTGCTTATATTTAGGACTATTACATGGTTACTGCTGATCATATCTAGGACTATTACATGGTTACTGCTGATTATGTCTAGGACTATTACATGGTTACTGCTGATCATATCTAGGACTATTACATGGTTACTGCTGATTATGTCTATGACTATTACATGGTTACTGCTGATCATGTCTAGGACTATTACAAGATTGCTGCTGATCATGTCTAGGATATCTTATCTAGAACTATTGCAACACAGCTATTACAAGATCGCTGCTGATTATGTCTGGGACTATTACAAGATCGCTTGTGGGTTCGATTTGTTGTGCATGTCACAGGTCACGATTGATTAGAAAACACCTTGTCTCATATACATACATGTATATTAGAAATAGCTACATGTAGTTCGTTATCATAATTATATAAATCATACTGTCACATTTATTGTCATTATGTTTATGAATTAGTGAATATGCATGTATAGTATGTATATATAATTAATTTTAATTATGTTTCCATAGATTTTAGATAATCGTTCAAATTGTTGACATGTTGTTTAGACTGCATACAGGATGTGCACAGCATTCTACCAAGTTTTATTTGGACTGAGTGACTGAAAACTATGTACAGCTAATAAACTTCTAATGGTTTAATACTTTATAGTGGTGAATATAATGTGATGAAAAAACATTTTTAAAAAAAGGAAATTATATACATGTACATATATTTACATTTGTATGTCCATCAGTGAACATACCTGATGTTCTTTCACAACTTCTGTGCTCTGTTTGTGTTGGTTGTGGCATATTTTATATCGGCCGTAAGTACATGTATACTGATAAACTATGGACAGATGTGAGAACCGTGCTGTATCTACCACAGCAATAACTTGTGCATGTACATGGTGCACTAATAATGCTAAACTAGGCACAATTGCAGACCAATACTTCATGGTGCACTAATAATGCTAAACTAGGCACAATTGCAGACCAATACTTCCATGGTGCACTAATAATGCTAAACTAGGCACAATTGCAGACCAATACTTCATGGTGCACTAATAATGCTAAACCAGGCACAATTGCAGACCAATACTTCATGGTGCACTAATACTGCTAAACTAGGTACAATTGCAGACCAATACTTCATGGTGCACTAATAATGCTAAACCAGGCACAATTGCAGACCAATACTTTCATGGTGCACTAATACTGCTAAACTAGGTACAATTACAGACCAATACTTCATGGTGCACTAATAATGCTAAGCTAGGTACAATTGCAGACCAATACTTCCATAGTGCACTAATAATGCTAAACTAGGCACAATTGCAGACCAATACTTCATGGTGCACTAATAATGCTAAACTAGGCACAATTGCAGACCAATACTTCATGGTGCACTAATAATGCTAAACAAGGCACAATTGCAGACCAATACTTCATGGTGCACTAATAATGCTAAACTAGGCACAATTGCAGACCAATACTTCATGGTGCACTAATAATGCTAAACCAGGCACAATTGCAGACCAATACTTCATGGTGCACTAATAATGCTAAACTAGGCACAATTGCAGACCAATACTTCATAGTGCACTAATAATGCTAAACTAGGCACAATTGCAGACCAATACTTCCATGGTGCACTAATAATGCTAAACTAGGCACAATTGCAGACCAATACTTCATAGTGCACTAATAATGCTAAACTAGGTACAATTGCAGACCAATACTTCATGGTGCACTAATAATGCTAATCTAGGCACAATACTTCCATAGTGCACTAATAATGCTAAACCAGGCACAATTGCAGACAAATACTTCATGGTGCACTAATAATGCTAAACTAGGCACAATACTTCCATAGTGCACTAATAATGCTAAACCAGGCACAATTGCAGACCAATACTTCATGGTGCACTAATAATGCTAAACTAGGCACAATTGCAGACCAATACTTCCATGGTGCACTAATAATGCTAAGCTAGGCACAATTGCAGACCAATACTTCATGGTGCACTAATAATGCTAAACCAGGCACAATTGCAGACCAATACTTCATGGTGCACTAATAATGCTAAACTAGGCACAATTGCAGACCAATACTTCATGGTGCACTAATAATGCTAAACTAGGCACAATTGCAGACCAATACTTCATGGTGCACTAATAATGCTAAACTAGGCACAATTGCAGACCAATACTTCATGGTGCACTAATAATGCTAAACTAGGCACAATTGCAGACCAATACTTCATGGTGCACTAATAATGCTAAACTAGGCACAATTGCAGACCAATACTTCATGGTGCACTAATAATGCTAAACTAGGCACAATTGCAGACCAATACTTCATGGTGCACTAATAATGCTAAACTAGGCACAATTGCAGACCAATACTTCATGGTGCACTAATAATGCTAAACTAGGCACAATTGCAGACCAATACTTCATGGTGCACTAATAATGCTAAACTAGGCACAATTGCAGACCAATACTTCATGGTGCACTAATAATGCTAAACTAGGCACAATTGCAGACCAATACTTCATGGTGCACTAATAATGCTAAACTAGGCACAATTGCAGACCAATACTTCATGACCAGTGCACTAATAATGCTAAACTAGGCACAATTGCAGACCAATACTTCATGGTGCACTAATAATGCTAAACCAGGCACAATTGCAGACCAATACTTCCATGGTGCACTAATATTGTCGGCGATAAGTTTTGGCCATGATCCCACTAAATTCTCGCATTGGCTTACCGTACTTATTTGCCTATCAGACGCCCCCAACTTTGGTCTTAGATCAGTGGTATATTGCATAGACCTGCGTATAAGACAAATAGATCAAATGGACCACTCAGAAGTAAAGATCAAATAAATAATTAAGCACTGTAAATTATGTCAAAACGTAAAAATTATGCACTGATACACAATAATAAATTTGAATGTCTCCACTTCATCAAGATTGAGGAAGGCACAATATATGTTTCATGAATATTTTTTTATATCCCTTAAACATTTACCGACAATGAAATCCCTCTAGCCTATATGTACTTGTATATATACATATATATGTACTTACGCACAAAAGATTTGCACGAGTATTTTTTATATCGGAAATTAAAATCGATAACAAGCAGTACATAATTACATAATATTTAATGCGGTACTGCTTGTTATTGACTTAGACTAGTTTTATACAAATTTATTTTAGCTCAATTGCGAAACAAGTTCTTACAACTTATATTAATCACTCTCGAGACCTCATTCCTGATGGAATCCATCGCCACGAGGGAGAGGCAACGTGGAATTTAAATGCCTTGCCTAAGGGCACAATCGTAATGGCTCCAGCAGGGCTCGAACTCCGGACCATTCGCACCTGAAGCGAAACGCGCATCCACTGCGCTATCACGACTTTAATTGCTTACATAAAAAATATGCGTGCAAAACATTTGTCCGTAAGTATATATATACAAGTACATATAGGTATATGTGTTCCGTGTATAGCAAGCAATTATTAATACACGGTATAAGATTTGCTTTATTGGACGTGCAACAGATGTTCATGTACATACTTGTAATAACAAGCTATACATGTACACATGTGGTATATAATTATAAAGGTTTATAAAGAAGAAATAAGTAACATCTAATACGGATCATGATTTACTTCCCTTGGGTATTTCTGTTGAGGGACCTCCGAGACGTGTGGTTACGGTCGCTGACTTCAAATCACTTGCCACTCACTGCTGCTGGTTTGAATCCCACTGGGGAATTATTTTATGTGAGGAAGCTATCCAGCTGCATTGTGGAAGGTTGGTGGTTCTACCCAGGTGCCCGCCCACACCTGAAATGCTCCTTGGAGAGGCACCCAGGGTCTTCCTCCCAATAATAGCTGGAAAGTTGCCATATGGATGAAGCTGTTTGTGTGAGGCTAAAATCAAAAGAATTCAAAAGAAACAAAAAATTGTCTGTTAGCCAGTGTAATTTATACACTAGTAAATGGTAAAACCGATCGCCTAGAAGCAGAAATAGCCCATAGATAGCCCAGGAGTAGATTACCCATAGATAGCCCAGGAGCAGAGATAGCCCATAGATAGCCCAGGAGTAGATTACCCATAGATAGCCCAGGAGTAGAATACCCATAGATAGCCCAGGAGTAGAATACCCATAGATAGCCCAGGAGTAGATTACCCATAGATAGCCCAGGAGCAGATTACCCATAGATAGCCCAGCAGTAGATTACCCATAGATAGCCCAGGAGTAGAATACCCATAGATAGCCCAGGAGTAGAGATAGCCCAGGAGTAGATTACCCATAGATAGCCCAGGAGTAGAATACCCATAGATAGCCCAGGAGTAGAATACCCATAGATAGCCCAGGAGTAGATTACCCATAGATAGCCCAGAAGTAGAATACCCATAGATAGCCCAGGAGTAGATTACCCATAGATAGCCCATGAGTAGAGATAGCCCAGGAGTAGATACCCATAGATAGCCCAGGAGTAGAATACCCATAGATAGCCCAGGAGTAGATACCCATAGATAGCCCAGAAGTAGAATACCCATAGATAGCCCAGGAGTAGATTACCCATAGATAGCCCATGAGTAGAGATAGCCCAGGAGTAGAATACCCATAGATAGCCCAGGAGTAGAATACCCATAGATAGCCCAGGAGTAGATTACCCATAGATAGCCCATGAGTAGAGATAGCCCAGGAGTAGAATACCCATAGATAGCCCAGGAGTAGAGATAGCCCAGGAGTAGATTACCCATAGATAGCCCAGGAGTAGATTACCCATAGATAGCCCAGGAGTAGATTACCCATAGATAGCCCAGGAGTAGATTACCCATAGATAGCCCATGAGTAGAGATAGCCCAGGAGTAGAATACCCATAGATAGCCCAGGAGTAGAATACCCATAGATAGCCCAGGAGTAGAATACCCATAGATAGCCCAGGAGTAGATTACCCATAGATAGCCCAGAAGTAGAATACCCATAGATAGCCCAGGAGTAGATTACCCATAGATAGCCCATGAGTAGAGTAGCCAGGAGTAGAATACCCATATAGCCCAGGAGTAGAATACCCATAGATAGCCCAGGAGTAGATTACCCATAGATAGCCCAGAAGTAGAATACCCATAGATAGCCCAGGAGTAGATTACCCATAGATAGCCCATGAGTAGAGATAGCCCAGGAGTAGAATACCCATAGATAGCCCAGGAGTAGAGATAGCCCAGGAGTAGAATACCCATAGATAGCCCAGGAGTAGATTACCCATAGATAGCCCATGAGTAGAGATAGCCCAGGAGTAGAATACCCATAGATAGCCCAGGAGTAGAGATAGCCCAGGAGTAGATTACCCATAGATAGCCCAGGAGTAGAATACCCATAGATAGCCCAGGAGTAGAATACCCATAGATAGCCCAGGAGTAGATTACCCATAGATAGCCCATGAGTAGATTGATAGCCCAGGAGTAGAATACCCATAGATAGCCCAGGAGTAGAGATAGCCCAGGAGTAGAATACCCATAGATAGCCCAGGAGTAGAATACCCATAGATAGCCCAGGAGTAGATTACCCATAGATAGCCCAGGAGTAGATTACCCATAGATAGCCCATGAGTAGAGAT
>CM026403.1:10170153-10220023 GCA_014843695.1 Archivesica marissinica
AGCCCAGGAGTAGAGATAGCCCAGGAGTAGAATACCCATAGATAGCCCAGGAGTAGAGATAGCCCAGGAGTAGATTACCCATAGATAGCCCAGGAGTAGAATACCCATAGATAGCCCAGGAGTAGAATACCCATAGATAGCCCAGGAGTAGATTACCCATAGATAGCCCAGAAGTAGAATACCCATAGATAGCCCAGGAGTAGATTACCCATAGATAGCCCATGAGTAGAGATAGCCCAGGAGTAGAATACCCATAGATAGCCCAGGAGTAGAATACCCATAGATAGCCCAGGAGTAGATTACCCATAGATAGCCCAGAAGTAGAATACCCATAGATAGCCCAGGAGTAGATTACCCATAGATAGCCCATGAGTAGAGATAGCCCAGGAGTAGAATACCCATAGATAGCCCAGGAGTAGAATACCCATAGATAGCCCAGGAGTAGATTACCCATAGATAGCCCAGAAGTAGAATACCCATAGATAGCCCAGGAGTAGATTACCCATAGATAGCCCATGAGTAGAGATAGCCCAGGAGTAGAATACCCATAGATAGCCCAGGAGTAGAATACCCATAGATAGCCCAGGAGTAGATTACCCATAGATAGCCCAGAAGTAGAATACCCATAGATAGCCCAGGAGTAGATTACCCATAGATAGCCCATGAGTAGAGATAGCCCAGGAGTAGAATACCCATAGATAGCCCAGGAGTAGAATACCCATAGATAGCCCAGGAGTAGATTACCCATAGATAGCCCAGAAGTAGAATACCCATAGATAGCCCAGGAGTAGATTACCCATAGATAGCCCATGAGTAGAGATAGCCCAGGAGTAGAATACCCATAGATAGCCCAGGAGTAGAATACCCATAGATAGCCCAGGAGTAGATTACCCATAGATAGCCCAGGAGTAGATTACCCATAGATAGCCCATGAGTAGAGATAGCCCAGGAGTAGAATACCCATAGATAGCCCAGGAGTAGAGATAGCCCAGGAGTAGAATACCCATAGATAGCCCAGGAGTAGATTACCCATAGATAGCCCATGAGTAGAGATAGCCCAGGAGTAGAATACCCATAGATAGCCCAGGAGTAGAGATAGCCCAGGAGTAGATTACCCATAGATAGCCCAGGAGTAGAATACCCATAGATAGCCCAGGAGTAGAATACCCATAGATAGCCCAGGAGTAGATTACCCATAGATAGCCCAGAAGTAGAATACCCATAGATAGCCCAGGAGTAGATTACCCATAGATAGCCCATGAGTAGAGATAGCCCAGGAGTAGAATACCCATAGATAGCCCAGGAGTAGAATACCCATAGATAGCCCAGGAGTAGATTACCCATAGATAGCCCAGAAGTAGAATACCCATAGATAGCCCAGGAGTAGATTACCCATAGATAGCCCATGAGTAGAGATAGCCCAGGAGTAGTATACCCATAGATAGCCCAGGAGTAGAATACCCATAGATAGCCCAGGAGTAGATTACCCAGAGATAGCCCAGGAGTAGATTACCCATAGATAGCCCAGGAGTAGATTACCCATATATAGCCCAGGAGCAGAAAGGACCGAGAAGTAGAGATAGCCAGACTAAATTGACAAAAACCTAATTATGTCAAAATATATTTTGCTAAAAATATGTACCGGTAGCTAAATAATGACTAGACCGCATATGATTGCCACATACAAGCCGGTGTTGTTAAGACTACATTGTAGTATGCTCAGCACTGTGTTCCCTCTTCCTATGGGTACCATTTCCGTTACTTGATAATAAAGCCAGTTCAGAATTGCATGGATTCCATGCGGACATCAGTGTATCCGCCATGCACCGCTATAAACTGCATAACTTTCAACATGATGGAACATTTGACAGCATTCACCCAATCGTGCGTCAGCCGCGTTGTTGCTGTACATAACCATGCAGAACTGCCGACAACATGGCGGTAGCAACACAGTGACAACGCGGTGCTAGGCGATCACACTGTGTGGAGCGGTAGTGGTCCTTGTGATGCGCTTACACACTTTAATCGCAGTTTATGGCGGTTATTACACGGTGCTCATGCGGCTTATGTACGATCGAGAAAATGTACGGTAGTAATAGGCTGTGGTTACACGGTTTAGGAAAATAATCACAATGTAAACACGCGGTTAGTACACAATGATGACCCGGTGGACACCGTGTTATCACATACTTGTTTGCAAATATGCGCGGTTCTGTATGGGTTTAGGAACTGTGCTCAACCGTAGCAGAACCACCCTCGTGTGAGGCGGGTTTAACTGTATGTTATATTATATGGGAATGGTCATTGAATCATTATTATGACTGAGTTTTCCAGAGTTTTGTAGATCCTTTCAACACCTGGAATCTGGTATTTTAATTGGAATTTCATACAACCATTGAAGAGTGCCCCACCAACGTAAGATAATTGTTCTGAAATGTTGTCCTGTAGAGTTTTTAAAGTAGCAAGGGTAGATATCAGGTAGGATAATGAATCTGTAGTCTACCGTACTCGTGTATGTATAGGTCGCACTGGAGTATAAGACGCAGTTCAAAAGCTTCATTTGTATTTCAGGTTACACTATATCGTAAAATACCATTGAAGTCCACATCTCGATTATGGGGTAAAGTGATGTGCTACAACCTACCAGTGATGCTTCGTGAGCCCTTGCTGGGCCTGTACGTGTGGATATTTGGGGTACAGCTGCATGAAGCCGAGGATGGTGATCTCAAAAACTACAAGAACCTGAATGAGCTTTTCCGACGCACACTGAAGCCTGGTGCGAGAAGCGTTGACCCTACGGCTCCAGTTGTAAGTCTGCATTTTCTTACTCTCTGACCCTTACGGCATCAGTTGAAATCTGCATTGTCTAACTCTCTGACCCTACCGCTCCAGTTGTAAATCTGCATTTTCTAACTCTCTGACCCTACCTCTCCAGTTGTAAGTCTGCATTTTCTAACTCTGACCCTACGGCATCAGTTGTAAGTCTCCATTGTCTAACTCTCTGACACTGCGGCACCAGTTGTAAGTCTGCATTTTCTAACACTCTGACCCTACCGCTCCAGTTGTAAGTCTGCATTTTCTAACTCTCTGACCCTACAGCATCAGTTGTAAGTCTGCATTGTCTAACTCTCTGACCCTACGGCTCCAGTTGTAAGTCTGCATTGTCTAACTCTCTGACCCTACCGCTCCAGTTGTAAGTCTGCATTGTCTAACTCTCTGACCCTACCGCTCCAGTTGTAAGTCTGCATTTTCTAATGGAGGAATGTTGTAATCACGTTCAGTTCATGAGACGAGTACTCGGATTCATAGGTATTGGGTCGTGTAATGCAACTACCCACGTATGAAATCATTGCCCATTATCCAATAGCAATATGTATAGGTTATTACATGGGGCAAGTGTGCCTTAAGGCGATATTGGCACACTAGGTGAGTTATTTGCCCGAATGCAAATTCGAACCTAGTGTGCCAATATCGCCTTAAGGCACACTTGCCCCATGTAATTACCTATTTATTGCATATGTTGCTATATAAATTAACACATTTACATGCAAGTTGTGGCAATATCGGTTGTGAAATTCTTGAAATCGACCAAGTGTGCCAATATATATAGTAACATATGCAATAATAACATATATATTTTTAGTTTTATTTTAGCTCATACAGACCGTAAACATTTAATGGTGATGAGTAATCATAATAAAATCCTGTTACTTAAAATGTAGCCTGACTTGATTCACATGAATTAGTAGACTGATATACTGCATATATGTAAGTATATAATTATGTACTTACTCAACACTTGGCTTTTGCCATTATGGTTTCTGGCAGCCATGACGGAGGTTGAGGGAAGGAGAGACAACTTGGATGTCGAGTATATACATTTATTACAAGGGGAGTAATGACGGAGGCTACCCGGCGGGTAATAGATTTTGGGTACCGTGTGTATGAAATTACAACCCGTCCCAGCTGTAATCGCTGTCCTGTTTGCATCGCAAGCGATATTTGCTAAAACACTTGTATAGCTTTGAAACTTCACACCATTGGTCCCGCATGTACAATTGTTGTGTGTATCACATTCTGTTCAATATCAAACAGTGAGATACAGCAAGACGATTCAGGTGCATAAGTACGTAACTAGTGCCACATTTCAACAGAATTAATATGAAATAGGCACTACCTAAGCTACTACCAAAGCCTATATCAATTACTGACCGAGACATAGGAGGAATATGACTACATCCACCATCGGACAGGTGGGTTTTCTCCAGGTACTCTGGTTTCCACTCACACGAATGACCAGAGTTACACTTTCATCCGTGCCAACGAGAGTGATTAATATAAGTAGTTAGAACCTGAGTCCGCCTCCGTGGTCGAGTGGTTAAGGTCGCTGACTTATTTGTGAACTATATGGCTCTTAGTTTGCAAGTTTTTTAAATTGGCTCCAGTGTAAAGTGGCGCAGACAGAGGCAACCCTGTATTTGTCTCGATTCGGTACCAGTATATGGATATTCATTCACTGATGTTTTCAAATGTGGTGATAACTTGTGGTCCGACCCTTTTGCTATTGTTACACAAATGTATGAATGTGCCTTATAATTGTACCGTATTTAGCTGTGTATAGTGCGCTACCGTGTATAGTGCGCACCCACGATCTGGCACGAAAATCGGCGGAAAAACTGAGTTCCTATGTATACTGCGCACGTGAAAAACGCAATTTTCCAAGTCAAAATTTAACATTTATCAAGAATCGCTAAAAATTGTGCTCCGTGATTTTTACAACTTATATTAATCACTCGAGATATACCTCATCGAGTAACGGTAACGCACTCGGGGCACACCTGCTCAAATTTCTCGACACGTTCTCAAACATCTCAACACGTTCTCAAACATGTCAGCAGATGCTCAAACTTCTCAACACGTGAAGCCTACCTAATTAACTGGGACCCATTGTGAAAGGTTTGTCGAAATTAATTATCGCTACAATCAATTGAAATACTGCAGCCAAAAAAGTTTTTTTTTTATGCAATGCATTGTACATTGTACGGCGAAGTACGCGAAAAGTACGGGAAATATTACATACGATAAAACCACGTGATGTTATCAAATCGCCATTTTTTATGCATTTACCTTTTCAATTAAATTCATCAAAGTTTGCCAAAATAAACGAAATATATGCTAATTTTGTGGTCTTATTCATTTGATTTATTTATATAGACTATCGGCAACTGGTTTTAATAGCTAGTTTATAACGATTGTCGAATGTAACAACTTATAGAATGACTGTGGGCCGTTCGGGTCGAATTATTCGTTTTTTCACGAAATTTGGGTCCGGAAAAAAATGTCCTGATGTCTGTACTGGTGTATAATGCGCAGTAGATAAAATGGATGAGGATTTCAGTAAGAAATGTGCGCACTATACACAGCTAAATACGGTACCTATCTCCTCATCATGTTGTAAATTTGGCTTATGTCTAATGGATTACATATGCAATGATAAATGTTTAAATCAATTTGTCACTGAAGGTGGGGTCTGCCTCCATTGTCGAGTGGTTTACGGTCGCTGACTTGTATACCACTGTAACCTATCATCACTGATGGTCACGGGTTCGAGCCCCGCTCACTGCCGTGTCTCATTTATATGAAAAAGTTGGCAGTTTCTTACGGAGGTTGGTGCACCCAAGTACTGGTTAACCGCTGGAGCCTGCCCAGGAAAGGTGTTGTTAGGTAAACTGCCCGCCGGCGATATAGCCCAAAATGGTGCTGATGCAGGCGTAAAACCCGAAATATAAATAGTTAGAACCTGCTTCGCAATCGTTAAATAAAATACATAATAAAAAATTAAAAAATTTAAACATTAAAAAAATAAATAAACTTTAAACTTTAAAAAAACTATTTTTCATAGAACGTAAGTGGAAGTCATGATAGCGCAGTGGTAGCACGTTTGATTCAGGTACGAGAGACCGGAGTTTGCACCCAGCTGCAGCCATGCTTAGCCATAACTACTTTACAGAAATAAATGTACAATGTAGATAGAAGTAAATGTACAATGTAGATAGAAGTAAATGTACAATGTAGATAGAAGTAAATGTACAATGTTGTAGATAGAAGTAAACGTACAATGTAGATAGAAGTAAACGTACAATGTAGATAGAAGTAAACGTACAATGTAGATAGAAGTAAATGTACAATGTAGATAGAAGTAAACGTACAATGTAGATAGAAGTAAACGTACAATATAGATAGAAGTAAATGTACAATGTAGATAGAAGTAAATGTATTATATAGATAGAAGTAAATGTACAATGTAGATAGAAGTAAATGTATTATATAGATAGAAGTAAATGTACAATGTAGATAGAAGTAAATGTACAATGTAGATAGAAGTAAATGTACAATGTAGATAGAAGTAAATGTATTATATAGATAGAAGTAAATGTACAATGTAGATATAAGTAAATGTACAATGTAGATAGAAGTAAATTAGTTCCGAACAAATTCTGAATATAGGTCACTGCATGTCGTTTATTCCCAGCCAGAAGTCAACCGTTTTCTCGTCCATAAATGTGATGAAAGTAATGACCACATTTAGCCGATAAAAAGGGGGAACAACATTTTTGAAAAAATTAGTTGACATTTTTTTAAACATTTATTTAAACATTTGAACTGCAAAAATGCATTCAGGAAAGACAAACTTGTAACTCAATAAATTTGTTAGTTAATTTATTGGATAAATGGTCAACCATAACATGCTTTAATTTTGTATTTGTTTGAATATAAAAATTGGCTCAGGCAGTTATTTACATTATAAACCATAGATAGATCTGATGCATAAAACTTCATACATTATTGTTGTGCATCAGTGCATTTATTTACGATATTATAATTGAACAGAGCAAACAAGATATATTTTGAGCACAAGAGAGATACAGCCATTGGTTTAAACATATTTTTTCATTCATAATGTACTGACCAGGAAAACATGTCTTAAGTCCCCGGAACAGACATACATGCATGCATGCATACGTACGCGCGCGCGCACACGCATACATACATACATACATGCACACACGCATACACGCATACACACACACATACACGCATACATACATACATACATACATACATACATACATACATACATACATACATACATACATACATACATACATACATACATACATACATACATACATACATACATACATACATACATACATACATACATACATACATACATACATACATACAAACGAAAATGGGTTAATTCGAAAACGTATAGCTTATTGAGATTATCTCCATTAAATATATAAGTGTGTGCACTATCTGCGATTAAAAGATAAATGTATTTTGTGTAGTAATACCAAAATATATACCGGTAATAAGTGTATGAAAATATAGTTTTTTTATCATTTTATAATATCTGCTGATTTATATTACCTGTATATATGCAGAATTTCTTGTGTGTTTTTTCCAGATAAGTCCGGCCGACGGTAGAATACTTCACTTCGGTAAAGTTGAGGATGGCATTGTTGAACAAGTCAAGGGAGTTAACTACACAATGCAGGGATTTCTTGGTCCACATCCCGGAGAGGAAGACAGAACAAAAAGTGTTAACGATAACGAGTACCAGGAGAGGATGAATATAAAGACAGGAAACGATCTGTATAATTGTATCATATATTTGGCTCCCGGCGACTATCATAGATTTCATTCTCCGTGTGAATGGAAGATCTCACATCGCAGGCATTTCCCAGGTAGGTAGATCTCACATCGCAGGCATTTCCCAGGTAGGTAGATCTCACATTGCAGGCATTTCCCAGGTAGGTAGATCTCACATCGCAGGCATTTCCCAGGTAGGTAGATCTCACATTGCAGGCATTTCCCAGGTAGGTAGATCTCACATCGCAGGCATTTCCCAGGTAGGTAGATCTCACATCGCAGGCATTTCCCAGGTAGGTAGATCTTACATCGCAGGCATTTCCCAGGTAGGTAGATCTTACATCGCAGGCATTTCCCAGATATGTAGATCTCACATCGCAAGCATTTCTCAGATACATCGCAGGCATTTCCCAGATACGATATATAAACTCCCGATTATTTTCAATTCAGTTGAGGAGCTGTATTGACTATTGATACCGTTTAACACATTTCAAAAAATTGTTTTTTAATTATTATATTTAGCACTCATAAGATGAGAAGCCACTTTGAGACCAAAATCTTGTGGTAAAAAACTGTTATAGGCAAGAATGGATGGTAATAACGTTGCTCTTTTTCAATAATTGAGTCCGCCTCCGTGGTCGAGTGGTTACGGTCGCTGACTTGTATACCACTGTAACCTATCATCACTGATGGTCACGGGTTCGAGCCCTGCTCAGGCGGTGTCTCATTTATATGAAAAAGTTGGCAGTTTCTTACGGAGGTTGGTGCACCCAAGTACTGGTTAACTGCTGGAGCCTGCCCAGGAAAGGTGTTGTTAGGTAAACTGCCCGCCGGCGATATAGCCCAAAATGGTGCTGATGCAGGCGTAAAACCCGAAATATATATATTTCAATAATTGCAGGTGAACTACTGAGTGTTAACCCTGGTGTTGCTAGGTGGGTTCAGGGTTTATTCAACATGAATGAGAGAGCAGTTTACTCAGGTCTCTGGGAACATGGCTACTTCTCTTATACAGCCGTCGGTGCTACCAATGTCGGATCTATCAAGATGTATTTTGATCAGGTATTTGTTTTTCAGTTTTGTTTCACCATTTGTCATTGCTTCAGGACAGACAATTTGACATTGAATGTTTGAATAAGCCTGCCAATTACTCTAATGAGGTGTGTGTGTTTTACGTTTATTTATCGTCGCTCTCCGGTTGCCCATATGAGTGACGCCTCCTGAAGAGATTAGTCATATTAGAGTTTTGGAGGATAGTGCAATGATACAGACAGAGACCCATTCCAAAGTCTCCTCTGGTTCTTTTACGAGCACGATGTAAAGCACCGACACAAGACCTCGGTTTACAGTCCCATCTGAAAAGACTGTTAATTTTATTAGGGTCAGACGGGGGATCGAACCTGTGACCCCTGGATTACCAGTCCAATGTGTTCCTTCCGAGTGGTATTCATCATTGTCCGCTAGTTACCTACATGTCACCGCTTTGTGCTCGGACCCTACTTAAAATTCTTTCTAGTGAGGTAGCTATCCAGCAGGCATACAGATAGTCGCTGATCCGACACGAGGTTCCTCACATACTTCCCGATCCCAGCAGGCATACAGATAGTCGCTGATCCGACACAAGGTTCCTCACATACTTCCCGATCCCAGCAGGCATACAGATAGTCGCTGATCCGACACGAGGTTCCTCACATACTTCCCGATCCCAGAATCATTCCCGGATTGCATTTGCGAGAAGCGAGGGTGCTAACCACAGCGCTATTAGAACAGTATGTTGAGTGGTTACTGTCGCTGACTTGTATACCACTGTAACCTATCATCACTGATGGTCACGGGTTCGAGCCCCGCTCAGGCCGTGTCTCATTTATATGAAAATGTTGGCAGCTTCTTACGGAGGTTGGTGCACCCAAGTACTGGTTAACCGCTGGAGCCTGCCCAGGAAAGGTGTTGTTAGGTAAACTGCCCGCCAGCGATATAGCCCAAAATGGTGCTGATGCAGGCGTAAAACCCGAAATATAACATAATAAATAACAGTATGTTGTTGCGGCCACCGGATCAGGGAACTCTTGTTACATACAATACAATCAATATTTTTGGGAATAGATAACGGCGTGGAAACAGCTGCTATGTAGGAAGCTATAATGGTTGTTGTCTGGCATTTATATGATGGAGGAAAGGGTTACGGTACCCAGTTCAGCCACTCCTTCGACTAACTGTTTAAGACAGGACTGACTGTACAAGAAATGTTGGTAAATATGTATGCATTTTTAACGCATGCTCTTCCTGTCCCCATTACAGAATTTAGAAACAAACACCGGTCCATCACATCCGGGCCATGTGTTCCACGACAGATCGTTTGGCAGTCCAGGTAGTCCAGAAAACATCGTAGTTAGCAAGGGGGAGATGGTGGGAGAGTTCAACCTCGGATCAACAATCGTGCTACTGTTTGAGGCCCCAAGTAGTTTTGAGTTCACTGTCAAGCCGGGCCAAAAAATAAAATTTGGCGAAACTCTAGGGACCTTTATGGACTAAGTATTATAAGCTAGAGTTATTGACTGTGAAACACATTGTCAAAAAATGTGATCAATGCGGTGAAATGAATGTTGAGATATAGTGCTTGTATAAACTTAAAGCGACACTACATCGATGAAAACGCAAATGTCTGCAGAATGTAATTTCATATTATAGGGTATATTTTTTCCCCAAATTTGGCTCAGAAACTGAGTATTTCAACAAATAAACAAATGTCGTATACGCGGTTTGTTGACATAACAAAATAATGCAAATATGGTCGACATGCATGCGGAATACAACGCGTGTATCCTGAATGACACGATTTATCGTATAGATTTACCGTTATATCTCAGATTAATCTTAGTTATATTATCTCTAAGCGAAAGTATCGTGCATTTAGTATTGACTCCAATGGCGAACAAACGTAATTTCAGGAGCGTGGATGACCGTTATATGAAATCCTACTTTCACTTTTGAAAGTGTGTAGACCACAAAACACTGTTTAATGATTCAATGTTAGTGATCGAATGTATTCAGAAGAATTTGTAGTAGCAATGCATTTATATGTGAAAACATGCATCTTATTTGCTTTTTGCGATGTAATGTCGCTTTAAGACAAAATTATGAATATTATCAAGCCTGTAATTGGTGTGTATCTAATGACATGCATATTGAAATTATTGAAAGTTAAAAAGTGTTGCTATAGAAAAACCAGTATTATTTATGCAGCTAAAACTTGAAAATTATGACACCACCTTAAATCAGTTATCAAAAATAATGAAAGGTTAAATTATATATAAGATAAATTATTGCAGCACTTTATTTTAGATGCATGCAACAAATCTAAAATTATTGCAGCACTTTATTTTAGATGCATGCAACAAATCTAATATGAAAATGTACTGAAAAATCATTTTATGTTTCAAAGAAACGTCAAATTTTCCATCCAAATTCTTCCGACATCAAAATTGACTGTGACGTACCAAATGTCGCAGATCTAAATTCCCGCTAGTTTTAATCAACTAAGATAAATGTTCACAACCTTTAAACAGGAGGGTGTAGACATTTAGAAACTATTTAATTACAGAGTTGTGAATATTGCTTATTTGACCACATTTTCTCAGTCATGAAAATGTACATATGTCTTTAAAAATCTGTTCGGTATTTTGAAAAGAGGGGTTCCGGTTTATAGATTTTTTTTTTTTAATGAACAAAGGGAAAAAATTGGGACCAAGAAATGTGTTCGGTTCACACCTCTCAAAACAAATTGGGACCAAGAAATGTGTTCGGTTCACACCTCTCAAAACAAATTGGGACCAAGAAATGTGTTCGGTTCACACCTCTCAAAACCGGAACCCATCTAAACTGGAATTCCCTATAAAACCGAACACATTTCTTGGTCCCAATTTTTTCCCTTTGTTCATTTAAAAAAAATAATCTATAAACCGGAACCCCTCTTTTCAAAATACCGAACAGATTTTTAAAGACATATGTACATTTTCAGTTGTAAGTTACCCCTGTAAACAAACTGTCTAGATCGAGTATGAAGCTGGGTATTCCTTTAACCCTTTCAACACCACAGACCTCTAAATTGGCTTACAAAAAAGTGTAGATCCAGATGAGCCGGCTCGTGACGAGCCGTCTCATCAGGATCTGCACTTTTTTCAAGTAATATAACTATTTTTAGGAAAAAAAATTACCCATTTTGATAAATGAACTGATCCAAATGTAATTTTGTTATTAATTTATTGGTCTAAAAATATCATGGACCAGTCCATGTCAGTTACTTGGTGTTGAATGGGTTAAGCAAACAACTTTCAGCTCTTGTTTTCAGAATATTAACATGCATCAGCCTCCTTCTATGCATTGCAGAGTTGAATTGTTAATTTAGGAGAAACCTTGACACCACTATGAAAATCCCTCTAAACCGAACTTTATCTCTAGTCCGGTGGCCGTAATGCTTTTAAATGCTCAGTAGTGCCTTAGATATTTATATGAACACGATTATAAGAACGATATGGGGCATGGCTACACAATATGGAGTGAGTTTGTGGTGTACATATATGTAGAGTGTACTGTAACCGAGATGCATTTAGACTTCAGGCCGTGAGAGTGCTATGTTGGGTGTCATCTCTAAATTCCTGACCATGACTGTGATATAGGAATAGACAAACGAATGAAGTGTATCCATGAAGATGGAAGCAGTACACATTCTCTGTCGACATGTTCCTCTGTAGCACTGTCTGTATTTCACTGCATTATATGATGCTTTAACCCTTACTGTGCTGGAAACGAGTGTATTCGTTTTTTGCAAACAGCATAGAGCCAGATCAGCTGATCAGGCTTTGTTGTTTGCTATTCGGATAGTGGAGCTGATTAGCAGACTAAAACACTTTTCTGAATAGCAAACAATATAGATCCTGATCAGACGCGGCGGCATAACGCCGCTGATCTGGATCTAAGTTGTTTGCACATTCCTTCCAATTGATTCCGCATTTTGACGGTTAAAGTGGCATACAATAGCAATGTATATATAGACGCTATTTGTTTGTTTCAGTGAATGATCAAATTGTATTTCACACAATGAACATTGAAAGTGATGTTAGCCACAAGTGATAATATAGCTTTCTATGTATGAATGAAATGTAATTTGATCATTTAAACAAATTTATCAAATATTTTTATTATTTACTTTGCCCTTAAATCAGATGAGGTAAGATGAGATAAATTGTATTTTTAGTCGGCAAGAAAGCAACAGTACCGACTATGATGCAATTAGCTTTTTCCCCTGGAATTTATCTGCTTTTTTAAGGGCGTGTTATACTCCTGAGAGTGCTATGTACAAAGGATTACGGTTTACTTTGTTTAGTAGCATTTACGTATCAGACATAGTAAAGAATTGTGGATATATTTATTTTTTACAAAATATATAATTACACCTGCAGCTTACCTGAGACTACCCATTGGAAGTGTGCATTGTAACACGACAATATAATGTTTGCCGTTCCAACCACAGGGATTCGGCACGTTTAGGGGTACTAGTATATATACTTAAGTATTACTTAAGTATATATACTAGTACCCCCAAACGTGCCGAATCCCTGTGGTTCCAACAACTGTCGATAAAGGACAATTTTGTGTTATTGAGTTTTTTTTTAATGCAAAAATAATGTGTGGTTGGCTCTGGTCGAGTGGTTGGCTCTGGCATCGAGTGGTTGGGTCTGGTCGAGTGGTTGGCTCTGGTCGAGTGGTTGGGTTAGACTGTTAATTTTATTGGGGTCAGACAGGAATCGAACCTGCGATACCTGGATTACCAGTCCAGCTTGTTACCACTGGACTACAGATCCGTCTGTAAATGCAAATGTAAGGGTTGCGTTTCATATTATTAGTTGTCCATGTGAAATGAGCAATAATGAATGTGTTAAATGTGAACGGTCTTTGTTTGGTGTCCACGCCTGAAGCTCCCTTGATGTTGTTCATACCCTAATGAAAATTTACAAAGAGTTTCATTCATTAAGTTAATGTATGGACCGATCAGAGTTTCATTCATTAAGTTAATGTATGGACCGATCAGAGTTTCATTCATTAAGTTAATGTATGGACCGATCAATCGTACAATGGTTAATAGATTGGTCCGAAAATCCAGGTCTTTGAATCACCATGTCGCACTATACATGTAACTGCATTAACCTTCTTTTAGAATTGACTATAAACCAGCATCTCGTGCATCGGTGGTGTACGGTGCTATACACCGGGCATCCGCCTCCGTGGTCGAGTGGTTACTGTCGCTGACTTGTATACCACTGTATGGTGCTATACACCGGGCGTCCGCCTCCGTGGTCGAGTGGTTACGGTCGCTGACTTGTATACCACTGCACGGTGATGTATGGTGCTATACACCGGGCATCCGCCTCCGTGGTCGAGTGGTTACGGTCGCTGACTTGTATACCACTGCACGGTGGTGTATGGTGCTATACACTGGGCGTCCGCCTCCGTGGTCGAGTGGTTACGGTCGCTGACTTGTATACCACTGCACGGTGGTGTATGGTGCTATACACCGGGCGTCCGTGGTCGAGTGGTTACGGTCGCTGACTTGTATACCACTGCACGGTGGTGTATGGTGCTATACACCGGCCTCCGTGGTCGAGTGGTTTCGGTCGCTGACTTGTATACCACTGACGGTGGTGTATGGTGCTATACACCGGTGTCCGCCTCCGTGGTCGAGTGGTTACGGTCGCTGACTTGTATACCACTGCACGGTGGTGTATGGTGCTATACACTGGCCGTCCGCCTCCGTGGTCGAGTGGTTACGGTCGCTGACTTGTATACCACTGCACGGTGGTGTATGGTGCTATACACTGGGCGTCCGCCTCTGTGGTCGAGTGGTTACGGTCGCTGACTTGTATACCACTGCACGGTGGTGTAGGTGCTATACACCGGGCCTCCGTGGTCGAGTGGTTACTGTCGCTGACTTGTATACCACTGCATGGTGGTGTATGGTGCTATACACGGGCATGGTCGAGTGGTTACGGTTGCTGACTTGTATACCACTGCACGGTGGTGTATGGTGCTATACACCGGGCCTCCGTGGTCGAGTGGTTACGGTCGCTGACTTGTATACCACTGCACGGTGGTGTATGGTGCTATACACCGGGCCTCCGTGGTCGAGTGGTTACGGTCGCCAACTTGTATACCACTGCACGGTGGTGTATGGTGCTATACACGGGCATGGTCGAGTGGTTACGGTTGCTGACTTGTATACCACTGCACGGTGGTGTATGGTGCTATACACCGGGCCTCCGTGGTCGAGTGGTTACGGTCGCTGACTTGTATACCACTGCACGGTGGTGTATGGTGCTATACACCGGGCCTCCGTGGTCGAGTGGTTACGGTCGCCAACTTGTATACCACTGCACGGTGGTGTATGGTGCTATACACCGGGCATGTAAAAACACTCCTCAAAATAAATAAAAGTACTAATATACTCCCTGCCCAAATATTGAGGCGGGACTGTAAATAAATGCTTCAATTAAGAGTATAAAAGTCGACACCATTTCATATACGTCTGAAAGAAATTGTTCTGGAATGGAATCTAGTTTTACTGGGTGGGACTGTATAAAGTGATCGCTGGAGGGGGGTAAGCACAAATGTTTCATAAGGACATAGGCTGGGGTAATTTTGAGCAATTTATAGCGGGACCAAATTGTTTTTAAAGAGTTTTACGAGTCCTGCTATGGAGCATTGTCTTCTTTCCTAAGGGGGTTTATATTAACATTTAGCGCGCTGTAGGCGGTATGGTAAGATAAGAAATCTGTACTATTTTCCCTAGAAACTAAGCCTTCACATTTCATTCAAATCGTCCCAATGTTATGATATAATATAAAATAACGATATTATAATTGCATCATATAACATACATCATAAAATGGTTTGTCGCACAACTGCTGTTCTATTCTAAATATACCAGTAAATGTGTTCTTTGCAATTCCTAATGTCATTTAAATGCTTCAGTTACTGTAAACACTGTGATGTGGTAGTCGTAATATCGCATGGGTAGTGCGTTTGCTTCATGTGTGAAAGGCCCGGAGTTTGCACCAAGATGTAACCATTATGAATATGCCCTTTGGAATTTAAGCGAAATCAAATTTAATGTACCATGCCGACAGTAAATAAAATTTGAATTAACTTAAATTCCACATCTCTCTCTCTCTCTCTCTCTCTCTCTCTCTCTCTCTCTCATGGAGATGGAATCCAGAATGAGGTCTCGAGAGTGGTTAATCTAATGTTGCAAAAACTTGTTTCGCAATTGAGCTAAAGTGGACATCATTCTGTCTATTTGTATGATGTAGAAAATAGCATTTGAAAACAAATGTCAAATAGATCAACAGATATATCATAAGCATTCAAAGAGTGCGGATAAAAAAATATATTAGAAATACATATACAGTAGCTGTGATTTTTACTAATTTGATTAACAATTTATGTTCTTTCCTGCGTTTCATCAATATATGAAATATCAGTTTTTTGCACCTAATTTAGGTGTAGATAACTGACATTTCATGCCTAGATGAAACACAGAATAAGCACATTCAATTATTATAATAACAACTAATATTTTACATATGAACGGCGATCACATGGGCTGAATCAGCCAATCAGAATCGCGATACTGCTAAAAGTTGTAATTATTAGCAAATCAATGGATAGAAGCTTTTAGGCTATTTAAGCCTTTCCTTCATAGAGATTTAGGTTAATATACTATTATATATTAGTCTGCCTCCGTGGTCGAGTGGTTACGGTCACTGACTTGTATACCACTGTAACCTATCATCACTGATGGTCACGGATTCGAGCCCCGCTCAGGCCGTGTCTCATTTATATGAAAAAGTTGGCAGTTTCTTACGGAGGTTGGTGCACCCAAGTACTGGTTAACCGCTGGAGCCTGCCCAGGAAAGGTGTTAGGTAAACTGCCCGCCGGCGATATAGCCCAAAATAGTGCTGATGCAGGCGTAAAACCCGAAATATAAATAAAACTATTATATATCTCCATACAAACGACAGCCATTTAACTATCATGCATTGGATAAGTAGTCGCCATATCTATCCCACCTCCATAGATATTACTGGGACTACATAGAGATTTAGGTTAATATACTATTATATGTACATGTATATCTCCATACAAACGACAGCCATTTAACTATCATGCAGTGGATAAGTAGTCGCCATATCTATCCCACCTCCATAGGTATTACTGGGACTACATGAGATTCTGGCCTTTATTGTGAGCATTGGTTTGGCTACTACATTGTCAATGTATATTGTATTGGTAACGGCGTCAAGAGGTGTTCTGTGTCCACCTTGTGGTATATTAAAATCAGAGCTTACAATAGAAGGGTGTCTGGGAGAAATAATCTCCCTTAACTGCCCGACTTCTTCCTATTCCCAATTGAAGGAGTTTTGTATGTAGAATTTATATCGAGCATTTGGGTGAAACATTTCTTTCTGTTTTGCAGTACTAGCTTTAGCCCTGAAATGAAAATTCCCTTAAATTACACGAAATTCTTTGGGAGATTAAATAAACACTCTCTAACTGACCAAATGTAAATCAGCTAGTACAGAGCCAAGTATCTGTGGTTTTGCAACTCTTTAGTGTTCTGTCCGTGTGTGTGTGTGTGCGTGGGTATTGTCTGTCTACCTTGCACTCTATGTTAAATGTGCCATATTAATCTTAACATGTATTTATTATACTTTGCATGATTTTTGTTATTTTCTGATTTAGCTTGCATTAATTGCAAAACAAATTGAAATAGTACAAAATGTTACTTTTTGTTCTGTGATTAAACATTTACCGTATTTAGCTGTGTATAGTGCGCTACCGTGTATAGTGCGCACCCACGATCTGGCACGAAAATCGGCGGAAAAACTGAGTTCCGATGTATACTGCGCACGTGAAAAACGCAATTTTCCAAGTCAAAATTTAACATTTCTCAAGAATCACTAAAAATTGTGCTCCGTGATTTTTACAGCTTATATTAATCACTCGAGATATACCTCATCGAGTAACGGTAACGCACTCAGGCACACCTGCTCCAATTTCTCAACACGTTCTCAAACATGTTAGCAGATGCTCAAACTTCTCAACACGTGAAGCCTACCTAATTAACTGGGACCCATTGTGAAAGGTTTGTCGAAATTAATTATCGCTACAATCAATTGAAATACTGCAGCCAAAATTTTTATGCAATGCATTGTACATTGTACGGCGAAGTACGGGAAATATTACATACGATAAAACCACGTGATGTTATCAAATCGCCATTTTTTATGCATTTACTAATTTCAATTAAATTCAAAGTTTGCCAAAATAAACGAAATATATGATAATTTTGTGGTCTTATTCATTTGATTTATTTATATAGACTATCGGCAACTGGTTTTAATAGCTAGTTTATAACGATTGTCGAATGTAACAACTTATAGAATGACTGTGGGCCGTTCGGGTCGAATTTCAGTTTTTTTCATGAAATTTTGGTCCGGAAAAAAATGTCCTGATGTGTGTACTGGTGTATAATGCGCAGTAGATAAAATGGATGAGGATTTCAGTAAGAAATATGCGCACTATACACGGCTAAATACGGTACTGTGTTATTGTAACTGGGAGTAACATATCTGAAGGTGACAGTTTTCATTTTCGAATCATTTTTGATTGCAACATGACTCCGGATTTTGTCGGTATATGCAAAGGAGGTATATACCGTATTTTAATCTACAATAAACAATTGATTTAGCATGTGGCATCAAACCGTGCGCCATTTTACTAGCATTTTTGTAGGTTTGTGACACCAATATACACTACATAAAAAATAACTACTATTTTGGTCTTTTTAGGATCGAAATAATATTTGTATTTGCGTTACTACAGTCAAACCTGTCTTAAGCAGTCAGCCAAGGGAATCACATAAAGTGGCTGCTTAGCACAGGTGGCTGCTTAATAGAGGTCAAATGTATAATAAAACAACATATTGGGAATCTAGAAACTGGCTGCTTAATACATGTTGGCTGCTTAATGGAGGTGACCACTAACACAGGTTGAACTGTATATAGTAAAATAAACCATTGTTTGTCATTCTCAGCACCGGAATTAACCACTTAGGCAAGTTAATTCCTGTGTGTCAGAACTCCAAACCTTGTTTTATCCGCCAATAAATAACTGAACGGCAGATATTATTTTCTCAAGTCAAATATCACAATTGCTGTTTTCTCATTAGTTTTCCTGGCTGTCCTCGCATTGATTTGCATTACTGCATGTGGAGAAACTAACAAAATACTCATTTTGAGGTCGCATCATTTTGCTTTATTGAAAAAATGAACAAAATCAGATAAGTTTTCGTAAATTATTATCAACTCCCTTTCAGATATTTTACTACTGGCCATGTATATGTAAATGATGATGTAAAATTGGAGTCTTCCAAAATGCACTTTCACAAATATGTGGGACAGGCGTTGGGAATTGACTGAACCAAGTTGCTGTGAGCTTTAACCATGTGATGTGTTTGTATTAATCCTTATATATCCAGTGTAAGAAACAGTATATATATATATACTAGGGTGGCAACGAACAACGATTTTGCTATTTGAATATTCGGTCGGGAAGGTATTCGAATATTCGATATAATTCTACCAAAAACTCAAATTCTTATAAAAATTGTCAAATTAACCTATTGTCTGTTTTTTACGCGTAAACGTCATCTTCCTGTAAGGCCGTGCAAATATGACGACTCATTCAGTTATTGTTATCGGCCACCGTTCATTCATGGGCGTTTTCAGAAATGAAGGCCATTGTCACTTGAACACATAAAAATTGTACTTTAAATAGTCCTTTTTTTGGTAAATTGAGCAGTTAATTAACACTTAATATACATGGGGGTGGATGTTGTTGGAAAGTGTCTGTAATATTTCAAAGGAATATTCTCGTCTAAACAGTTATAATTGAACACTACCTACCTTAGCACCTACTGTAATTATCCGTCTACATGGCAGAGTATCAATTAACATGGTTTATTCACACATCCTGGGGCGATTTCTTTTGTATTGGAAGGTTTTATGATGGTTTCAAAAGAAAACAAAGTATCTGACAGTTTATTTCATATTTGCAAACTACAGTAAAACCCCTATAATAAGACCACCTATGGGACTTCCAAAAAGTGGTCTTATTAAATAAGCAGGGTGGTCTCTTTATCGACTTTGGTCCAGAAGACCAAATTATGATAATTTTACTTTCTGTTTTAATTACAGAAGGGTTGGTTGTTTCTATGGTTAGGATTGTACTTCTGAAATCCATTCATAGACAACTCTATATCACAATTAATTAATTAATAATAAAATAAAGAACAATGCAAATGAGTTAATCCATTTATTTTCAACATTTATTTTCTTGTTTTCATTAATATATTGTGTATAACCAAGCACAGTAGTTTCCTTGAAAAGTACATATCATCATCAATCATTCATTATTTAAAAAAACATTCACGGGTTGACTGCTTAGATAAACACTTCACTTTCACGGATTGTTTCTTGTGATCTCATCTTGGATGTTTTAGCTAAGTTCTGTGACAGAGTGTAGGACAATATCCCCCCCGGACAATATCCCCCCCGTATATTTTGACCCATGCGGACAATATCCCCCCTGTCAAAAATGACAGGGCGGACAATATCCCCCCCATCAAAAATACAAGGCGGACAATATCCCCCCCGTGGATAATCCTAGGGCGGACAATATCCCCCCCGTAGAAAAATCATAGGACGGAGAAAGAGTAACTAACAAGAATGGGTTAACAACCTTTATTTCCGTATACAAGCACATAAGCATGATAAATAATGATGTAGGACAGTGCGATATTTTGTGTGAATTTTGGTGTTTATTATAGTCTTATTCACGAAAGTGCTAATTGAGACTTGTCATTTAGCACATAGTTGCGAAACCTAAGAATTGTTCACAGTCTTATACACTCGCCAATCGCGAACAGGAAACTGGCTGTCGTTTTCGCAATCAAATCTTCAATTAGCCAAACAAACAATTAACATAATCAAAGTCCATTTACCAATCAGTGCAGTTGAAAGAAGCAATCAAACAAATCAAGTGAACACATTATGAGCCCAAAACTAAGGTCAAAGATGGACAAAATATCACAATGTGACACAATATTACTTATACAGAAATAAAATAAAGCTTGTTAATGTGATTTTCTACGGGGGGGATATTGTCCGCCTTGTCTTTTTGATGGGGGGGATATTGTCCGCCTGGGTCAAAATATACGGGGGGGATATTGTCCGTTCCCCCCTTACACATGCAGTACAACTTTAGCTGCGATACTCCACTCCAGACAATATACAAAAGATTAAAAGCAATCAAAACCAATCATTTACAATCAACACTTCCGTGTTTATCTCACTTAACCTTGACCGATACCATAAAGTGGTCGCTTAATTGTCGTAAAACAGGGACATAATTAAAAATGTGTTATCAATGAAAGTGAGAAAATCGCCCGCGGTCGTATTAGGGGTTCAATTAGCATAGGATTAATGGCATTTGTCTCAATTAACTGGTCGTATTACGGAATAACGGGTGGTCTGGTTATCGGGGTCAACGACCATTGACATGTATAGTGAAATATTCCGTTCTGAAAAAAATCATTCACAATAGCGGGGTGGTCGCATAGAGGGTTTTTACTGTATATAATATTTTTTCCGAGCAAATATTCGAATATTCGTTGCCATCCCCAATATATACTAAATTTAATAGTAAATTAATTGCTTTGTTATTGATGACTTTATATATTAGATTTATGTTTTTCTTGAAAATTACAAAAGAAATAAAGCCAGTACACATTCTAAGCAGTAAGCAGGTTTTTGTTTCATTTTGCCATCCTTACAGTAGTTTCTGTATTCTGGTACTGTACAGGTATGTGTCATGACCCTTGCTGTAGTTTCTGTATTCTGGTACTGTACATGTATGTGTCATGACCCTTGCTGTAGTTTCTGTATTCTGACACTGTACAGGTATGTGTCATGACCCTTGCTGTAGTTTCTGTATTCTGACACTGTACAGGTATGTGTCATGACCCTTGCTGTAGTTTCTGTATTCTGACACTGTACATGTATGTGTCATGACCCTTGCTGTAGTTTCTGTATTCTGGTACTGTACAGGTATGTGTCATGACCCTTGCTGTAGTTTCTGTATTCTGACACTGTACAGGTATGTGTCATGGCCCTTGCTGTAGTTTCTGTATTCTGGTACTGTACAGGTATGTGTCATGACCCTTGCTGTAGTTTCTGTATTCTGGTACTGTACAGGTATGTGTCATGACCATTGCTGTAGTTTCTGTATTCTGGTACTGTACAGGTATGTGTCATGACCCTTGCTGTAGTTTCTGTATTCTGACACTACAGGTATGTGTCATGACCCTTGCTGTAGTTTCTGTATTCTGGTACTGTACAGGTGTGTCATGACCCTTGCTGTAGTTTCTGTATTCTGACACTGTACAGGTATGTGTCATGACCCTTGCTGTAGTTTCTGTATGCTGGTACTGTACAGGTATGTGTCATGACTTGCTGTAGTTTCTGTATTCTGATACTGTACAGGTATGTGTCATGACCCTTGCTGTAGTTTCTGTATTCGGACACTACAGGTCCCCACTAAGACTTACCTCCATTTGTAAAATGAAAATTCAGGACACGCCAAACATGAATGAGATCACAGTAAGCTCAAATGGCATAGAGAAACTTCTCAATAACCTGAACCCCCACAAGGCTAGTGGTCCTGACCTAATTAAGCCAATCATACTTAAAACCCTGTCTAAAGAACTCTCACCTATCCTTGAAGTCTTATTCCAAAAATCCCTCGACGAAGGATCACTGCCTGCCCAGTGGAAGTCAGCAAATGTTGCTCCCATTTACAAAAAAGGGGACAAGTCAAACCCCGCCAACTATAGGCCTATCTCACTGACATGTGTTCTATGCAAGGTACTAGAACATATAGTTTCCTCCTCGATAGCAAAACACTTCACTAACCACAGTATTCTGTACCATTTGCAGCATGGTTTTAGAGAAAACGGTCATGCGTGACCCAACTAGTAATGCTAGTCAATGACTTGGTTACCTCTGTCTACAATAAGCATCAAGTAGATCTCATCCTATTAGACTTCAGTAAGGCTTTCGATAAGGTCAATCACGAGAAAGTACTACTAAAAATGCATGAATATGGAGTCAGAGGTCAAACATTAAGGTGGCTTAAGAGTTTTCTAGATAATAGACTCCAGTCAGTTGTCCTTAATGGTATTAGTTCAGAGGCCATTCCGGAGTCCCACAGGGATCCGTACTTGGACCCCTGCTTTTCCTAGCCTACATAAACGACCTCCCACAAAACATCAGTTCCAAAGTCCGCATCTTTGCAGATGATACTGCAGTATATCTATCACTGACATCTGCAAATGAATCGGTCACACTCCAAAATGATCTAACAAACGATCCTAAGAGATTAGAAGAGTGGGAGTTGGAGTGGGACATGGAATTTAACCCCTCCAAATGTCAAGTTATCCACGTCACCAGAAGGAAACATCCTATTCCCAGCAAATATAAACTCCATGGAGTCCTACTTGAGTCGGTCACCTCAGCCAAATACCTTGGCGTTGATATCTCAAATAACCTGTCGTGGGACACCCACATAAAAAGGTCAACAAAGAAAGCAAACCAAACATTAGGATTTCTATGTAGAAACCTCCAGGTCAAACTAAGACCATGGCTTACCAGACACTAGTGAGACCCCAGCTTGAATATGGCTCCGAGATCTGGTCGCCCCATACCCAAACATTGATAGACCAAATTGAAGGTGTCCAGCGAAGAGCAGCCCGTTGGATAAAGGCTGACTTCTATCGTACCTCTAGTGTTACAGACATGCTACATTCCCTAAATCTACGCAGACTAGATCAACGGCGTATTGACAATAGGTTATCCCTTATGTATAAAATTCATAATGATCTTGTTGCTATTCCCATTGAAAATTACCTAGTTCCTCTCTCCCGTCCTACTCGCCATTGCCATTCCTTAAGCTATAGGTTAATTACAGCAACTACAGACTACTACAAGTTTTCCTTCTTTCCAAGAACAATCTATCATTGGAACCACCTCCCTCCTGACATTGTCCATCTCCCTACCATAGAGCAATTCAATACGGCAGTTTGCCATATTGAACATGCCAGTCCCTAGTTGTTCTGCGTAGCTGCTTTTAAACTTTTACCACAACTTATTTTCATACCTTCTTAAATTATACTTTTATCTACTCATACTTTTAACTTCTTTGCGGTTTTTGACGCGCAACATGTCTACGTCCCCGCGAGGGGTTCGACATTAAAGGAAGATAGATAGATAGTATGTGTCATGACCCTTGCTGTAGTTTCTGTATTCTGACACTGTACAGGTATGTCATGACCCTTGCTGTAGTTTCTGACACTGTACAGGTATGTGTCATGACCCTTGCTGTATTCTGGCACTGTACAGGTATGTGCCATATCCTTGCATTATTCTGACACTGTACAGGTATGTGCCATGATCCTTGCTGTAGTTTCTGTATTCTGACACTGTACAAGTATATGCCATCCATACTGTAGTTAATATATTCTACACTGTACAAGTCTATGCCATCCTTACTGTAGTTTCTTATTCTGACACTGTACAGTTATGCCATCCTGTACAAGTCTATGCCATCCTTACTGTAGTTAATATATTCTACATGTACAAGTATATGCCATCCTTCTGTATTTCTTTACAGTCTATGCCATCCTTACTGTAGTTTCTATATTCTACACTGTACAAGTCTATGCCATCCTTACTGTAGTTTCTATATTCTTCCCTGTACAAGTCTATGCCATCCTTACTGTAGTTTCTATATTCTACACTACAAGTCTATGCCATCCTTACTGTAGTTTCTATATTCTGACACTGTACAAGTCTATGCCATCCTTACTGTAGTTTCTATATTCTGACACTGTACAAGTATATGCCATCCTTACTGTAGTTTCTATATTCTGACACTGTACAAGTCTATGCCATCCTTACTGTAGTTTCTATATTCTACACTGTACAAGTCTATGCCATCCTTACTGTAGTTTCTATATTCTGACACTGTACAAGTCTATGCCATCCTTACTGTAGTTTCTATATTCTACACTGTACAAGTCTATGCCATCCTTACTGTAGTTTCTATATTCTACACTGTACAAGTAACACCACATTCTACACTGTACAAGTATATGCCACCCTTACTGTAGTTTCTATATTCTACACTGTACAAGTATATGCCATCCTTACTGTAGTTTCTATATTCTGTCCCTGTACAAGTATATGCCATCCTTACTGTAGTTTCTATATTCTTCCCTGTACAAGTATATGCCATCCTTACTGTAGTTTCTATATTCTGTCCCTGTACAAGTCTATGCCATCCTTACTGTAGTTTCTATATTCTACACTGTACAAGTATATGCCATCCTTACTGTAGTTTCTATATTCTGTCCCTGTACAAGTATATGCCATCCTTACTGTAGTTTCTATATTCTACACTGTACAAGTATATGCCATCCTTACTGTAGTTTCTATATTCTACACTGTACAAGTATATGCCATCCTTACTGTATTCTTACACTATAAGTCTATGCCATCCTTACTGTAGTTTCTATATTCTGTCCCTGTACAAGTCTATGCCATCCTTACTGTAGTTTCTATATTCTGTCCCCGTACAAGTCTATGCCATCCTTACTGTAGTTTCTATATTCTACACTGTACAAGTCTATGCCATCCTTACTGTAGTTTCTATATTCTGTCCCTGTACAAGTCCATGCCATCCTTACTGTAGTTTCTATATTCTGACACTACAAGTCTATGCCATCCTTACTGTAGTTTCTATATTCTGTCCCTGTACAAGTCTATGCCATCCTTACTGTAGTTTCTGTATTCTGACACTGTACAAGTATATGCCATCCTTACTGTAGTTTCTATATTCTACACTGTACAAGTATATGCCATCCTTGCTGTAGTTTCTATATTCTATCCCTGTACAAGTCTATGCCATCCTTACTGTAGTTTCTATATTCTGTCCCTGTACAAGTATATGCCATCCTTACTGTAGTTTCTATATTCTACACTGTACAAGTCTATGCCATCCTTACTGTAGTTTCTATATTCTACACTGTACAAGTCTATGCCATCCTTACTGTAGTTTCTATATTCTGTCCCTGTACAAGTCTATGCCATCCTTACTGTAGTTTCTATATTCTACACTGTACAAGTCTATGCCATCCTTACTGTAGTTTCTGTATTCTGACACTGTACAAGTCTATGCCATCCTTACTGTAGTTTCTGTATTCTACACTGTACAAGTATATGCCATCCTTACTGTAGTTTCTGTATTCTACACTGTACAAGTATATGCCATCCTTACTGTAGTTTCTATATTCTACACTGTACAAGTCTATGCCATCCTTACTGTAGTTTCTATATTCTACACTGTACAAGACTATGCCATCCTTA
This sequence comes from Archivesica marissinica, assembly GCA_014843695.1. Taxonomy (NCBI): domain Eukaryota; kingdom Metazoa; phylum Mollusca; class Bivalvia; order Venerida; family Vesicomyidae; genus Archivesica; species Archivesica marissinica. The sequence continues at coordinate 10,196,410 of CM026403.1, forward strand.
CTGTAGTTTCTATATTCTACACTGTACAAGTATATGGCATCCTTACTGTAGTTTCTACACTGTACAAGTATATGCCACCCTTACTGTAGTTTCTATATTCTACACTGTACAAGTATATGCCATTCTTACTGTAGTTTCTATATTCTGTCCCTGTACAAGTATATGCCATCCATACTGTAGTTTCAATATTCTGTCCCTGTACAAGTATATGCCATCCGTACTGTAGTTTCTATATTCTGTCCCTGTACAAGTCTATGCCATCCTTACTGTAGTTTCTATATTCTACATTGTACAAGTATATGCCATCCTTACTGTAGTTTCTATATTCTGTCCCTGTGCAAGTATATGCCATCCTTACTGTAGTTTCTATATTCTACACTGTACACGTATATGCCATTCTTACTGTAGTTTCTACACTGTACAAGTCTATGCCATCCTTACTCTAGTTTCTATATTCTGTCCATGTACAAGTCTATGCCATCCTTACTGTAGTTTCTATATTCTGTCCATGTACAAGTATATGCCATCCTTACTGTAATTTCTATGTTCTGACATGGTCTATGCCATCCTTACTGTAGTTTCTATATTCTGTCCCTGTACAAGTCTATGCCATCCTTACTGTAATTTCTATATTCTGAAATGGTCTATGCCATCCTTACTGTAGTTTCTATATTCTGTCCCTGTACAAGTCTATGCCATCCTTACTGTAATTTCTATATTCTGCCCATGTACAAGTCTATGCTATCCTTACTGTAATTTCTATATTCTGAAATGGTCTATGCCATCCTTACTGTAGTTTCTATATTCTGTCCCTGTACAAGTCTATGCCATCCTTACTGTAATTTCTATATTCTGTCCCTGTACAAGTCTATGCCATCCTTACTGTAGTTTCTATATTCTGTCCCTGTACACGTCTATGCCATCCTTGCTGTAGTTTCTATATTCTGTCCCTGTACAAGTATATGCCATCCTTACTGTAGTTTCTATATTCTATCCCTGTACAAGTCTATGCCATCCTTACTGTAGTTTCTATATTATGACACTGTACAAGTCTATGCCATCCTTGCTGTAGTTTCTATAGTTGGACACTGTATACAATTACATGTCATCCGGTAGTGTATACCTATTAATGGATTGTGAATCCAGGGATCACAAGATCGATCCACCATCTAACCTTAATATAGAGTGGTGGAACCTATGCTCGGCGTATTCCTATGCTCGGCATATTCCATATTTCCATTTCCATACGTATTTAAATAGTTATAACCTATTTTCGCTGACAGAGGTGAAGCTTGGTTCAATAACATTCCGTTGTGCGTACCGGTAGCCTAATGCAACTGTCACATGACTGGGTCAGTAGCCGAATATAAACAGACAACTTGTTGGGAAATGTTTGTGTGCCGTTTATGAGCATTTCAGGACGGTAGCTATCCGAATTGGAAAAAATGTACAAATAACCAGAAAAAAGCTTCTTATGAGTTATTGATGTTACTAAGTCAAAATAATATATTCAACATTTACCCATGCATAAATAAAAAAATTCATGTACACCATGCATAGGTACCCTAAAGTATATAGTTCTCCATGGAAACAGGTGCCGTTGCGATAGCTGTATTTAGGCGCATGGTTACTTAATGAAGCTAACATTTTCAACAACAATTTTATGAAAGTTGTGTTCACAACTTAAGAAAATAATATTATACGGCAAATGCATTTAACTTTTTTTATAGGCCATGATATGTAGGATTTACGCTGAGTATAGGTTCCACCAGTATATATGTAGGATTTACGCCGAGCATAGGTTCCACCACTCTATATGTAGGATTTACGCTGAGCATAGGTTCCACCACTCTATATGTAGGATTTACGCCGAGCATAGGTTCCACCACTCTATATGTAGGATTTACGCTGAGCATAGGTTCCACCACTCTATATGTAGGATTTACGCTGAGCATAGGTTCCACCACTCTATAACTGTTTTTTCCCCAGATTGGATTCTAAACGCATACATATATATACATATATTGATATATATGAAAAATATTTATCATTACTAAAATTATACTAATCACATGGGCAATATCAATGATCTCCTACATTAATATTGCGGTGAATTGCGTTGAAATATCGCGTCGTGGTGAGAGTACTGAAAGTTGTTGAATTTAATGGACGACTTTAGGCGGCACATAATTGCCAAGTTACCAGAATTGAACTCTTTATTCACAGTATTGGGAAGCAATAACACACTTAAAATAGATAGTGGTGTGGGCGCATTTACTGACATTATAAACAGTGCCGCACAGCCTTTGTTTAAAAAAACGGTTAAATCTCACATTACACTAAAGGGTCGACAAATAAAACAGCTCATTTTTGCGAGATTGGTTTGACAATGAGTTAGGCGAGACTATGTGGACGCAGTATATTGTTTCAATAGAATTAAAAGCGATGTAACTAGACACATATTATTGGAGGAGACAAGAATGTATACGTTAGTTGTGAATTGTAATAAAAAAGCAATGTAAACTAGTAAAATGAGAAAAATTGAAGCTTTAAAAACGTTGGGGAGACCGTAACTAATATAGTTAGTTTAAAACTTGTGACCCAACCCATTTGCTTCAACATTTATTGACAATTCTTGTGCACAACAATGACATAAATCGTATATAATAGTATAATTATACAAGTGTGTTCATTTGTTTTGTTCTGCTCATTGTATATATAGAATGAATGCAATAAAATATGATTAAACTAAACTCTGAAAACAGAAACACCACGTGACTTCTGGAAGTACTTTTCTAAAAAAAAATCCATCAAAAGGAAAGGACATTAATATTAATCAATTGTTCGAGCATTTTAAAAACATATAAATATTACAGTTGACGATGATGCCGAGAACTTGTGTGCACGTGACTTACCAACGAACGACCCAATATTCGAGGAGCTGGGCGTGAAAAGCACAATATCAGACGTGTGTGCCGCAATAACATTGTTAAAGCAACACATGGCAGGATCTGTGAATGAACTGATAAATGAGCTTTCAATAGAGACGGCAGATATTATCTCAATGCATATAACGGACTTGTTTAATTTGATTTTTGAATCTGTGCATGTTCCGTCATTTATGGATGGATGGTATTGTGATACCCTTACATAAGAAAGGAGATGAGAACCGTAAAAACAATTACAGTGGAATCACGATTGAAAGTTGTTTATCAAAGTTATTTAATGCTGGTGTCAATAAACGGTTGTCGTCATGGTGTAATACTCAAAACAGAGTGTCCGATTCGCAATTCTGTTTCCGGAAAGGTCACTCCACAACAGATGCAAGAGTTTGTCTTCAATCATTAGTAAATCATATGTTAATTAAATAAAGGAAAACGATTATAAAATGTTGCGGATTATCCGCTCTATGTATGATTCTGTCAGATGCCGTGTGAGACACTACAAGCATTACTCTGAAGTATTTAAAATAGCGCTCGGTTTGAAACAGTGTGGCATTTGTTCACCAATTGTTGGTTCCATGTTCGAGGACGACAATTTGTTGCTATTGTTATACGCCGATGATATGGCAATATTGGCCTGCAGTGTAGCATGTACAATCTTAAGCAGTAGTGTGACCGTTGGGGTCTTAGGGTAAACGTCGACAACACAAAGGTAATTGTCTTCAGACGACGAGGTACTATATTATGGTGCAATGAACACTGGTTGTATGGCGATACACACTTAGACATTACAGATTGCTTTACTCATCTAGGTATAGTTTTAAACAGCAATGGTCTGTTTCATAACAACCAGCAGCTACTATGTGGTAAGCCCTTAAGGCCATGAATACCATATTAAGTTATTATACAATATCAAAGGATTTGATTTTACAGCAAAAACAAAATGTCATCTGTTTGATGCCTTTGTTACTTCTATATTGAACTACGGAGCTGAAGTATGGGCTATCCTAAATCAAAGGAAATTGAACGAATACATGTGCGTTTCTGTTTCGTGTTGATAAGCAATAAATTCAATGTGCTAAGAACATTATATTCATGGAAGTATTGACCTGGGATAATAAACTAAATTAATACGGTTTCTAGAATGTACTTTCAAAGTACGTTTTAATTTACTTAATGAGTATAATTGATGCATCATTTGCTAAATGCGCGTATGTTTTATTTATACATGTTTATCTTTCATATATGTCTAGATATATAGTTATCATCCATGTGATGTCAGTCAACACATGTTTTCATATATTTACCTGTTTTATTCTGAATTAGATTATATATTAGCAATGTGACGAGAGGCTACATGCCTAAATCCCAAAATAAAATTTCTGTTCTATATTTGGTTAATCAACGCAATTCACGCGAACATTTATTCTCTGAAAGAACAGTTTGTACTGACATAGATCATGTAATGACATAAATCATCATACATATACACACATTCTTAATACACATATACAATCTGAAACGAGCGATAGCAAACAATGCAATACATTTCAACAGTATGGATTCATGATTTGCCCGTGGTAATCTAAATGAATATCCACAAGGATGTGTTATTTTAGTTGAGCAAATAAATGAATTGTTGTTTACAATATTCCCAAGATGGCCGATCCCGATTTCCCGCGTCATTTGTTAGTGATCACGTGCAGTGTATTAGTCAAGGGACGTAACTAAATCTGGAAATAAGCTACATGGTATAAAGGATATAACTCTCCTCATATATTAATTAACTTACTGATCTGCCGTACTACTCGACTACAGCAACCTAAATTTACAAAATTATAATAGTGGAGGAAAATAGTACAACATACATGTATGTAATGTCAAACCCCTTGCGGGGACCAATACATGTTTTCCTGTGCACGTTTAGGCGACCAGTAAGAAGCACGGTATGTGGAGTGCCTTGCTCATTGATACCACGTAAATGCCCTAACGAACCGGGGGGGGGGGGCTTCGACTCCTTATATGATCCTCTGCCATTGGACCACGGACACCAATATAATAAGTAAATGGGATTTTCTTCTACATCTACACTCAACATACTGGACAGTATTGCCAAGTCGAGTTGTCCAAGGTGGTAATGCCGCGATCTAGCAATTTAGCTAGACCTATTTTAGTTTCGTTATGGCGAAATGGAAATCATATGTAGCATGATTCTAGTCTCCCACTTGTAACCATTTTACAACAATCACAATTAATCTTTTAATAATGTACATTAAGACTTTCCTTCATTGACGAACGACTTCTGTTACATTTGAAGTTATTCGTAAATACTTTTGCTGAATATTGCACATGCGCATAAATAGAAAAATATCGCGGGAGTTGCATTTTTCCGCGAAAGCATATTTTGTTAGTGCGTACAAAGGCAATTTTCTTGCAAAAGATGTCTTTCAATCTCTCAGAAGGTGCTATTGAGGTAACGGTTATCCATTCTCATGACTTATGTTTTAAATTGAAATGGCAGCTAAACTGAAATAATGTGACCAAGCAAAGAAAGGGCGAACATGTTAGTTTATTTTACTTTTTTTAGTTCGATTGCGAAACTAGGTCCAATAACTTATATTAATCACTTTCGAGACCTCATTCGTGATGATATCCATTGCCATGAGGAGGGAGAGCCCAGAGCAATGTGGAATTTAAATGCAATGCCTATGGGCACAATCGTAATGACTACAGCACAAATGTCACCTGAATCGAATACGGTGGGAGCCGGACAAAACACCCCCCGGACTAAACACCCCCCGGACTAAACACCCCCCGCTCATGTTTGTATAGGTGGACAAAACACCCCTCATCATTTTTACAAGGCGGACAAAACACCCCCTACGGTTTTTACAAGGCGGACAAAACACCCCCTACGGTTTTTACAAGGTGGACAAAACACCCCTATGGTTTCTGCTAATGTTAATTAGGAAGTTTTTTATTGTTGGAATTCCTTGATTAGCTCATGTATAACTGATATCATAGAATAATATGAATGGTTATTGCCAATTATATTATTTTTACACATATAACTGCGAAATGCAAACTGCAAAAAGATGCAAACTGCACAAAATGTCTGTTATATAAAGATTAATAATTAATTAAGGTTGCCAATTGATATTGCAAACTGCAAAAAGATGCAAACTGCACAATATGTCTGTTATATAAAGATTAATAATTAATTAAGGTTGCCAATTGATATTGCAAGAAACATATCTTCTGTTCCATCATTGCAACTGCAAATATGGAATTCATAACCAGTAATAAAGGCTCTAGAAAACTCTGCTGTGCAGGGTATGCGTACACTAAGAAGAAAGAGTCGAAAACAACAGTTCAGTGGGAGTGTACTCATCGCTCAAGCAAACAGTGCAAAGGTGCTGCTACAGAGGTGAAGTCTACAACAGAACACAACCATGAGGCTGATCTGTTCGCCATCGCTGCCATGAAGGTGAAGTCCGAAATCAAGGCTACCGTCCAGGCCAACAGAGGGAACCTGGGCAGAGTGTTACAGACAAACTAGCCACCGTGCCTAAGGAGGTAGCATCTGCGGCTGGCAGGGTCGATACCCTGAAGAGAGTCGTACGTCGGGCGAAACGTGGAACAGCACCCTCAGAGCCAGCAACCAGACAGGACATCCCATACCCACTACCAGAGGAATGCACCACTATGCGAGGGGACGGGTCATTCCTAATCTACGACAACGGATCCAGACATCAGAGGCTACTGGTGTTCGCAAGCGGTGATGGATTTGAGCTCCTCGAAAACGCTGATACATGGTTCATGGATGGAACCCACTCCACAGCGCCCTCTCAGTTCCCTCAGCTGTTCTGCATCCGTGTTCCTCTGGGAGAAACATGTGTGTCTGCTGCCATCCAAACATCAGGAGGTGTATGAAGAGTGCCTCACCGCCCTCCTAGACGCCTGCCTGAGAAAGGACATCCATCCTAACCCCAACCGCATTGTCGCAGACTACGAGGTCGCCATACACAACGCAGTAAGGGCTGTCATCTCGGCAAATATTCATATACAGGGATGTTTCTACCACCTCACTCAGTCAACATGGAGACGTGTCCAGTCCGAGGGTCTTCAGAATCTCTACAAGTCAGATGAAGAAGTTCGCATCTTCTGTGGGATGCTTGATGCCCTGGCATTCCTTCCAGTCGACCGGGTCAAAGAGGGAATGAGAATCCTGAAGGAAACTGTGCCAGAAAATCTCAACGGGCTGATCGAGTATTTCGACGGAACGTATGTGTCCGGAAATCACAGAGCTATGGTTGGTGAGGAAGGAAGAATGAGGTTCCGGCGAACAACTCCACGGTTTCCACCTCAGATCTGGAATGTTCATGACGCCACAGTGACAGACCAGCATCGCACTAATAATATGTGCGAGTCATGGAATAATGGTTTCAAGCATTTGGTTGGCCATAACAACCCATCACTGTGGACTGTAATCCAGTGCTTACAGAGGGACGCCGCACTGGTAGAAACAGAAGTGTACAGTAACCAGCAGGGGCAACCAGCTCCCAAGAAAAAAAGAGAAAAAACACTCGTACACCAGAAGCGCCTTAAGACATTGTGCCTTCAACTCAACAACGGACAGAAGACTCTGGCCCAGTTTCTGCACACCATGGGACAGTGCATCAGACTGCATTAAACTGGACAAAACATTTTTTAGGTGCTAAAAACTATGTGCTAAGTGTAGCTTATATTGAATAAATTTAAATTTTCTTTGGTAATGAAATATAATGTTAATGTAAAATTGGTCTTTAGGTGTTGAAACTAAACTGATTATCAATTTTAAGGTAACACTTTGTAAGCAATTAATAGTGATTAAATACTTCAAAGTGTTACCTTTAATTTGACAATCAGTTGAAAACTGATATCTTATTCTGTTATGTAAATCCATTTGAATGTTTTATTTTCTGTGTAAATTAAACATGTGTAATAAAATAAAAAATAAAATATTGAAAAATATTTTGTCATTATTGTAACCTCATTATTAGGTGTTTTAGTTAAGGGGTGTTTTGTCCACCTTGTAAAAACCGTAGGGGATGTTTTGTCCACCTTGTAAAAATGATGAGGGGTATTTTAGTCCGGGGGGTGTTTTGTCCTACACTCGAATACGGTATCACGACTTCCACGCATGGAAATGTTAGTCACCCGTCCTGTGTATGTATGTTCCATTAATGTAAGCATCCACTGCGCTATCATGACTTCCAGGTAGATGGGTACCTTGCTCAATGCCAAGTGCTACATACGTGGCTTGACCCAGTATCAAGACTTTCTTTGGAGGGGTCACGATGCTTTCTTTCCATTAATGGACTCGTGTTCAGTGCATTTCTCAAGGACACAGTGTCCGAGTAACACGCAACCACGAACCATGGATGCCATACTACAGAACACATCAGGAGAAATGCACACATTCCGCCTGTACACTGCGGTATGACTTAACTCGAGTAAGAAATTTGTGGCGTTTATCGGGAGAACAGTTTTCCGCATATGTAAGAGAAACCCCACATTTCTTGGTGGAAAATTTCCACGGCAATTTGCAACAATGTTTTGCAATACTTGGTATAATGCTGGTATATGGCCACCTAATATGGTTGTGTACATGGATATTCTGAGCATAGTGAGTATTTTAACAGTTTTGGAGGAGGGAGTTGGGTGTTTATGCATAGTTAAAGCTTTACCAGGAAAGAAAATAAACTGAGTAATCTAATGAGTGTGTTAATTAAGCTTATAATGATTTTGTAACTAGTTTCCTAAACTAAAGTCTGTACCACCTGCGGCACTCGTTAAGAACAATTAGCGGGACCTCTCATCAAAATTCGGGTTATATGAATTTAGTTGGGTCGGTCGTGTTATGCCAAAGAAACTATTTTTTAGGAATCGCCAACGTTGTAAGAACTTGTCTTGTTTCGCAATCGAGCTATAATAAATTTGTATAATCTACTATTTCTTCCAAATCGCACTAGCTCCATATATCTACTTACTCATGTGACTGACCAGGCTAATGTGGTCATCTTGTTAAGACATGACATATTTCTTATAGGAAACTTGGGCGAAATAGTTTTATGTACAGTACAGGTCCTGCAGACTTTTCAAAATCTACGAGACCCCGCGGATGCGATTTCCACGGTCCTGAAATGTATGTCCACTCCATAGCGCGGAAAATCAATCTTATTGCCACGCATTTCACTTCCGCGGGCCCCAAGCTATAACACCGCAGACCATCGCCGACAAAATGAACTGCATGTACATGTACTATTATTATTTAACTCTTTCAACCCCAAGTAACTGACATGGATTGGTGCATGCTATTTTTAGACCAATATATGAATAAGAAAATTACCTTTGGACCAGTTCATTTATCAAAATTGGTAATTTTATCTAAAAATAGTAATAATTATTACTGGCAAAAAAAGTGCAGATCCTGATGAGACGGCTCATTACGAGCCGGCTCATCTGGATCTACACTTTTCATAAGCCTATTTAGAGGCCTGTGGGGTTGAAAGGGTTAAATACAATTACGTCTATTGAAATGTTGTATTTAATTGTCATAGTGTCTTGTAACCCTATTTTGTTGAAATAATCTTTTATGTATATAGTAAATAACAATTTAGGACGCACAATTATGACTCGATGGGCCCAATGCAATGTTAATGTTATGGATATACTGTGACATATTATCCATGTATTTTTCAATGACTAATTATGTTCTATTTTCAGGCAATTGTTAGCGGTAATCAGTATGATAGCCCATTGTTCCAGATCATTGTAAGTGATATCACTGAAAACCAATTATAATTTTATACTTTCAAGTTTCAAATTTATTGGCATAATCAGCAACTATATTGCCTTTGGCCATTTACAATGATAGAAATATGGCAAAGACATCACAAAACATGTTACAGATATACATATAATATAAACAAATACAATACATTTAATAAACAGTAATAATTGACAGGGTATTACTACGTAATGACATAGCTTCGTTGATGTACTTACAAACATTAATCAAATATTTTTGATTTTTGCATGACATGATAGATATAAATTTATTTATTGATGGCCATCCTATGTAGTCCAAATATTTCAATCTTATATCTCTGTATTTTTCACAACATAATATAAAATGGTATTCTGATTCAATTACATTTTGATTGCATAATTTACATAATCTATTGTTTCTATCAATACCATTAAATCTTCCAAATTCAATTTCTAATTTATGGGAGGTTAATCTTAAACATGTAAAACATTGATGTAAACTATCACTAGAAATTTGATCAATATTAATATACTAATAATTTTGTGCTACATTTGTATTTAATAGTTTACTTTCAGGTTTTGTTTATTTTCTAAAATTTCCAAGCTGAATTTGTTATTGAATTGATTAAAATGATTGGGTTGATATCCATAAATAGATATATAAAATGCTTACTTTCCACAATAACATGCTACAATGATACAATGTTTAACATGTATAATGTATTACAGTGTAAGCTTGTAATGTGCAGTAAGCAGCCAGCTTCAATATTCTCCTGTTAACCTTTTCAACACCACAGGACTCTCAATAGGCTTACAAAAAGTGTAGATCCAGATGAGCTGGCTCGTGACGAGCCGTCTCATCAGGATCTGTACTTTTTGCCAGTAATATTACTATATTTAGACAAAAATTACCCATTTTGATAAATGAACTGGTCCAAATGTAATTTTCTTATTAATTTATTGGTCTGAAAATATCATGCACCAGTCCATGTCAGTTACTTGGTGTTGAATGGGTTAACTGTCATTTTAATACATATATAATATTCCTACATGTACACAAATGTATGCCAGTCATGTAAATCCATTGAATGTCTGCTTAACCCTGTACACCACAACCAGGGTTCCCGCTGTCGGTCGCCAATTGCGACAAAAAACAAAATATTGGCGTTAAATTTTGTGAATTGGCTTTGGCACAGCTTTTTTGGCACATGTTTTGTCAAATACATGGCTTCAAATATTTATTTGTGAACTATATGGCTCTTATTTGGCTCCAGTGTTATTCAATTGGTGACAGAAGTGGCGCAGACAAACATTCAGACAGAGGGAACCTTTACAACATAAGATGCATATTACACATTTTGTATCCATACAGCTGATCAGCAATATGCACACTTTACTACATACTAACATACTCTGGCAATAGATAACAGCGTGCAACGGTGCTATATATGGGTAGGCATAAAGGAGCTATGTGGAGGCCGGGAAATAAGCCCAAAAGTGGGAAATACCGGGAAATAAGATTATGTGTCTTCCAAACACGTTTTTTGCTCATTTTTATGCATTGCTACCACTCTATAAGTGCTTAAACTGTTTCGTCCCTGCCAGGGGTACTCATCAGGTGGCATCATTGGCAACCACAACCGTTTTTTTGGGGTTTTATTGTTTTCTAAATTTTATTGTTGTTTTTTTTCATTTATTTTTTCGTTTTTCTTGTTGGAATGTTTCTTCAGCCAGTAGTCTGTCTTCACCAGTCGATTTCCTCTCTACCTCTCAGGAAGCAGTAGCATAGCACCAGCTTCGCTTCAAAAGTGTATATTCAGTGGCTGAGATTTACTGGAACATAACTGAGTGTGGATTTGGGTCGCCTTATATGATGCAAGGTTGAGTAAAACTCAATTTGACAAGTATAGTATTGTTTGGTTTTTAGGCAATACAGACACCTGGTTGTCTGTTAGATGGAAGCCACTGTCCACTATCCGCTCTGACAGTGTATTCCAGTGAGATTAGGACTATAGAGTATGGACACCTTTGTCTAATTGGCTGACATCTCTCACACCTACATGTATCTTGAAATTGAAGTCCCACAACACACCTTAACACCTGACTGGGCATTGCTAATTGAAATTGTGTACAAACAAACAGTGTGGGTCATCTCAAATTATGATTCTGACTTCTTTAATAACTAATTGATTATTTTAATAATACAGCTATATTATGAACACATTTCAGGGATAATCCTAAAAACATTTGCATTTTGCCTACTACATTAAACATTTAAAATACCTCCAATAAATGTATGTATAAACTCCTTAAACTGTGTTTGTATACAATGTATATTAGAGTAATAATGAACAGTCTCAATAATGTTAGATCTCTAACATTTATATAAAGATTATAAGCAATGCGTAAATGCCACTATGAATGCCTGTATTTTTCGTCATTTTCATCCTGCACACATGATACTACAATCGGTACACCGGGTAATAGAAATTGTATGGTATATATACCCGTATTTACCACCAAAATCATCCAAATTCTTATTTCCCGGTATCCAAATTCTTATTTCCCGGTATTTCCCGAAATTGCCAACCCTGTGTGGAGTAGAGGCAGTGAGTGTTCTGCGAAGGCATTAATGTGGAGTAGAGGCAGTGAGTGTTCTGCGAAGGCATTAATGTAGAGTAGAGGCAGTGAGCGTTCTGCGAAGGCATTAATGTAGAGTAGAGGCAGTGAGTGTTCTGCGAAGGCATTAATGTAGAGTAGAGGCAGTGAGTGTTCTGCGAAGGCATTAATGTGGAGTAGAGGCAGTGAGTGTTCTGCGAAGGCATTAATGTGGAGTAGAGGCAGTGAGTGTTCTGCGAAGGCATTAATGTAGAGTAGAGGCAGTGAGTGTTCTGCGAAGGCATTAATGTAGAGTAGAGGCAGTGAGTGTTCTGCGAAGGCATTAATGTGGAGTAGAGGCAGTGAGTGTTCTGCGAAGGCATTAATGTGGAGTAGAGGCAGTGAGTGTTCTGCGAAGGCATTAATGTGGAGTAGAGGCAGTGAGCGTTCTGCGAAGGCATTAATGTAGAGTAGAGGCAGTGAGTGTTCTGCGAAGGCATTAATGTAGAGTAGAGGCAGTGAGTGTTCTGCGAAGGCATTAATGTGGAGTAGAGGCAGTGAGTGTTCTGCGAAGGCATTAATGTGGAGTAGAGGCAGTGAGTGTTCTGCGAAGGCATTAATGTGGAGTAGAGGCAGTGAGTGTTCTGCGAAGGCATTAATGTAGAGTAGAGGCAGTGAGTGTTCTGCGAAGGCATTAATGTAGAGTAGAGGCAGTGAGTGTTCTGCGAAGGCATTAATGTGGAGTAGAGGCAGTGAGTGTTCTGCGAAGGCATTAATGTGGAGTAGAGGCAGTGAGTGTTCTGCGAAGGCATTAATGTGGAGTAGAGGCAGTGAGTGTTCTGCGAAGGCATTAATGTGGAGTAGAGGCAGTGAGTGTTCTGCGAAGGCATTAATGTGGAGTAGAGGCAGTGAGTGTTCTGCGAAGGCATTAATGTAGAGTAGAGGCAGTGAGTGTTCTGCGAAGGCATTAATGTGGAGTAGAGGCAGTGAGTGTTCTGCGAAGGCATTAATGTGGAGTAGAGGCAGTGAGTGTTCTGCGAAGGCATTAATGTAGAGTAGAGGCAGTGAGTGTTCTGCGAAGGCATTAATGTGGAGTAGAGGCAGTGAGTGTTCTGCGAAGGCATTAATGTGGAGTAGAGGCAGTGAGTGTTCTGCGAAGGCATTAATGTGGAGTAGAGGCAGTGAGTGTTCTGCGAAGGCATTAATGTGGAGTAGAGGCAGTGAGTGTTCTGCGAAGGCATTAATGTGGAGTAGAGGCAGTGAGTGTTCTGCGAAGGCATTAATGTAGAGTAGAGGCAGTGAGTGTTCTGCGAAGGCATTAATGTGGAGTAGAGGCAGTGAGTGTTCTGCGAAGGCATTAATGTGGAGTAGAGGCAGTGAGTGTTCTGCGAAGGCATTAATGTAGAGTAGAGGCAGTGAGTGTTCTGCGAAGGCATTAATGTAGAGTAGAGGCAGTGAGTGTTCTGCGAAGGCATTAATGTGGAGTAGAGGCAGTGAGTGTTCTGCGAAGGCATTAATGTGGAGTAGAGGCAGTGAGTGTTCTGCGAAGGCATTAATGTGGAGTAGAGGCAGTGAGTGTTCTGCGAAGGCATTAATGTGGAGTAGAGGCAGTGAGTGTTCTGCGAAGGCATTAATGTAGAGTAGAGGCAGTGAGTGTTCTGCGAAGGCATTAATGTAGAGTAGAGGCAGTGACTGTTCTGCGAAGGCATTAATGTGGAGTAGAGGCAGTGAGTGTTCTGCGAAGGCATTAATGTGGAGTAGAGGCAGTGAGTGTTCTGCGAAGGCATTAATGTAGAGTAGAGGCAGTGAGTGTTCTGCGAAGGCATTAATGTGGAGTAGAGGCAGTGAGTGTTCTGCGAAGGCATTAATGTGGAGTAGAGGCAGTGAGTGTTCTGCGAAGGCATTAATGTGGAGTAGAGGCAGTGAGTGTTCTGCGAAGGCATTAATGTGGAGTAGAGGCAGTGAGTGTTCTGCGAAGGCATTAATGTAGAGTAGAGGCAGTGAGTGTTCTGCGAAGGCATTAATGTAGAGTAGAGGCAGTGAGTGTTCTGCGAAGGCATTAATGTGGAGTAGAGGCAGTGAGTGTTCTGCGAAGGCATTAATGTAGAGTAGAGGCAGTGAGTGTTCTGCGAAGGCATTAATGTGGAGTAGAGGCAGTGAGTGTTCTGCGAAGGCATTAATGTGGAGTAGAGGCAGTGAGTGTTCTGCGAAGGCATTAATGTAGAGTAGAGGCAGTGAGTGTTCTGCGAAGGCATTAATGTAGAGTAGAGGCAGTGAGTGTTCTGCGAAGGCATTAATGTAGAGTAGAGGCAGTGAGTGTTCTGCGAAGGCATTAATGTGGAGTAGGGGCAGTGAGTGTTCTGCGAAGGCATTAATGTGGAGTAGAGGCAGTGAGTGTTCTGCGAAGGCATTAATGTAGAGTAGAGGCAGTGAGTGTTCTGCGAAGGCATTAATGTAGAGTAGAGGCAGTGAGTGTTCTGCGAAGGCATTAATGTAGAGTAGAGGCAGTGAGTGTTCTGCGAAGGCATTAATGTAGAGTAGAGGCAGCGAGTGTTCTGTGAAAGATTTAAACGAGACATTTGTTCCATAGACTGATTGAGGAGAAAAAACAGGGTACAATTTGAAAAATTGTTGACATTGTTTCGTAAATGCATTATATCTTGAAATGAATACAATTAATTGTTTCAGTCTGTGTCCTAAAAATATCCAATTGTTTAATGAAAGCCACTTCCTGTAGCAAAACCTACTGTTTAACGAAAACTATCCGAGATTTGAAGTGATGCTGCAAGACATCTTGAAAAATACAAACTTGTTTTTTTCCGTTGTAGGCAACACCATTTTTATACATAGAATCAACGTTAAAACACATGTTCATAATACTTAACAGAGATCATTTTAGAGGGTGATGTGGGCGAAGAAATAGTCACCCTAGGGCATAGTATTAGGCAGAAATATCAAAATGGGAGTCTAACAAAATAAGTCCAGCCCCAGAGCGGGACCCGAATGATGATGGAAATTGCCGCACGGACTCGATGTGAGAACGGCGAACTGACGTGATCAAAATGCGGCAGAAACTGGGAAAGCCCGGGTGGGAAAGCCTCTCCAAAAAGGAATTGCGAACAATATTAGCCTATTATAGGGTCCAGTTCTTGTCATTGCTTTACAGCTGCATATATATGTTAACAAACCTGGTGAGGTCTCGGAGAAAAAAAGAAAGAAAAACAACTGTTATCAGCCATTTTTTTAACTGGCCGTCGGTAACCGTCGCCAATATAATTGACCGTCTTATTAGGTGATAGGCCGTCGAAAAGACGGCCCGACGGCTCTCTGCCTAATACTGTGCCCTAGGGACCCTACATTGCCCTGTGGGGGCCTACTTTCCCTACAACCTTTTTTTTTACAATTTTCATACAAAATTTTGGCCATTATAAAGTACTCCTTCTATTCAAAAGTATTTAATGGTCATACTGTGCATTTTAGCCATATTTCGTTGACATTTATTAAATAACACCATTTAACCCTTTCCTTCATAGAGATTTAGGTTAATATACTATTATATCTCCATACAAACCACAGCCATTTAACCCTTTCCTTCATAGAGATTTAGGTTAATATACTATTATATCTCCATACAAACCACAGCCATTTAACCCTTTCCTTCAGAGATTTAGGTTAATATACTATTATATCTCCATACAAACGACAGCCATTTAACCCTTTCCTTCACAGAGATTCAGGTTAATATACTATTATATCTCCATACAAACGACAGCCATTTAACCCTTTCCTTCATAGAGATTTAGGTTAATATACTATTATATCTCCATACAAACGACAGCCATTTAACCCTTTCCTTCATAGAGATTCAGGTTAATATACTATTATATCTCCATACAAACGACAGCCATTTAGCTATCATGCAGTGGATAAGTAGTCGCCATATCTATCCCACCTCCATAGATATTACGGGGATTACATGAGATTCTGGCCTTTATTATGAGCATTAGTTTGGCTACTACATTGTCAATGTATGTCATATTGGTAATGGCACCAAGAGATGCTTCTATGAGGGAAAGTGTTAAAGGACGCTATTGCGCGCTTTCTCACTTTTCCCAAATATTCTGACAATTAATGAACCCTGCTTTATTGCGGCCTTGGTAGAACACTGTGAAGGGTTAACATAGATTTGATTGTATGTTCCCGTGTGTATGTTCCTCACTCCCAACTGAATTCCAGTAATTTATTTTCATACTGTGATTTATCGAAATGAATGTGCCTGTGTTTTTTTTACAGAGTAGCAAGCTGATCTCGTCCGGAAGTGGGACTGATCGATACAGAATACTACTGTCGGATGGAAAACACAGCTACTCTCGTTAGTATAGAATTTCATGTGTGTATTTGTGTTGTGCATATGTTAACAATCATGTGGACAATTCATCCTGTTTGCTGCTGACTACTGACTGATTCACAACGGTTGTTCCACTCACATACATCAACCAGTCCACCTCCGTGGTCGAGTGGTTACGGTCGCTGACTTGTATACCACTGTAACCTATCATCACTGATGGTCACGGGTTCGAGCCCCGCTCAGACCGTGTCTCATTTATATGAAAAAGTTGGCAGTTTCTTACGGAGGTTGGTGCACCCAAGTACTGGTTAACCGCTGGAGCCTGCCCAGGAAAGGTGTTGTTAGGTAAACTGCCCGCCGGCGATATAGCCCAAAATGGTGCTGATGCAGGCGTAAAACCCGAAATATAACATAACAGACATCAACCTGTTCCACTCACAGACATCAGCATGATTAATTAAAATCGATTATGCCATTACCTCAAGAATGGACTAGCTATGTATGCTAATTTTCACGTACAACTTGACTGAAGTTTGCAAGCTACATTTTTACTATAAAAACTTTTGGACTGTCTTACTCGCCATAGTGAACGAACGAGGATATTCTCTAACCACTGGGTTTGTATTCTAGCCTGTACTAACCACTGGGTTTGTATTCTAGCCTGTACTAACCACTGGGTTTGTATTCTAGCCTGTACTAACCACTGGGTTTGTATTCTAGCCTGTACTAACCACTGCGTTTGTATTCTAGCCTGTACTAACCACTGCGTTTGTATTCTAGCCTGTACTAACCACTGCGTTTGTATTCTAGCCTGTACTAACCACTGCGTTTGTATTCTAGCCTGTACTAACCACTGCGTTTGTATTCTAGGCTTCTAGCCTGTACTAACCACTGCGTTTGTATTCTAGCCTGTACTAACCACTGCGTTTGTATTCTAGCCTGTATACTAACCACTGCGTTTGTATTCTAGCCTGTACTAACCACTGCGTTGGTATTCTAGCCTGTACATTTGGTCTTTTAAATGTTGTTTCGTGTTTGATTCTCAGTTCATCCATCGGTCGGTTGCTCTAAACATACGGTCACAATACTATATGGATGCTAAGTTTTATCGTGTCGGAGTTGTCAACTTGATTGACTGTCAATTAATCGACCATCGCAGTGGGTTTGAGCCATGTCCATATCGTATTCTGTCAGGTGAGAAGCTATCCCACTGACATGTTGATGTATAGCAAAGACTCTGTGGTGTATTTGATCCAGTATCCATCGTGTAACCGTGAGGTTGTGAATTTGAGCCCCGTTAAAATCACGGTGATTGTATCCTTCGACAAGACACTTATATCCACATTGCCTCTTCTCTTATGAGGTCTCCTCCATAGCGATTAACCCATTCAACACCAAGTAACTCACATGGACTGGTCCATGATATTCATAAACCAATAAATGAATCAGAAAATCACATTTTGACAAGTTCATTTATCAAAATGGGTAATTATGTCTAAAAATAGTCATATCACTTGGCAAAAAGTGCAGATCCTGATGAGACGGCTCGTCACGAGCCGGCTCATCTGGATCTACACTTTTTGTAAGCCTATTTAGAGGTCTGTGGTGTTGAAAGTGTTAATCTAATGTTGTAAAAACTTGTTTCTCAATCAAGTTGAAATTAGTCGTACATGTATAATGTAGATGTTCATGGTAAATGTTTGAAACACTGCTTGTATAGGTACTAAATCTGCTTGTAAGCAAACAAGACGTGTAGGCTAGCTCAAAAATGTAGGCGTAATTTAACATGGTGTAAGTAAAACTTGAAGCACACAAGATTTGTTACATTTGAAGGTTGATGTTTCAGATGTGATGTTAGCGACACAGTTGAATCCAATGATGGAAACTGGAGAGATGGACAATCTTTGTGTGGTTCGCTGTAAACAGTACATCTGTAACACCCTGCAAGGAGATAGGTAAGTCTAGTATCTATATTCAACTTATATAATGTTTGGGAGAAGTGACAGACGCGAATGCACCCTTAAATTGTGTTATTTAATAAATTTCAACAAGATTGAGTTAAAAGTCACAATTTGATGATTTTGAATAGAAGGAATGCATTATATTGGGCCAGTGTATCTTACTGGA
Source organism: Archivesica marissinica (assembly GCA_014843695.1). Taxonomy (NCBI): domain Eukaryota; kingdom Metazoa; phylum Mollusca; class Bivalvia; order Venerida; family Vesicomyidae; genus Archivesica; species Archivesica marissinica. The sequence goes on from CM026403.1 coordinate 10,215,238, forward strand.
CAATATTTTGTATGAAAATTGTAAAATAAAATATATTTTTTAGGGAGATGTCGGGGGTCCCCAGGGGGAGAAGTCAGGGTCTCTAGGGGCGACTATTTCACCCCAGTCACCCTGACTAATTGATATATTGTTTTTCTCAGAGTTGTTCGAGTTGAATGTGTTACTTCCGGATACTCCCAATCATTGTTCGAGTTGAATGTGTTACTTCCGAATACTCCCAATCATTGTTCGAGTTGAATGTGTTACTTCCGGATACTCCCAATCATTGTTCGAGTTGAATGTGTTACTTCCGGATACTCCCAATCATTGTTCGAGTTGAATGTGTTACTTCCGGATACTCCCAATCATTGTTCGAGTTGAATGTGTTACTTCCGGATACTCCCAATCATTGTTCGAGTTGAATGTGTTACTTCCGGATACTCCCAATCATTGTTCGAGTTGAATGTGTTACTTCCGGATACTCCCAATCATTGTTCGAGTTGAATGTGTTACTTCCGGATACTCCCAATCATTGTTCGAGTTGAATGTGTTACTTCCGGATACTCCCAATCATTGTTCGAGTTGAATGTGTTACTTCCGGATACTCCCAATCATTGTTCGAGTTGAATGTGTTACTTCCGGATACTCCCAATCATTGTTCGAGTTGAATGTGTTACTTCCGGATACTCCCAATCATTGTGACCGATGTTTTTTTTAAGTTGTACTGGAGATGAATTCTTGAGGAATCTCTATACATCTGGATTGTGCAATGTTCATGGTTCCACCTGGATACCCACTCTACTCTGGTCGTTGGTATGGCAATCTCGTGAATTTTGAGGCGTATGTGTGCAAACTATCCTACCGGCTTTTGTTGGTAATCTTTGTTCCCTCTCTGAATGTTTGTCTGCGCCACTTCTGTCGCTAATTGAAAAACACTGGAGCCAATTAAAAACACTTGGAGACAAATAAGAGCCATATAGTTCACAAATTAATATTTCAAGCCATGTATTTGACAAAACATTTCCCCCCACCCAAATGTTGCGCCATGTTGCACTACTAGCTTCCGATTTAATCCATTTGTTCTTGTATATTAATGTTACAACATGATGTAAATATTGATAAAATAAAATATGTTTAAACTAAATGTTGCGCCACAAAATTTAGTGCCAATATTTGTATTTTGTCGCCTAAAGCGACGGACAACGAGAACCCTGGTAATCACAAAATAGCCTACATAATATGAACATATGATACTGAACCTAGCCAATGGCTATAAATGTTATTCTGTTTAAAGATTAATAAACAAAAGTAATGAATTAAGTTTGAGCTTTAGAAATGTGTGTGTTTTCAGACGTGTGATGATACTGCTTGAAGTGGAAGTCTTAGCCAAAGGTGGTGAGGTGAACGGTAGAATCGGGAGTCCACAGCCCTTCAAACCAGGCCAAGTCTCGGATCAGGCACCTTCACAACCAGCACCCAGCTCAAACACAGCCACAAGCACACTGGCCAGCAGACCAGCACCAGGTTGGCTGTTATATTAATATGTGAGGCTTTGTAGGAGCCCATCTACTAGCAGTATGCTTCAATTGTCTTCGTTTTTCAAATGTAAAATAATTGTTGATTGGTTTCAAAAAATATCGTGGACTCCGTGGGTAAGTGGTTACGGTCGTTTACTTCAAATCACTTGCCCATCCCATCCCCACTGCTTGTTCAAATGCTGAGGAAGCTATGCAGCTGGCTTACAAATGGTCAGTGGTTCTACCCAGGTGTCTCTCCGTGTCTGAAATACTGCTCAAAGGAGCATCCATGGTATTCATGTGCCAAAAATAAAAGAAAAAAAGTTGCGCCAAATATTTTCTCCAATTCATATTTTAGCACCAGTATTTGTGACTATATTCCCCCATGTCACCTTGTAGGATGGGCCCGGACATAAATGTTGAAAATAATTTGTAATGAGGCGTTTTATTCCAGTCTTTCTGTTGTCTTGATCAATGAGAATATGATGGATGGTTACTCGGACATATGAAGCTTCACCGTGCTAATGTTCTTGTTGTCTTGTAGCAAGTATTGGTACCAAGAGGTTACTGGGACATATGAAGCTTCACCGTGCTAATGTTCTTGTTGTCTTGTAGCAAGTATTGGTACCAAGAGGTTACTGGGACATATGAAGCTTCACCGTGCTAATGTTTATGTTGTCTTGTAGCAAGTATTGGTACCAAGAGGTTACTGGGACATATGTAGCTTCACCGTGCTAATGTTTATGTTGTCTTGTAGCAAGTATTGGTACCAAGATGTTACTGGGACATATGAAGCTTCACCGTGCTAATGTTCATGTTGTATTGTAGCAAGTATTGGTACCAAGAGTCCACCATCCAACAAAGCGGCATTCAGCATCAAGCCATCCACTCCTGGAACACCTGGTAGTAGCAGGATACACAGCATCGCCAGTCTAACACCTTACCAAAACAGGTACGCTATCACAGTCTAACACCTTACCAAAACACTTATGCTATCAATAACACCTTACCAAAACAGGTACGCTATCACAGTCTAATACCTTACCAAAACAGGTATGCTATCACAGTCTTAACACCTTACCAAAACAGGTATGCTATCACAGTCTTAACACCTTACCAAAACAGGTATGCTATCACAGTCTAATACCTTACCAAAACAGGTATGCTATCACAGTCTAACACCTTACCAAAACAGGTATGCTATCACAGTCTAATACCGTACCAAAACAGGTATGCTATCACAGTCTAACACCTTACCAAAACAGGTATGCTATCACAGTCTCACAGTCTAACACCCAACCAAAACAGGTATGCTATCACAGTCTAACACCTTACAAAACAGGTATGCTATCACAGTCTAACACCTTACCAAAACAGGTATGCTATCACAGTCTAATACCTTACCAAAACAGGTATGCTATCACAGTCTAACACCTTACCAAAACAGGTATGCTATCACAGTCTAACACCTTACCAAAACAGGTATGCTATCACAGTCTCACAGTCTAACACCCAACCAAAACAGGTATGCTATCACAGTCTAACACCTTACCAAAACAGGTATGCTATCACAGTCTAATACCGTACCAAAACAGGTACGCTATCACAGTCTCACAGTCTAACACCCAACCAAAACAGGTATGCTATCACAGTCTAACACCTTACCAAAACAGGTATGCTATCACAGTCTAACTAACACCTTACCAAAACAGGTATGCAATCACAATCTAACACCGTACCAAAACAAGTATGCAATCACAATCTTAATACCGTACCAAAACAGATGTTATATAACAGTCTAATAGGGGTTAGAGAATCCACCCACCCCCGGCAAATGAGCGTTGTCGCGAGGCGAGATAGAAGTTTATGCTGCTAGTCCAACAGGACTTCTTTCTAGAAATAAAGTTCCAGACTTTGACGACGATGTCCATGTATACATTGCAATCCATGCATGCATGTGTAATGCAATCAACACCGTTATTATTTTTTTGGTTGCGTGTGTCTGTGTGTTTGCAGAATAACTCGTAATTGTTAATTATTACATGCGTAATTATCATAGTAAGAGACCATATATCATGAATAATATATGTCACTTTCTTTCAAACTTAAATGTAAAATTTTAAATTAAGAAGCACTCAAAACATTTACCATTATTTTTGCCCTACCATATAAATAAACTTGTTTATAGCTGTTCTAAATATTATTTGGGAAGAGCCGTCTCTAATCTCTCTAAGAACTTGTGTCGTGGCCATTTTTTGATTTCTTTGTACCTATATTGTATGTAGATTCTGTATATATTGTATGTAGATTCTGTATATATTGTATGTAGATTCTGTATATATTGTATGTAGATTCTGTATATATTGTATGTAGATTCTGTATATATTGTATGTAGATTCTGTATATATTGTATGTAGATTCTGTATATATTGTATGTAGATTCTGTATATATTGTATGTAGATTCTGTATATATTGTATGTAGATTCTGTATATATTGTATGTAGATTCTGTATATATTGTATGTAGATTCTGTATATATTGTATGTAGATTCTGTATATATTGTATGTAGATTCTGTATATATTGTATGTAGATTCTGTATATATTGTATGTATATTCTGTATATATTGTATGTAGATTCTGTATATATTGTATGTAGATTCTGTATATATTGTATGTAGATTCTGTATATATTGTATGTAGATTATGTATATATTGTATGTAGATTCTGTATACATTGTATGTAGATTCTGTATATATTGTATGTAGATTCTGTATATATTGTATGTAGATTCTGTATATATTGTATGTAGATTCTGTATATATTGTATGTAGATTCTGTATATATTGTATGTATATTCTGTATATATTGTATGTAGATTCTGTATATATTGTATGTAGATTCTGTATATATTGTATGTAGATTCTGTATATATTGTATGTAGATTCTGTATATATTGTATGTAGATTCTGTGTCATAATAGAGCAAAATAAAATATGATTAAACTAAACTAATAACTCAACATTGTGTATGAATTTTGATGAAACTTTGTGTATATGTAGATGGTTGGTACAGGAGAAAGTGATCGATTTTGTGGTCATGGCAGTCAGTCCTGTACATCTCCGAGTGCTGATCTCAGTTTTATTTATTGTTTATTTAGGCAATTGCTAGTAACAGAATGTTTTGGTTGGTTAGTTTTACAAATTTATTTTAGCTTCAATGTATGTCTCTCAGGTGGCGTGTACGTGCCCGTGTCACGCAGAAGAGTAACATCCGTACCTGGAGCAAC
>CM026403.1:10221023-10248735 GCA_014843695.1 Archivesica marissinica
CCAAAACAGGTATGCTATCACAGTCTAACACCTTACCAAAACAGGTATGCTATCACAGTCTAATACCTTACCAAAACAGGTATGCTATCACAGTCTAACACCTTACCAAAACAGGTATGCTATCACAGTCTAACACCTTACCAAAACAGGTATGCTATCACAGTCTCACAGTCTAACACCCAACCAAAACAGGTATGCTATCACAGTCTAACACCTTACCAAAACAGGTATGCTATCACAGTCTAATACCGTACCAAAACAGGTACGCTATCACAGTCTCACAGTCTAACACCCAACCAAAACAGGTATGCTATCACAGTCTAACACCTTACCAAAACAGGTATGCTATCACAGTCTAACTAACACCTTACCAAAACAGGTATGCAATCACAATCTAACACCGTACCAAAACAAGTATGCAATCACAATCTTAATACCGTACCAAAACAGATGTTATATAACAGTCTAATAGGGGTTAGAGAATCCACCCACCCCCGGCAAATGAGCGTTGTCGCGAGGCGAGATAGAAGTTTATGCTGCTAGTCCAACAGGACTTCTTTCTAGAAATAAAGTTCCAGACTTTGACGACGATGTCCATGTATACATTGCAATCCATGCATGCATGTGTAATGCAATCAACACCGTTATTATTTTTTTGGTTGCGTGTGTCTGTGTGTTTGCAGAATAACTCGTAATTGTTAATTATTACATGCGTAATTATCATAGTAAGAGACCATATATCATGAATAATATATGTCACTTTCTTTCAAACTTAAATGTAAAATTTTAAATTAAGAAGCACTCAAAACATTTACCATTATTTTTGCCCTACCATATAAATAAACTTGTTTATAGCTGTTCTAAATATTATTTGGGAAGAGCCGTCTCTAATCTCTCTAAGAACTTGTGTCGTGGCCATTTTTTGATTTCTTTGTACCTATATTGTATGTAGATTCTGTATATATTGTATGTAGATTCTGTATATATTGTATGTAGATTCTGTATATATTGTATGTAGATTCTGTATATATTGTATGTAGATTCTGTATATATTGTATGTAGATTCTGTATATATTGTATGTAGATTCTGTATATATTGTATGTAGATTCTGTATATATTGTATGTAGATTCTGTATATATTGTATGTAGATTCTGTATATATTGTATGTAGATTCTGTATATATTGTATGTAGATTCTGTATATATTGTATGTAGATTCTGTATATATTGTATGTAGATTCTGTATATATTGTATGTAGATTCTGTATATATTGTATGTAGATTCTGTATATATTGTATGTAGATTCTGTATATATTGTATGTAGATTCTGTATATATTGTATGTAGATTCTGTATATATTGTATGTAGATTCTGTATATATTGTATGTAGATTCTGTATACATTGTATGTAGATTCTGTATATATTGTATGTAGATTCTGTATATATTGTATGTAGATTCTGTATATATTGTATGTAGATTCTGTATATATTGTATGTAGATTCTGTATATATTGTATGTAGATTCTGTATATATTGTATGTAGATTCTGTATATATTGTATGTAGATTGTGTATATATTGTATGTAGATTCTGCATATATTGTATGTAGATTCTGTGTCATAATAGAGCAAAATAAAATATGATTAAACTAAACTAATAACTCATTAACATTGTGTATGAATTTTGATGAAACTTTGTGTATATGTAGATGGTTGGTACAGGAGAAAGTGATCGATTTTGTGGTCATGGCAGTCAGTCCTGTACATCTCCGAGTGCTGATCTCAGTTTTATTTATTGTTTATTTAGGCAATTGCTAGTAACAGAATGTTTTGGTTGGTTAGTTTTACAAATTTATTTTAGCTTCAATGTATGTCTCTCAGGTGGCGTGTGCGTGCCCGTGTCACGCAGAAGAGTAACATCCGTACCTGGAGCAACTCTCGCGGAGAGGGTAGGCTGTTCAGTGTCAACCTCATAGACGAAAGTGGAGAAATTAGAGCGACTGGTTTCACCGATGTTGTCGACAAGTATTACAACTTGCTTGAAGTTAACAAGGTATGTATATAATAAGCCGTCGCTAGTGTAGGTTAGTAGGTTAGTTTGCGTCTTGGAGTTCATATCGCTGGCCACTTACCGATGTATGTTTGAACTTCACCATGTGTAATTTGTTTCTTGCATGGAACTATCCGATTGTTTTTTTGGAAGAACATTGGTGTTAGGATGCCCAGCCATGTCTGGATTACTGCCCAGTTGGGCATCTTTTGTTTCGTTCTATTCTCTTCAAAGTAATGAATTTTATTTTTTGTAAATCGTTCTGTATAATCTGTTCCGTGTTCGTCCAGGTCAACATTTTGTGTTATTGGCTAACGTTTTAGTTAGTTTATACAAATTTATTTTAGCTCGATTGCGAAACAAGTTATTTCAACTTATATTAATCACTCTCGAGACCTCATTCCTGATGGAATCCATCGCCACGAGGGAGAGAGGAGGCAACGTGGAATTTAAATGCCTTGCCTAAGGGCACAATCGTAACGGCTCCAGCGGGGCTCGAACTCCGGACCTTTCGCACCTGAAGCGCACCTTTTTGTTGATAGCTCATTAGTGTTAAGAGCAATTTTTAGCCCTAAGGATAGTCTAGACACACGGTTTAGCTCGTAAAGCTTGGTTGTTGGTACGTCAAAAACACAGTACTATGCATTGATTATAACTATTGGTGTGTTTGTGAGCATTTTTATATGCCTACAAACAAATGTCCAAAGGGGGATTTATTGGAGTCACCTCATCGGTGAGTTGGTCTTCGCACTGGATGTCAGCTGGATCAATTCCGCGTCCCACATACATGCCAACAGAGAACTGTACGATATTTTGTGTCGGCATCATATCTCAAATTGCTTCATGAATATTGACAACAAATCCAGTGTAAAGTGGCGCAGACAGAGGCAACCCTGTATTTGTCTCAATTCGGTACCAGTATATGGATATTCATTCACATGTTTTCTAATGTGGTGATAACTTGTGGTCCGACCCTTTTGCTATTGTTACACAAATGTATGAATGTGCCTTATAATATGTTACCTATTCTCTCATCATGTATGTAAATTTGCATTATTGTCTAATGGATTACATATGCAATAAAATATTGTTAAATCAATTTGTCACTGAAGGGGGGTCCGCCTCCGTGGTCGAGTGGTTACGGTCGCTGACTTGTATACCACTGTAACCTATCATCACTGATGGTCACGGGTTCGAGCCCCGCTCAGGCCGTGTCTCATTTATATGAAAAAGTTGGCAGTTTCTTACGGAGGTTGGTGCACCCAAGTACTGGTTAACTGTTGGAGCTTGCCCAGGAAAGGTATTGTTAGGTAAACTGCCCGCCGGCGATATAGCCCAAAATGGTGCTGATGCATGCGTAAAACCCGAAATATAACATATAATAAGTCACTGAAGGCGTCTGTGTCTAAGATCTATGAAAATCCCCTCCCGTCCTGGCTCGGTAAATATAAACAAACCCATGGTTCCAGTTGATTTATTCATTGTAGGTTTATTACATTTCCAAAGCCCAGCTGAAGACTGCCAACAAGCAGTTTACCTCGGTAAATAATGACTACGAGATGACGTTTGGGTCAGATACAATTATTGAACCTTGTGAGGAGCAGACCGATCTACCCACAATGACCTTCGAATTTGTCAAAATTGATGGCTTGGAGGCAAAACAGCCCAACTCTATTATAGGTATTTTACAGGTTTTTAGCATGTTGAATTTTGTACATGTAAGACTAAGAGATGGTTTAATTGTCAGAGGTAATCAGTGATCACTGGTGTGCAGTATTCTACTACCCGTATCGTCTGAAATGTTGATTTACAGTCAAACCTGTCGTAAGCAGCCAGTCAAGGGAATAACAGAAAGTGGTTGCTTAGCACAGGTGGCTGCATAATAGAGGTCAAATGTATAATAAATCAATATATTGGGAATCTGGAAACTTGCTGCATAATACAGGTTGGCTGCTTAATAGAGGTGACCACTAACACAGGTTTAACTTTATGTAATGGTTAGAACGTTGCATCTATCGTCTAGGTAATGTCTCCTGAGAGATGGGGTGGATACATTGATTTTGTACTTTCTGTCCGTCCGTGTCGCAAGATTTATCCGGACATGACCCCAAGGTTATACAACGTTTCTCAGATCTCGAGCTCAAGTGATCTAATTGGTTGATTCTGAGTGTTACTGTCAGCTGAACCAATCAGACGATTGAGACTGAGTTTTGAGATTGGAGAAATGTTTTATAACCTCCAGGCCTGGTCTTCTAAACCCTTGGATCGGATTTTCCGGATGCATCACTGGAATGATCAGTACTAAGCCTAGTTGAGCTTATCATCTTCTGTTTGTTATGTTTTTTGCACAGTTATGGCCCTTTTTTTGATTTACACGTTTTGACCAGATCTTCTAAACTCCTATTTATGAAACTGTCAGGAATGATCGGTACCAAGTCTAGTATTGCATTTTATTATTCACACATTTGAAGATGTAAGAATATGTTTTGTCCAGACTACTTCTGCTGGATCTGGTGTGAACTATCTGCTAACTAAATGATTATGTATTACAGATGTGTTGGGGGTGGTGAAGGGGGCTGCTGATGTGTCTACTGTTACTGGAAAACAAAGCAAGAAGGAGATCTCAAAGAGAGATCTACAGCTAGTAGACCAGTCTGGCATGGTCATCAATCTCACATTGTGGGGCTCTGATGTAAGTAGGGAACCAGTCAGGCATGGTCATCAATTTCTCATTGTGAGGCTCTGATGTAGGTAGGGAACCAATCTGGCATGGTCGTCAATCTCACATTGTGGGGCTCTGATGTAGGTAGGGAACCAGTCTGGCATGGTTGTCTGTCTCGCATTGTGGGGCTCTGATGTAGGTAGGAAACCAGTCTGACATGGTTGTCTGTCTCGCATTGTGGGGCTCTGATGTAAGTAGGGAACCAGTCTGGCATGGTTGTCTGTCTCACATTATGAGGCTCTGATGTAGGTAGGGAAAACCAGTCTGGCATAGTTGTCTGTCTCGCATTGTGGGGCTCTGATGTAGGTAGGGAACCAGTCTGACATGGTTGTCTGTCTCGCATTGTGGGGCTCTGATGTAAGTAGGGAACCAGTCTGGCATGGTTGTCTGTCTCACATTATGAGGCTCTGATGTAGGTAGGGAAAACCAGTCTGGCATGGTTGTCTGTCTCGCATTGTGGGACTCTGATGTAAGTAGGGAACCAGTCTGCCACACAGGGATTCGGCACGTTTGGGGGTACTAGTATATATATTTAAGTACAGGGATTCTACTCTGTGGGATGTCAGATTTCGCATCGATCAGTAAAATGGCCCTATCTGACACAATTTTGTACAAATCTGTCCAAATATAACGCCTATCCCGAGTCTTTATATTGTTCTTCAAATAAAACACAACTTTAAGCTGCATGCATGTATACTTTGCAAACAATTGCCACAAACATTGGCCATAGCAGGTCACATTTCCATACTAGGACACGGGTTCTGTCAGCAACAAAAAAAAATCTTCGTCAGGAGAGTTTTAACTGTGAATAACATTATCAATAAAATGTGTTTCCACTAACCTGCATTCGGCAAAAATGTACGTCAAAAAGAGATTTCGTAGCATTTTCAATTTGTTTTGAAAAATTCTAAAGCGGCGCAATTCGCGTTGAAACGAGCGTTCTGATTGGATTATTAGAATGTAACAAGATGTTTTTTTATATATGAAGAATAATCATAATCCAATCAGAACGCTCGTTTCAATGCGAATTGCGCCTCTTTAGAATTTTTCAAAACAAATTGAAAATGCTACGAAATCTCTTTTTGACGTACATTTTTGCCGAATAAACCTACAGGTTAGTGGAAACACATTTTATTGATAATGTTATTCACAGTTAAAACTCTGCCGACGAAGATTTTTTTTTGTTGCTGACAGAACCCGTGTCCTAGTAATTTTTGCAATTTTCATACAAAATTTTGGCCAGTAAGATAAACTTGCCCATTATAAAGCACTCCTTCTATTATAATGTTGTATTTAATGGTCTTTACTGTGCATTTTAACCATATTTCGGTGAAATTTATTAAATAACACCATTTAAGGACGCGATCGCACGCTTTCTCACTTCTCCCAAAAATTCTGACCTAGAATGAACCCTGAGTGTAAACCACCATTTACAAAGTTATTGGTGATTGTTTTGTTTTTTTTAAAATTGCAATACGGGAAGGTATTTTACAAAGGGTAAGTAATTTCACAAAAGCAAGCCATATTTTCCAAATTTAAAATTTTACCGTACTTTATTATTGGAAAATGAAATTACAAGACAATAATTACAATGTTGAATCATCCGCTGCTTACAATATGTTGGTGTGCAGCACATTCTAAGTTGAATCATAATGGGACTTTAAGTGACGACACCATTGTTTATTGTAGGCTGAGAGTTTCAGCGCTAGTGACAATCCAGTGATAGCGTGTAAAGGTTGCCGGCTCTCGGACTGGGGTGGCCGGTCACTCTCACTGCTCTCCAGCAGTCAGATGATAATGAACCCTGACATGCGTGAGGCCCACCTCCTCAAAGGCTGGTGGCAGAGGGAGGGCCAGAACAAGGATTTCCAGGCGTACAGATCGGACGGGGGCGCTGCGGGTAAGAATGTTTTCTTTCTGTTGGAAAATATTCAACCATTCTCCCATTCTAATGTAGCATAAAAACTACTGCGAATGTTAGGAATGGCTGGCTAGAGATAGTTGTTCTCTGCTGGGTACTTGTATCCCTTGATCTGCTGAATAAATTTGATTTGATAATGTTTTATTGCTCTATATGCATGTATATAACAATAACAATCGTATAACCGATACATAATTAGCAAATAGGTTGGGACTGGTAATCCAGGGATTGCAGGTTCGATCCCCCTAATAAAATTAACAGTCTTTCAGATGGGAAGTTAAACCAAGGCCTCGTGTCGGTGCTTTACACCGTTCACGTAAAAAAAACCAAGCGGAGACTCTGGAATGGGTCTTTGTCTGCATCATTGCACTATCATCTAAAATGACTAGTCTCTTCAGGAGGCGGCGCTCATATGGGCAACCGGTAGCGACGATAAATAAAAACACACACTCACCAGTTGTTTGACATGTGGTTCAACATTTAGTCAGTCTGCTGAACAGCCATTACTCGTACCAGCAAATGTGTATTATCATAAGTAGATGTCATTTACTTTGACAGGTTCTGCTACCAACTGGAAGACGTTCGGTCAACTGAAGAATGAGAACATAGGACAGGGAGAAAAGCCAGATTACTTCACCTCGAAGGGAACCGTCATCTTCCTCAGGAAGGAGAACTCCATGTATATGGTACATACAATTGCAAGCTTTATCCACCCTATGCAACACGGTACACGTGTGGGAGTTGAAATAATGAAACAAGAAATTTATTTACACGACTGCAACTCGATTGCTATTTGTATTCATTGTATAAATGTGTGGCGCTGCTCATGTAATACATTGAGTGGATTGCGTTGGAAGCTGCACAAATGATCACGGTTAAAGTGCAGATGTGCGTACACGAAGGACGTTTTGTTGTCAACATTTTAGCCCTGGTGTTTTTAGAGAAACTACCATTGTTGTTTAGTTTATACAAATTTATTTTAGCTCGATTGCAAAACAAGTTCTTACAATTTTTATTAATCACTCTCGAGACCTCATTCCTGATGGAATCCATTGCCACGAGGGAGAGAGAAGAGGCAACGTGGAAATTAAATGCCTTGCCTAAGGGCACAATTGTAACGGCTCCAGCGGGGCTCGAACTTTGGACCTGAAGCGAACGCGCATCCACTGCGCTATCATGACTTCATTGTTGTCCATACATTGGTCTCCATCAATCTCCAAACTTTAAAACCTTTATCATAAGACCTTCACCCTTGTCACATAATACTCCTAGTGGAAGGCACTTGAACATAGACATTGCACAACGATCATAACGGCTCTAGCGGGGCTCAAACTCTGGACCTTTTGCACCTGAAGCGAATGCACATCCACTGCTCTATCATAACTTCCTGCATTTATTGCATAAAACATGTATATATATGTTTATAGTAAATACAAACATTTTCAATACAAAGACATGGATTTTTAACAAAGAGCATATCATTCCTATGGATATTTCAATGCTATTGGCATATAACAGCAATTGTTACGACGTTGCATTTCTTGTACAGGTTAGCATGGTAAATGAATTTGAAGATTGTTCAACGTAATTTTGGGGTTTGTTGACATAAGACTGGTACGTTTTTAAAATGGTCTGATTCTTTTGGAGAGTGAAACACTTGTAAAAGGCATTTGTCTGTAACTTCTGCATTTCTTGACAGATTCAGCTGATAGACACAAAACACTCGTCGCTAGACATAAGTATTGACATACAAAAGAAAGTTCACTTTGACCTTGCCATTTTTTCAGGGTCAAACACTAGTCACGGCGTTATCGCCCTTAGTTATATTTCACATATATATCATATCCTGCACCCAATAGTGGGCGTGGCACCCATGCCCTACATACATGTTTCTAGTTGCACTTATATTCTATTATATGTAGGCATGTCCGACGGAAGGGTGTAACAAGAAAGTTGTTGACCAGGGAAATGGAATGTACCGATGTGAGAAATGCAGTAAAGAATTTCCCAGTTACAAATGGAGGATGATCCTGTCTGTAAGTATTGTACAGTATAGAGTTTAATGTACACACAGAGCATATCTCCTTACATCACTGTAAGTATTGTACAGTATAATGTACACACAGAGCATATCTCCTTACATCACTAAGTATTGAACAGTATAGAGTTAAATGTACACACAGAGCTTGTCTCCTTATATCACTGGGGTATATAGCTAATGTACACACAGAGCATATCTGCTTATATCACTGGGGTATATAGCTAATGTACACACAGAGCTTGTCTCCTTATATCACTGGGGTATATAGCTAATGTACACACAGAGCTTGTCTCCTTATATCACTGGGGTATATAGCTAATGTACACAGAGCTTGTCTCCTTATATCACTGGGGTATATAGCTAATGTACACACAGAGCTTGTCTCCTTATATCACTGAGGTCTATGACTGTAAGTATTATACAGTATAGAGTTTAATGTACACACAGAGCATGTCTCCTTACATCACTGTAAGTATTGTACAGTATAGAGTTTAATGTACACACAGAGCATGTCTCCTTATATCACTGTAAGTATTGTACAGTATAGAGTTTAATGTACACACAGAGCATATCTCCTTACATCACTGTAAGTATTGTACAATATAGAGTTTAATGTACACACAGAGCATATCTCCTTACATCACTAAGTATTGAACAGTATAGAGTTAAATGTACACACAGAGCTTGTCTCCTTATATCACTGGGGTATATAGCTAATGTACACACAGAGCTTGTCTCCTTATATCACTGAGGTCTATGACTGTAAGTATTATACAGTATAGAGTTTAATGTACACACAGAGCATGTCTCCTTATATCACTGTAAGTATTGTACAGTATAGAGTTTAATGTACACACAGAGCATATCCCACACCAAAACATATAGAGTTTAATGTACACACAGAGCATATCTCCTTACATCACTAAGTATTGAACAGTATAGAGTTAAATGTACACACAGAGCTTGCCCAACACGTATATAGCAAACACACAACTCTCCTTATATCACTGGGGTATATAGCTAATGTACACACAGAGCTTGTCTCCTTATATCACTGGGGTATATAGCTAATGTACACACAGAGCTTGTCTCCTTATATCACTGGGGTATATAGCTAATGTACATACAGAGCTTGTCTCCTTATATCACTGGGGTATATAGCTAATGTACACACAGAGCTTGTCTCCTTATATCACTGAGGTATATCACTGTAAGTATTATACAGTATAGAGTTTAATGTACACACAGAGCATATCTCCTTACATCACTAAGTATTGAACAGTATAGAGTTAAATGTACACACAGAGCTTGTCTCCTTATATCACTGGGGTATATAGCTAATGTACACACAGAGCTTCTCCTTAATCACGGGGTATATACTAATGTACACACAGAGCTTCTCCTTAATCACTGGGGTATATAGCAATGTACACACAAGCACCCTTATCACTGGGGTATATAGCTAATGTACACACAGAGCATATATCCTTACATCACTGGGGTATATAGCTAATGTACACACAGAGCTTGTCTCCTTATATCACTGGGGTATATAGCTAATGTACACACAGAGCATATCTCCTTATATCACTGGGGTATATAGCTAATGTACACACAGAGCATATCTCCTTACATCACTGGGGTATATAGCTAATGTACACACAGAGCATATCTCCTTATATCACTGGGGTATATAGCTAATGTACACACAGAGCATATATCCTTACATCACTGGGGTATATAGCTAATGTACACACAGAGCTTGTCTCCTTATATCACTGGGGTATATAGCTAATGTACACACAGAGCATATCTCCTTATATCACTGGGGTATATAGCTAATGTACACACAGAGCATATCTCCTTACATCACTGGGGTATATAGCTAATGTACACACAGAGCATATCTCCTTATATCACTGGGGTATATAGCTAATGTACACACAGAGCATATATCCTTACATCACTGGGGTATATAGCTAATGTACACACAGAGCTTGTCTCCTTATATCACTGGGGTATATAGCTAATGTACACACAGAGCATATCTCCTTATATCACTGGGGTATATAGCTAATGTACACACAGAGCATATCTCCTTACATCACTGGGGTATATAGCTAATGTACACACAGAGCATATCTCCTTACATCACTGGGGTATATAGCTAATGTACACACAGAGCATGTCTCCTTATATCACTGGGGTATATAGCATACTAATTAACACCTCGCAACTCATTTTTAACAATTGATGACCAAGAAATTCACATCTGAAGGAAACATTCACATCTGTGCTATATTTATACTAAGGGAAGTATTTAAGTAGCATTAAGAACTACTTTTAAAAAAAGAAGTAAAACGCAAATTGCAGGACTTCTATACCGATGTACTGTCGATGTCCTGTCATAGATTATATTCCAAACTTGTCCAATTTCAAGAAATCAGAAATTCACAGTTTTGTAGTAGATTTCTGATTTTTGGAAATTCTTGTTCCAGTTTGAGTAAAAAGGAGCTAACCCTTTGTATAATACTTATATACTACACGCTTCATAGAAACCTACGAGCCCAATGTCCCGGGCAAGCTTCAGAAAAACCCACGAGCCCGATGTCCCGGGCAAGCTTCACAGAAACCCACAAGCCTGAAGTCCCGGGCAAGCTTCACAAAAATAGGGATTAGATACTGTTCAAATGTGACAGCTACAAGATTGTAATAAATCTTATATAATAGTCGATTGTCAACCCTCTGCAAGTCTAGCCTGTGCCAGCCAAGAATTCCTAGCATCCCTGAGACACTCAAAGTCTGTCCATAGTCGTGCATTGCCCATCTCGCAGCCCTACGTTGAACAGCTTCATGTTGGTTTATTTGGACTTCTGTGTGGGGTGCCCAGATCGAGGAACAATACCCTAGCTGTGGGTGAACAAGGGTCTTGTATGCTGTGGCTTTGAGTGGTCGGTAGCTCAACGAATTGCACGTTAACTAATTTGTACATTACAGGTAAACTTAGCTGATCACACCGGGAACCAGTGGGTTACGTGCTTCCAAGAGTCTGCAGAATGCGTATTAGAAGTTAAAGCTGATGAACTAGGCAATATGAGGGATACGGTATGTCAGTTCCAGTCCTCACCTCTATCCATTGCTTAGTTTAAGACATAGGCTTGTGAAAGTCGTGGTAGCACATTTCATTCAGGTGTCAGAGGCCTGGTGATTGCGCCAAGCTGTAGCCATTACGATTGTGCCATTAGGCAAGGCATTTCAATTCTGCATGGCAATGGATTCCATCACGAATGAGGACTCGAGAGCAATTAAACTAATGTTATAAGAACTTGTTTGGCAATAGATAAATAAATATATTAATAAAATTAATTTGTGTAAGCCAAACACTACTCATAGGGATTTTTCTAGAGCCGAATGACAGGTCGCGCCAACCTGCCCCTTTTTAGCCCAGCCCTGTTGTCTTTTTAAAAGAAATATTTTATTTTTATATAAGCATCAACAGGTGAGTGTCTTCGGGCGGGCAGACTAGAACTTGTCTGCCTTTTTCACCAGTATGTACTGCCTCTTATGTCAAGCATAATTAGCTGTCAATCACTGTAGCATTTTCAAGGGGGTAACCACCAAATACCCCCTCCAGCACCTACCCTCTTCCCCACTCAAAATGTACCATGCCACTTTTCTGACTCACCCTGCCCCTTGATTGACCCACCCTGCCCCTGTGTCTGACTCACCATGCCCGCTGTCTGACCTACCCTGTCTGACCCACCCTGTCTTACCCACGCCCTTTTTTCCACTCTAGAATAATCTCTATTAACTCGAGAACCAGAAAAATACCGTAACAAAGCAACTTTGTAGTCATTGCATTGTATTTGATGTCTGATTAGCGCAGTGGTTAGCGTGCTCGCTTCCCATCAATGCAACCTGGGTTCGATCCTCGGATCGGGAAGTATGTGAGATGGTACGGTGGTCTCCAGGTCAGGCAGGTGGGTTTTCTCCCACACGAATGACCACATTTACGCTTTCATCCGCGCTAACGATAGTGATTAATATAAGTTGTTAAAACTCGCAATTGTTGTAAAATAAATGTTTAAACACTGTATTATGGTAATGATTTATAGCTGAATTGGTGACAGTTATATGCTTGCCTTTTAGCAGCTGCAGCAGCTCACCTTCACATTTAGAGCTGAATTGGTGACAGTTATATGCTTGCCTTTTAGCAGCTGCAGCAGTTCACCTTCACATTTATAGCTGAATTGGTGACAGTTATATGCTTGCATTTTAGCAGCTGCAGCAGCTCACCTTCAGTTATTTCAATTGATTTCCGTGACACTGAGATGTTATGTTATAGCGGATTACTTGCGGTGTAGATAAAACTGTCTCCAATCTTTCTGTAAAGTGTTGTGCTGGTACATTAAACTACTGTACTGAGTATGTCTGCAACATTGATCAGAGCATACTGCTTTCTCAGCTATTAACTCTCGACTAACTAGCAGTATGTGTGTATAAGTAAAAGTAAAGTAAAGTGCTTGTTTATTATAGTTTATAGTGTCGCCCCTATTTGAAGGGCCAGCCATTTCTGACTTATGAGACACCTCTTTCTGAACATCAGTACTTCCCGAACCATATGCTTGTATGCCAGACACCAGGCTGGTAGGCAATCGGTAACCATTATTTAACTAGCTGGCGGCTCACCAACCGGCCATATCCTATGCCAGACACCAGGCTGGTAGGCAATCGGTAACCATTATTTAACTAGCTGGCGGCTCACCAACCGGCCATATCCTATGCTTGTATGCCAGACACCAGGCTGGTAGGCAATCGGTAACCATTATTTAACTAGCTGGCGGCTCACCAACCGGCCATATCCTATGCTTGTATGCCAGACACCAGGCTGGTAGGCAATCGGTAACCATTATTTAACTAGCTGGCGGCTCACCAACCGGCCATATCCTATGCTTGTATGCCAGACACCAGGCTGGTAGGCAATCGGTAACCATTATTTAACTAGCTGGCGGCTCACCAACCGGCCATATCCTATGCTTGTATGCCAGGCTGGTAGGCAATCGGTAACCATTATTTAACTAGATGGCGGCTCACCAACCGGCCATATCCTATGCTTGTATGCCAGGCTGGTAGGCAATCGGTAACCATTATTTAACTAGCTGGCGGCTCACCAACCGGCCATATCCTATGCTTGTATGCCAGGCTGGTAGGCAATCGGTAACCATTATTTAACTAGCTGGCGGCTCACCAACCGGCCATATCCTATGCTTGTATGCCAGGCTGGTAGGCAATCGGTAACCATTATTTAACTAGCTGGCGGCTCACCAACCGGCCATATCAGAACGAACCCCTGACGAGATTCGAACTTTCGACCTTCCGCTCCATAGGCGGACGCCTTAACCACTAGGCCACGGAATATGTGTGCGCCAATTGTTATGTTGTTATCGTACAAATATTTGTATTTCGTGCTATAGAATGAGGGACAGTATGACCAGGTGTTCACAGAAGCAAGCTTCAAAACATACATCTTCAAATTGAGAGCTAAGATGGAGACATACAATGTAAGTTTAATAACATTTTTACTAGGGATGGCAACGAATAGCGATTATACTCTTCGAATATTCAGTCAGGAAGGTATTCGAATATTCAATAGAATTCTATCAAAAACTCAAAATCATTCAAACTTATAAAAATTGCCAAACTAACCTAATTTCTGTTTTACCCGTAAATGTCATCTTCTTCAAATGATTATTCAGATTGATATTGTACCCGAATATTTTAAATCCGATTTGCATAGATTACACCTAGCAGTTTTCTTATTCTCAGAGCGATTCATTTATTTCCAAACGTGTGACTGAGTGGCATTTTCGAGGACAATATAATATTTGTTTCTGAATATTTGGACGTTCGAGCGAATATTCGTTGCCATCCCTAATTTTCACTGATTTTATTCTCCTACAAAGGAACTATGTGACCGAGAGTGGTTCTGAGGCCGTTGACTGCAAATCAGTTACACCCCACTGCTGTAGGTTCAAATCCCACTGGGGGCTCTGCCAGTGTGCCAGCACGTGCTCAACGGGTACATAGATCTTACCCTATCAATATAACCAGTGCCACCCTATAAGCTAAGCTAATGCCAACAACACACATGTATATTATTGATGACTGGTCATTGATTGCGCCAAATTGGATTATCACACATAACTTTGCTTGTATTCAGTGTAATACAGCCATCACATATTTTCTTATATCTACGCCTGTGTAATAACACCTGGAAGGATTCTGATTGGTTGAGAGAATAATCCTTATAATTTGTGAATTAATCTTTAAATTATGCATATTTCTAGATGAATTGGTAATGATAGGACAAACGTTTGATTTAACAAAAGTCTCGACATAATTATAACACTGTTTAAAACATTAATCATAACGTAGCTTTGCATAGTGACGTTATGACAATTTGCGCTGTTTGAAATTGTGTGAAAGTAGCAACGTTATTTTGTGCAAAAATATTATTAGAACGCTATAATTATGGTAATGTTATAAACAGGATCTTGTAAGAGTGCCTTTTTTGCTTAATAGCAAAATTTCTAAACTCGTTTCATAAATTATAGTATGAAATAACTACAAATGTAAGATCCTATATATATATATATATATGAATAGAATGAAAACTGTTCTGCAAGATGTACTGGGTACAACTAGTATGCAGGGTTCCTGCTGTCGGTCGCCAATTGCGACAAAAGAAACAAATATTGGCGCTAAACTTTGTGAATTGGCGAAAATATTTGGCCCAACCTTATTTTAAAGTTTTTTTTTTTTTGGGCACATGTTTTTTGTCAAATACATGGCTTCAAATATTTATTTGTGAACTATATGTATAGTTGGCTCGAAGTTTTTTTTAATTAGCGACCAATGTGGCGCAGACAAACATTCAGACAGAGGGAACCCTGAGTATGTGTTTTATTGGATTGTGTAAACAAATTGGATCTCTTTCCAATAATTGGAAAATTGTGTATGAAAGTTTGACAGATAATTGATATTGTGGTGTATAAAATGTTGATAAACATCGATTTGAAGAGAAATCAAATAAGCTTTTAGCTTTCATTTCAATCCACTTGTATTTATTGTGTACATAATTATTTGTTGTAATTTATGTTATATAATGTCGAATAAATATTGTTTAAACCAAAATGTTGCTTTTAGGACGAGAGTCGCCTGAAGACGGTGTGCATGGCAGCTACACAGATAGATTGGGTAGAGGACAGTAAAAGACTGATCGATGAAATCAACACAATGTTAAACTGAACTAGATAGACAACTTGATCTTGTATATAATTTATATATAAATGTGCGAGGAGGTTGCTGACGCGAGCAATTCCACAGACTGTCGGATCCTGCTACACATTGTATATTGTGCTGTATATTAAATAAATAGTGCTGAATATTCGGAGGAGTGCTACTCTAGGATATGACAACAGTATTGTACTTGGAACACATATGGAGTGAAACAGAAACACACCAGACGTGACATCTACATAGATTTGTACCTAACCACTTGGACAGTACAAACAAAATAGCAGTTTGAAAAAATTGGTAGATCGGCAGACACATTTAATATACTATATTTACGTGACATATTTTTCTTGGCATCTACCGAGGGTGGCCATGTTCACAAACAGTAAGCATGTTGATCAGTAACATGTATCATGTATGTTATATTTACGTGACATATTTTTCTTGGCATCTACCGAGGGTGGCCATGTTCACAAACAGTAAGCATGTTGATCAGTAACATGTATGTAGATTTTGTCCTAGAAACTGACACTTGTTGCATATGTGTTTGTTCATATTATTTACTTGCTTGACTTAATTGAAAGGGATGATAAATGCACGAGCATGAATAACTCGCTCTATTATTGTAGAATAATGTAATCATTTATGCAGTTTATTTCATATGTGTTTGTTGTATTACACAGTAATATTGCTGTCTATTAAAATTACTCTCCACTCGTGTCCGCCTCCGTTGTCTAGTGGTTAAGGTCGCTGACTTGTATACCACTGTAGCCTATCATCACTGATGGTCACGGGTTCGAGCCCCGCTTAGGCCGTGTCTCATTTATATGAAAAAGTGGGCAGCTTCTTACGGAGGTTGGTGCACCCAAGTACTGGTTAACCGCTGGAGCCTGTCCAGGAAAGGTGTTGTTAGGTAAACTGCCCGCCGGTGTTATAGCCCGAAATGGTGCTGATGCAGGCGTAAAACCCGAAATATAACATAATTACTCTCCACTCGACTATATGTAGGATGCATCTTGTACATGTATATCCTACTCTAGTATGCTAATCCATGTATTGCAATGATTAACCGATTACCTCTGTGTTTTACGTTTATTTATCGTCGCTACCGGTTGCCTATATGAGCGGCGCCTCCTGAAGAGATTAGTCATTTTAGATTGTGAAGGATAGTGCAATGATACAGACAGAGACCCATTCCAGAATTTCCTCTGGTTCTTTTACATGCATGGTGTAAAGCACTGACACGAGACCTCGGTTTAACATTCCATCTGAAAGACTGTTATTTTTATTAGGGTCAGGCGGGGGATCGAACCTGCGATCCCTGGATTACCAGTCCAACGTGTTACCACTGGACTACAGATCCGTCTGTAACTGATTACCAATCTGGCCCGTGATATTTATATAGCTCCTACAGTTTGGCTTCAGTTGAATGTAGCTCAAGAAGTTGTACTTAAAGGAAATTCATGTTTGTACTACTATTAGTATAAATGGATACAAGTTTGATAACTAATTTCGACTATTGCATAAACAGCGATGTAGACTATAAATAACTATGTTTGTTACATGTCATATTTTCCGTCAGAAATGTTGTGCAATGCAAAGTATGTCTTATTAGTAGCTGTTTGCCAGTCTTATGAAAACTAAGATTTTCATTCTTACCGATGTAAATCACCGTTGTCGTCCTATGCATGGCAGTTAGCCAATTCCGATTGCTGGTTCAGTTATTCGGTTAATCACTACAAGTACAATTGTTGCAATGCATGGCAAAGCCCAGTACACTAACAACTGTCATACAAACACAATACACAACTGTCATACAAACATGCAACTGTGATACAAAACTGTCATACAAACACAATGCAAAACTGTCATACAAACACAATGCAAAACTGTCATACAAACACAATGCAAAACTGTCATACAAACATGCAACTGTCATACAAACATAAACACAACTGTCATACAAACATAAACACAACTGTCATATAAACACAACTGTCATACAAACATAGACACAACTGTCATACAAACATAAACACAACTGTCATACAAACATAGACACAATACAAAACTGTCTTACAAACATAAACATGCAACTGTCATACAAATACAATACAAAACTGTCATACAAACATAAACATGCAACTATCGTATAAACCTTTACACACAAATGTCGTACTACATTTTTTGCTGCGTAAAATGTGTATAATAAATATGCAAATGAGCACCGTATCTAGTCGTACGCCCTGTAAACAAAATCAACAACCAACATGGCGTCGCAATTCTGATGGAAAATCATCGTGCTATGAATCCTGCACGGCTGGCTATTAACACTACAGTCCATGGTCGAGTGGTTAAGGTCAGTGACTTGTATACCACTGTAACCTATCATCACTGATGGTGACGGGTTCGAACCTCTCAAATTGTGTTATATGAAAAAGTTGGCAGTTTCTTACGGAGGTTGGTGCACCAAGTACTGGCTAGCAGCTGGAGCCTGCTCAGTAACGGTGTTAGGTAAACTGTCCGTCGCTCATTTGGGCAATTTGGTAGCAATGTTAAGTAAACATTAAAAGAAACAATTTACACAAATCTTGCCCGATCGCTAAATTCTTCCAACAGCCATGTCCAGCTACAGTAGCAATTCCGATGTAAAAGTTGTGCAAATAGCCGGTATTTATACGTTACACATATTTGACCAACTTGGACGAATATGTACTTGTGCAGTCATAGTAAAGTACGTGTGATGTTATAGTCGCGGGTGGTCCATTCAATCAATTGACAAAATAATATATATGTATACCGTACTTACTCACGTATAAGACGACCCCCCTACTTTGATTCTGTGGGTTTTGGCATACACTCCGACATTGAAAAGTTGGTTTGATAAAATTGACCTCAGAACAAGCAATTTTCACCAGTGCAATGTCTGAGTGCTTTCTTTTCTAAAACGTAATTATCATATGGATACCATCTAACGTACATAAAATACATTTACTGTACTTGTTGTTTGCTTTATAATAGTTTCATGAATTTAAAAGCTGATTATCACGTATGCAGAGTAACTAATAACAGTATTTTTAGAATGTGAACTCCGTGTTGCTGCACTTGCTATTCATTTACAACCGACCGCATAACGCACATCATTGATAGTAACTGAAGCACATGTACATGAAACATTTGTAATTCAGTTAATTTACAGTCAACTGTTATTTGTTATAAATAGGATCTTATATTCATGTTCATTTGTTGAATTTATTTAACTCTTCTAAAAACAATAAAAACATGCCAACGGGTCGTTCTTTGAAGACTTGTTAATAAATTCAATAACAACTCATTTAATATCTTGTATATAATTATGTAATAGAAACTGTACTGGAAGGATTCTGATTGGTTGAGAGAATATTCCTTATAATTTGTAATGTAAACATTAAAGTATGCATATTTCTACGTGAATTTGTACATAACGATAAGACAAAATAACTATTTAAAAGAAGTGACGTAATTATACTGCTGTTTAAGATGTAGCTGTAACGCCGTTTTACGTAGTGAAACCATGACAATTTAGTAAGTCATTATAATTGGCGCCAAAATGAATGTAGCAACGTTATTTATGCAAAAATATGATTAAAACGAGCGCTATATGGGAATGTGATAAAATGATCTTCCACTCGCGAGTTCATTCCATATGAAAACTAGTTGGAATTTTTTGCTGTTGAGCTCACCAATGGATTGGCCATAACTAAGTAACCACTGGGGAATGTCGTCGAATAAAATTATGATCAAGTAAAATGAAAACGACATATATATACACCATCCAATAACGATGCACCCTTCTAACATTGATGCACCCTCCAACAACGAGACACCCTCCAACATCTAGACACCCTCCAACATCGATTTACCCTTTAACAACTAGACACCCTCTAACATCTAGACACCCTCCAACATCGATTTACCCTTTAACAACTAGACACCCTCCAACAACGATGCACCCTCTAACATCTAGACACCCTCCAACATCGATTTACCCTTTAACAACTAGACACCATCCAACAACGATGCACCCTCTAACAAACTAGACACCCTCCAACATCGATTTACCCTTTAACAACTAGACACCCTCCAACATCGATTTACCCTTTAACAACTAGACACCCTCCAACATCGATATACCCTCTAACAACATCGATGCACCCTCTAAGAACTAGACACCCTCCAACATCGATATACCCTCTAACAACTAGACACCCTCCAATATCGATATACCCTCTAACAACTAGACACCCTCCAACATCGATATACCCTCCAACAACTAGACGCCCTCCAACATCGATGCACCCTCCAACATCTAGACACCCTCCAACATCGATATACCCTCTAACAACATCGATGCACCCTCTAAGAACTAGACACCCTCCAACATCGATATACCCTCTAACAACTAGACACCCTCCAATATCGATATACCCTCTAACAACTAGACACCCTCCAACATCGATATACCCTCTAACAGCTAAGACACCCTCCAACATCGATTTACCCTTTAACAACTAGACACCCTCCAACATCGATGCACCCTCCAACATCGATATACCCTTTAACAACTAGACACCCTCCAACATCGATGCACCCTGCAACATCGATGCACCCTGCAACATCTAGACACCCTCCAACAACTAGACACCCTCCAACAACTATACACTCTCCAACAACTATACACCGCCCAAAGACACAAACTGTGGCGCACCCTACTACAGGACGGAATCAAGTCAATGCCCTGAATGAATGGTTATTTCTTCATTAATTCAGCTTTTTTCTCTTGACTGAAATGAAACAGTCAAACAAGACCTCAATGAAACAGACAAACTACTAACATAAATCCCAACAAAGCAATAGTATGCGGTTAGATAACACATTCTTTCCTGTGAACACTACATGTATGTATAATACTCGGTCGTCCGCTTTCACTCATTCTTAATATATTTCACAATCTATACACGATGGAATACAGGGCCATGGCTATGTGCCCAACCAATCGGTAACTGTATACAGGATGCTTGTTTGAGCACGTGTATTGATCACCGATCTGGTCGCCCCAAATAGAGTTCCAGAAAATCCAGCTGGAAGCCTTTCATCGAGATGTGAAAGATTAATCGACTGAAACCGTTGGCTTGCACAGACCCGACCAGCGTAAAGTAGGCAATGTAAAGATTAATTGTATATATCTGTCCATTCTGACTGCCATATTGCGGCTATGTATTCCCAACCACACTGGCCCCAATTGATTATCGCAAATTGTAACGTCAATCAAAATATTCGACAGGTGACAACAAAATTCATTCAAGTGGCGCGAAATCTCGTGCACGAAACTATAAGGGTGCAAGGAACCAATGAAAACAGTCATCTCTAAATATTATCCAATGACTGAATGACACCAATATGACTGTTGCCTGACTGTAAAGATTAAGGTGCTAACGACTTAACATGAGCAGCGCTTCAGTCTTAATTAAATATGTTAATGGAACTAAAATCTACCAATTAACCTTTGCTTCTGGGAAAAACAATCAAGACGAGGATGATATTAATAAGTTTTAATGACCTACATACGTGTCACCTATTCAATATATTTGAGTTAAACTGATATGCCCACTCAATCCGCCAAATCCCGGCCAAATAAACGCTTCCAAAACTAAGCAGGCAGTATTAATTAAAGCTGAATCCTTTAGTGTGAGAATACAGTTAGATAGTATGTAACTTTGTAACCTATAATGAATAACTTCAGAATATGCAAGGTAACAACAGCAACACTCTCACTTTACGTTGTAGCTTAACCGAATTCAACAACAAATATATCAAACTACATGCAATCCTACCTTGTCTGTAGACATGTAATGACACAAACTGGACAACACCTATAAATGTACATGAACATACATGTGTATATATGTAATACTGTATAACAAGTTTAATATCACTACACTACTCTGAACAATAGTGCTGAACTCAGACCGATGTCGTGTCAAAGCACCTGCACTTCTAACGATCAGCCCGGCGTAAAGATTAAGAAACTCCCACCAATTTAAATACATCTAATACGATAATGTAGAAATGACCCGATGATAAAAGTGTCCTAAACGACCAGAACCCTCCGTATTTAAATATATATATATCTTTATTACCTCCACTGACGGGAGAGCTACACAAAAGCACATACAAGTGCACAACATATAGACATTGAAATGACAAATATAAATGACATATATTGTAGTATAAACATAAATGAAATAATTACATATTTATCATCAAGAACCATTCAGAGCTATTACATATGTACGTATATTTCACAAGACGTTCTCCAATGCATCTTTGATAACCAGCAAAAAAAACCCTTGACGAAACGAAATACAAGAATTATTTAAGGAATCATGTACGAACAATTGTAATATGTATTGTGAAAACAATATTACAGATTGCATGTGAATTAGGTGTATGAAATACAATATATCAACGTTATTATGTACTTAATTACATAATGTTATTATATGCATTCAACAATGTATTTGTATATGTCCAGATACAGTCATTAGCAGAAACTCAGTTCTAAAGTAGCATCGAATGAAATGTTTTAACACTGGCTAATATTATCCTCTCATTTGCATAATCAGAAACACCGTGTTGCTGAAGACCGGACAGTAAGTCATATATCTGTATGACTGGCTCTTGAGTAATGAACTTCAAATATAATGCAATATGTGCATATGACACAATATATTGCCATAAATATGTCCGAAGTTTTTCATTACAACAGCAGAAAAGAAGTTTATGGACAAGAATATTTTCAACATGCAGACTGCATTTTTCACATTTCTCACTGCGGTTATATGACAATAATTTGCATAACACATATACGGCAGTAACACAGTATCTTTTTGCATTTGGATATTTGCGACTAATTCGCCAGAGTAGACAAGGGCCCTGATTAGGGAATAAACTGTTACATAACCGCGGCGTTAATTCACTCTCTAAATTTATCATACATTTATTGTGTTCATATTGATATACATGTCTTTTGAGAACGGACTTCCACACATATTTTGTAGGGAATGAGGCACTTTCAAAATAGATATTCACGTAGTCTAATATATTGTACTTGTGGAGAAGACGGAAAATATCCGGTAAGAAGCCTAGGCTTTGTCTTTCACTACAATTATTATATCGGACGAGTCTATTGGTAAAAATCTGTTTTGCAAGATATTGACAGGGAAGTCTAAATAACTGTCTTTATGTGTATATAACCACGGCGACGACGAATCAATGCAATCAAATTTGCAATGTCTGCAGTCATATGTGCCACCGAACTACGATTATTAATGTTATTCGTTCCCACATGTACTATGACATAATTAAAAACTTGGACAAGTCTACAAGCTTTTTGTCTATACACTGGCTTAATCTACCGATCGTGGCACCCGGAAATGATTTCACCACTACTCCCTCCATCGGTGGAATGTTCTTAATGATGGAGTCGCCGATAATAATCACTTTGCGGAATTCTGTAACAATTAAACATTTGTATATGTGTAATGTTGTCAAATAGATGGTAATAGAGGCACTATATAGTATATACCATAGTATATTGCAACACAAATCTTTAAGACCGTCGATACCTATTAACTACATGTATGCAGCCCACATACCTGTAATAGTAGAAAACGAAAATACTAGGTGAGAAAAAACTGTCATGGAACTTATGCTGACTTGTGAATGTCTATTCTGTTCAGATGGTGTCATCGTCCAAACTGACAACAGAAACTTTTCTCTGCTAGGACGAAAAGCACAAGACATGACAGCTATTTTCAACCAGAATATTTGGTTTTCCTAACACAGTATACCGTAAACATATGTAATTCAAATGTTTTATTTGAAACAACCACCATGGAACTTATGCTGACTTGTGAATGTCTATTCTGTTCAGATGGTGTCATCGTCCAAACTGACAACAGAAACGTTTCTCTATAAGGACGAAACGCACACGACATGATAGCTATATTCAACTAGAACACTCAGCCTTACTATAGTAACAGTATGTCAATTAAACATAGATAATACAACGTTTTATTAAACACAACTACTGTGGAACGGTGTTGTCATAATCCAAACTAATAATAGTACAAGGCAATTACGTTATCTCTTACATAGAGGAATCATCGTTAGTAATATTATTACCAATAAACCTAGACACTTTGAATTTATCCTGTAGTGAATATTGAATATAATTATTGTATGCATCAGAGCGCCAGTCTCCCATTAATTGAATAAGATTACCTGGAATATCTAACCTGAAGGCAAGGGTAGCCAGACCTCTACGAAAGGAATGGGTAGAAAACTGAGAAGGTTCTAGTCCAATATCAACGATTACCGATCTCAACTTTGATAAAAACATACTATACGAAACTGGTTTGCCGGAACCTAATATAAACAAGGGAGACAACTCTTTAGCTGGAACTTGCTTGATCATATGCTTGAAAGCGGAGACTGGGCACAAACAACAATCAGGAATAGCTGTTAAAGGAGTTCTTAGAACCCTCTCTCCCGACTGAATTGTTTTAGTCCATCTCATGGACACTATCAAGTCCTTCCCTGAGAATTCGATATCCTTTCTTAACAAGAATTTAGGATTCAACAAATCCTTGCTAGAGGTAGGTACCAGATTTGATTTTCTTGTCATGAGAAAGAATGCAAATAAAAACAAACACCAGAAAGTAGTATCGTCTTTGTTGGAGACATTCATCACTAAAAATAGTTGTCGAAGAATATCAGGAGTTATGGGCTCTGCTCGTTTTACCATATGTAATTTTAGCTTTGATATCCCTTTAATTGTTAGATTAACCAGAAATGTGTTTATCTGATCAATATTAAATCCCATTAACAAGTGTAGGATCCTGATACCACTTATATAATTTCTGATGGACTCTGTAGATTTGAAGGTTCTACCAAGAAATTGGGCATATAACTGTAGTGTCAATGTCGACACGGGTAAGAAACCCAATCTAAAGTATGTGAAAAATAATAAAAAAGATTCACACTGTATTTTGAGATTTGTTCTCGAGCTCACTGCATAAGCTCGTCTGTTAGAATCCCTCATATCCCTCTTCAAAACACTCAACTGATTCTCTGAAAATACATAACATTAAAAACCCACATAGACTAACTGAAATCTATACTAACACAGGGCCACAATTACTGAATATGTTCAACACAACTAAACAAGTTTACAGCGACTATTAAAAGTATATACGAATACACCCCCTGATCCACTACCATTGTATTGCTATGTTTATCCTTGTACTCGTTACTACCAATCGTTAGACAACACAAAATCTGCTTCATTGACAATCCACTCTGTTAAATTAAAACCCTTGGTCAAACTACGGAAATTCAACTCATGCTTTTCCCCTGCATGCCATCTAGATAAATGATCGGCTATGCGATTCTCTTCAGATGACAAATGCTGGGCCCTAATTTCAAACTCATTGATAGCTGCATAATAGCTAATTTCCCTGAGACAACTCTGCAACCATCTAGCTTTACCCGTGTTCAGTGTGACACAAACAGATTGATTATCACATAACACGACTATCTTCATATGTTGCAAATGCTGGCCCCATAAATGAAGACATAAAACTAAAGACAGCATTTCTAGAGCTCCAATATGTAACCTTTGTCTTAAAATGTGTTCGGGAAAGCGAGAATGAAAGAAGTGTCCATTCCAAAATCCACCGCAAGCTTCCAAGCAAGCATCAGAAGAAAAAATTGCATCAGGTGATGACCAATTTCCAAGTGACATGCCGTTATACTTTGGTAAAAACGTATTCCACCACAAAATGTCCCTCCGTACCTGTATCGGGATATCATGTCTATCCTGTTTTTCTAACATATACAACTCCCTAAGCCAATTCAACAGACGACTAATAAACACTCTACTGGGTTTTACACAAGCTCCAATAAAATTCAATTTCCCTAACAGTTCTTGTACTTCTCTCAAGGTAGCGTGATCCTTATTCAACCATGTTTTTAGTAGAAATCGAATTTCCTTCATTCTATCAGGAGTGAGTTCCATTGACATTTGTAATGTATTAAATAATACACACAAAAAGGACATTATGGTAGAAGGGGGGCAACTCTTATTTACTGACTCCTCAATACCACACTTTTCTAAGACACTACCTAATATACAGTATGCGGTTGTTGCCAGGTCTGGCTTCTCGACCCCTGCAAAATCATCCAAGTAATTAAGGATAGCAATTCCCAGATTGTACATGATAAAAGCCACTGCATTAGTAACCCGTTGACAAATGGCAGCAGCACTACGCAATCCCATAGACAAAACTGTATCACAAAAGATATGTTTTTGCCATACATAAGCAACCTCTTGAAGGGACCAATAATAGCACCACAGTTCATTTCTTTGACTAGATAATTTCCTATTTCTACTGGATAATCTGTAGCACCTTTATAATTTTTATACTTCCAAATTTCCTTAACAGGTAACATAGTATCTTCATTACCCGTAAAGCCCAATGGAAAACCAAATTCTATCAAATCACAAACTAAACTATCATTGTAATCAAATAACTGCAACAAGGAACGCAAATATTCTGTATTAATTTTTTCATTCACTCTGATGCGACAGCTTTCAAAATTGTATTTCCCGGATCTTTTGACCTGTTCATGCAAACTAATTTTGTCTTCAACTAACGAAAAGGAGGGGCACCCTTTTATGTTGGAACACGTCCGACAGGAAATATGGTGATCTGTGATATGTGGACAATCTTGAATATGAGCTGACGCTATACTGTCCTTTTTAAAACAAAATGATGGGATGAAGGTATCTTCTATTTTGTGCTCCTTTGACCATTTGTTCATTAATGATCTATGTCATGCCAACGTGTGCGGGCAAGCCGTGGAGCTTTCCGGTGTGCCAGTTTAACTTTGTCTTTCTGTCAGCAGGTTGCACAGATATGTTGTGCAAACTTACGATTACCTCTAATAACAGTGGTGTGACTAAATTTATGATCACACCTGTTCCTTTGATATAAGGAGCAAAACCAAATGTGGGAATCTGCATCACCTTCCGGAGCCAGTTTGTTAAAGATATTATAGGATGTGACCCCCGAGGTTCTCTTATAGGGCTTGGCACTCTGATACATAGAAGATCTGACTCATACTGAATCCCGTCACCATGATGTAACTGTTTGTAGTCTACACGACCCCCGTTACGTAAATTGTGTGCCATAACTAACACACTTTAGACAAATTATGACGAAATTAAAGACAATAGAGCTGAACTGTCTGCTAAAGAGCAATTAATAATAATGCAACTAGATATGGTCAATAATCAATTTTTCAAATGAAAAGCCGCTAAAGCGGACCCGTAAAGGGCCGAACTAACGTTTTAACTAACGTATTCCTTTTTGATTATTCCATATTAATATGTTGCAAACCGAAATAATTATAAAAGCTCCAATTTTCCACAGAACACTACCACAAAGTTACGACTCAAGTATCAAAATATTCGACAGGTGACAACAAAATTCATTCAAGTGGCGCGAAATCTCTGACTGACTGTAAAGATTAAGGTGCTAACGACTTAACATGAGCAGCGCTTCAGTCTTAATTA
>CM026403.1:10249735-10296930 GCA_014843695.1 Archivesica marissinica
GCATGGGTACTTGCAACATCTCCTATTCTACAATAACATGTGTACTTGCAACATCTCCTATTCTACAATAACATGTGTACTTGCAACATCTCCTATTCTACAATAACATGTGTACTTGCAACATCTCCTATTCTACAATAACATGTGTACTTGCAACATCTCCTATTCTACAATAACATGTGTCCTTGCAACATCTCCTATTCTACAATAACATGTGTACTTGCAACATCTCCTATTCTACAATAACATGTGTACTTGCAACATCTCCTATTCTACAATAACATGTGTACTTGCAACATCTCCTATTCTACAATAACATGTGTACTTGCAATATCTCCTATTCTACAATAACATGTGTACTTGCAACATCTCCTATTCTACAATAACATGTGTCCTTGCAATATCTCCTATTCTACAATAACATGTGTACTTGCAACATCTCCTATTCTACAATAACATGTGTACTTGCAACATCTCCTATTCTACAATAACATGTGTACTTGCAACATCTCCTATTCTACAATAACATGTGTACTTGCAACATCTCCTATTCTACAATAACATGTGTACTTGCAACATCTCCTATTCTACAATAACATGTGTACTTGCAACATCTCCTATTCTACAATAACATGTGTACTTGCAACATCTCCTATTCTACAATAACATGTGTACTTGCAACATCTCCTATTCTACAATAGCATGTGTACTTGCAACATCTCCTATTCTACAATAACATGTGTACTTGCAACATCTCCTATTCTACAATAACATGTGTACTTGCAACATCTCCTATTCTACAATAACATGTGTACTTGCAATATCTCCTATTCTACAATAACATGTGTACTTGCAACATCTCCTATTCTACAATAACATGTGTACTTGCAACATCTCCTATTCTACAATAACATGTGTACTTGCAACATCTCCTATTCTACAATAACATGTGTACTTGCAACATCTCCTATTCTACAATAACATGTGTCCTTGCAATATCTCCTATTCTACAATAACATGTGTCCTTGCAATATCTCCTATTCTACAATAACATGTGTACTTGCAACATCTCCTATTCTACAATAACATGTGTACTTGCAACATCTCCTATTCTACAATAACATGTGTACTTGCAACATCTCCTATTCTACAATAACATGTGTACTTGCAACATCTCCTATGCTACAATAACATGTGTACTTACAATATCTCTATTCTACAATAACATGTGTCCTTGCAATATCTCCTATTCTACAATAGCATGTGTACTTGCAACATCTCCTATTCTACAATAACATGTGTACTTACAATATCTCCTATTCTACAATAACATGTGTACTTGCAACATCTCCTATTCTACAATAACATGTGTACTTGCAACATCTCCTATTCTACAATAACATGTGTACTTGCAACATCTCCTATTCTACAATAACATGTGTACTTGCAATATCTCCTATTCTACAATAACATGTGTACTTGCAACATCTCCTATTCTACAATAACATGTGTACTTGCAACATCTCCTATTCTACAATAACATGTGTACTTGCAACATCTCCTATTCTACAATAACATGTGTACTTGCAACATCTCCTATTCTACAATAGCATGTGTACTTGCAACATCTCCTATTCTACAATAACATGTGTACTTGCAACATCTCCTATTCTACAATAACATGTGTACTTGCAACATCTCCTATTCTACAATAACATGTGTACTTGCAACATCTCCTATTCTACAATAACATGTGTACTTGCAATATCTCCTATTCTACAATAACATGTGTACTTGCAACATCTCCTATTCTACAATAACATGTGTACTTGCAACATCTCCTATTCTACAATAACATGTGTACTTGCAACATCTCCTATTCTACAATAACATGTGTACTTGCAACATCTCCTATTCTACAATAACATGTGTACTTGCAACATCTCCTATTCTACAATAACATGTGTACTTGCAACATCTCCTATTCTACAATAACATGTGTACTTGCAACATCTCCTATTCTACAATAGCATGTGTACTTGCAACATCTCCTATTCTACAATAACATGTGTACTTGCAACATCTCCTATTCTACAATAACATGTGTACTTGCAACATCTCCTATTCTACAATAACATGTGTACTTGCAACATCTCCTATTCTACAATAACATGTGTACTTGCAATATCTCCTATTCTACAATAACATGTGTACTTGCAATATCTCCTATTCTACAATAACATGTGTACTTGCAACATCTCCTATTCTACAATAACATGTGTACTTGCAACATCTCCTATTCTACAATAACATGTGTACTTGCAACATCTCCTATTCTACAATAACATGTGTACTTGCAACATCTCCTATTCTACAATAACATGTGTACTTGCAACATCTCCTATTCTACAATAACATGTGTACTTGCAACATCTCCTATTCTACAATAACATGTGTACTTGCAACATCTCCTATTCTACAATAACATGTGTACTTGCAACATCTCCTATTCTACAATAACATGTGTCCTTGCAATATCTCCTATTCTACAATAGCATGTGTACTTGCAACATCTCCTATTCTACAATAACATGTGTACTTGCAACATCTCCTATTCTACAATAGCATGTGTACTTGCAACATCTCCTATTCTACAATAACATGTGTACTTGCAACATCTCCTATTCTACAATTGTGTACTTGCAACATCTCCTATTCTACAATAGCATGTGTACTTGCAACATCTCCTATTCTACAATAACATGTGCAATGCTGGCCAGACATACCTGCTATCTAGATACCATGGGGGGGGGGGGGGTACTGGCAATATCAGGCTTTCATAATGACTGGGGAATGCAACTGGCAGACATCTTCTATTCTATATTACAATAGCATGTTTACTGGCACAATTCCCATTTATACAATAACACATGGCGGAATTCCTGGCAAGACAGGCATTATAGACATGGTGGAATGCTCCTGGCCAGACATACCTAGGCATTATATAGACATGGTGGAATGCTCCTGGCCAACATACCTAGGCATTATATGGACATGGTGGAATGCTCCTGGCCAGACATACCTAGGCATTATATGGACATGGTGGAATGCTCCTGGCCAGACATACCTAGGCATTATATAGACATGGTGGAATGCTCCTGGCCAGACATACCTAGGCATTATATAGACATGGTGGAATGCTCCTGGCCAGACATACCTAGGCATTATATAGACATGGTGGAATGCTCCTGGCCAGACATACCTAGGCATTATATAGACATGGTGGAATGCTCCTGGCCAGACATACCTAGGCATTATATGGACATGGTGGAATGCTCCTGGCCAGACATACCTAGGCATTATATGGACATGGTGGAATGCTCCTGGCCAGACATACCTAGGCATTATATGGACATGGCGGAATGCTCCTGGCCAGACATACCTAGGCATTATATAGACATGGTGGAATGCTCCTGGCCAGACATACCTAGGCATTATATGGACATGGTGGAATGCTCCTGGCCAGACATACCTAGGCATTATATAGACATGGCGGAATGCTCCTGGCCAGACATACCTAGGCATTATATAGACATGGTGGAATGCTCCTGGCCAGACATACCTAGGCATTATATAGACATGGTGGAATGCTCCTGGCCAGACATACCTAGGCATTATATGACATGGTGGAATGCTCCTGGCCAGACATACCTAGGCATTATATGGACATGGTGGAATGCTCCTGGCCAGACATACCTAGGCATTATATGGACATGGTGGAATGCTCCTGGCCAGACATACCTAGGCATTATATGGACATGGTGGAATGCTCCTGGCCAGACATACCTAGGCATTATATAGACATGGCGGAATGCTCCTGGCCATGCATACCTAGGCATTATATGGACATGGCAGAATGCTCCTGGCCAGACATACCTAGGCATTATATAGACATGGTGGAATGCTCCTGGCCAGACATACCTAGGCATTATATGGACATGGTGGAATGCTCCTGGCCAGACATACCTAGGCATTATATAGACATGGTGGAATGCTCCTGGCCAGACATACCTAGGCATTATATAGACATGGTGGAATGCTCCTGGCCAGACATACCTAGGCATTATATGGACATGGCGGAATGCTCCTGGCCAGACATACCTAGGCATTATATAGACATGGCAGAATGCTCCTGGCCATGCATACCTAGGCATTATATAGACATGGTGGAATGCTCCTGGCCAGACATACCTAGGCATTATATAGACATGGTGGAATGCTCCTGGCCATGCATACCTAGGCATTATATAGACATGGCGGAATGCACCTGGCCATGCATACCTAGGCATTATATAGACATGGTGGAATGCTCCTGGCCATGCATACCTAGGCATTATATAGACATGGTGGAATGCTCCTGGCCAGACATACCTAGGCATTATATAGACATGGTGGAATGCTCCTGGCCAGACATACCTAGGCATTATATGGACATGGTGGAATGCTCCTGGCCAGACATACCTAGGCATTATATGGACATGGTGGAATGCTCCTGGCCAGACATACCTAGGCATTATATAGACATGGTGGAATGCTCCTGGCCAGACATACCTAGGCATTATATAGACATGGTGGAATGCTCCTGGCCAGACATACCTAGGCATTATATAGACATGGTGGAATGCTCCTGGCCAGACATACCTAGGCATTATATGGACATGGCGGAATGCTCCTGGCCAGACATACCTAGGCATTATATGGACATGGCGGAATGCTCCTGGCC
Organism: Archivesica marissinica; assembly: GCA_014843695.1. Lineage (NCBI taxonomy): Eukaryota > Metazoa > Mollusca > Bivalvia > Venerida > Vesicomyidae > Archivesica > Archivesica marissinica. Next base: position 10,254,519 of record CM026403.1, read on the forward strand.
AGGCATACCTAGGCATTATATGGACATGGTGGAATGCTCCTGGCCAGACATACCTAGGCATTATATGGACATGGTGGAATGCTCCTGGCCAGACATACCTAGGCATTATATGGACATGGCGGAATGCTCCTGGCCAGACATACCTAGGCATTATATGGACATGGTGGAATGCTCCTGGCCAGACATACCTAGGCATTATATGGACATGGTGGAATGCTCCTGGCCAGACATACCTAGGCATTATATGGACATGGTGGAATGCTCCTGGCCAGACATACCTAGGCATTATATGGACATGGTGGAATGCTCCTGGCCAGACATACCTAGGCATTATATGGACATGGTGGAATGCTCCTGGCCAGACATACCTAGGCATTATATGGACATGGTGGAATGCTCCTGGCCAGACATACCTAGGCATTATATGGACATGGTGGAATGCTCCTGGCCATGCATACCTAGGCATTATATAGACATGGCAGAATGCTCCTGGCCAGGCATACCTAGGCATTATATAGACATGGTGGAATGCTCCTGGCCAGACATACCTAGGCATTATATGGACATGGTGGAATGCTCCTGGCCAGACATACCTAGGCATTATATGGACATGGTGGAATGCTCCTGGCCAGACATACCTAGGCATTATATGGACATGGTGGAATGCTCCTGGCCAGACATACCTAGGCATTATATAGACATGGTGGAATGCTCCTGGCCAGACATACCTAGGCATTATATAGACATGGTGGAATGCTCCTGGCCAGACATACCTAGGCATTATATAGACATGGTGGAATGCTCCTGGCCAGACATACCTAGGCATTATATGGACATGGCGGAATGCTCCTGGCCAGACATACCTAGGCATTATATGGACATGGCGGAATGCTCCTGGCCAGGCATACCTAGGCATTATATGGACATGGTGGAATGCTCCTGGCCAGACATACCTAGGCATTATATGGACATGGTGGAATGCTCCTGGCCAGACATACCTAGGCATTATATGGACATGGCGGAATGCTCCTGGCCAGACATACCTAGGCATTATATGGACATGGTGGAATGCTCCTGGCCAGACATACCTAGGCATTATATGGACATGGTGGAATGCTCCTGGCCAGACATACCTAGGCATTATATGGACATGGCGGAATGCTCCTGGCCAGACATACCTAGGCATTATATGGACATGGAGGAATGCTCCTGGCCAGACATACCTAGGCATTATATGGACATGGCGGAATGCTCCTGGCCAGACATACCTAGGCATTATATGGACATGGCGGAATGCTCCTGCTCCTTTGTATCTTCTCTGTATAATATATATTATTACATGTATATGGTTCCAGTCGTAAAATAATGACGCATCTTTGTATATGAAATGGCTGTTTGGTTTTAAAATTGCATAAGACATATTAGGTGTTACGGAGACTCTCCAGTTGTTATTGGTGGAGGAAGACCATGGGTGCACTTTTCAGCAGTATTTTAGGCACTCCGGTAGAACCACTGACCTTGCACAAAATCAGCTTTGAAGACAACAAACTTAGGAACCCGATCACTGCGGCCCACGTGTGTGTCAAATGAAATGATTCTAGAACTGTATAACATGTATAATGTTAACATTTTACATTGTCTATTTTAGTATTTAAAAGAAAAACTGATCAGTTGAATCATTCAAGGCATTGTCAATAAAGGAATATAAAGTTTACGATTGTTTGTTTTATATGATGACCGGTCATAGGCACATACCCTCAAACCATTGCAGATATAGTATGTAACAGTAATGCATCAGTTTTGACCATCACCCGACTTCAACATCCAAAGCGTGTACACAGTCCTTGTTACTACGTAGACATTTAAATGATTGATGACCTTGACGGCATCCGTTTTCAAGGTCAACCTCATCTTATCCAGTTTACGCACACTACATGTATTCCCAGTAACTTGCGTTCTACATTGATATATAAATAATGATCATTCCCCATATTTCAAGATCATAGACGAGCAGGGATCATTCTAGTGGGCGAAATTGTCGCCCTAGAGACCCTGACTTCGCCCTCTGGGCGGGGGGCCCACTTCTCCCTAATAAAAAAAATAATTAGTTTTTGGTTTTTACGATTTTGAAACAAAATTTTGTATAGTAAGATACACTGGCCCATTATAAAGCACTCCTATTCAAATGTTGTATTTAATGGTTGTATGTGCATTTTAATCCTATTTTGCAGAAGTGTATTAAAGAACACCATTTAAGGAAGCGATCACGCGCTTTCTCACTTCTCCCAAAAATTCTGACCTAGAATGAACCCTGACGAGTCAGTAGTCCAGTGGTTAATACGTACTGCGAATCCATGAGTCTTCAGATCTTTTTTTTAAAACTATTTATTTTACAACAATTGCGAAGCAAGTTTTAACAACTTATATTAATCACTCTCGTTGGCGCGGATGAAAGAGTATATGTGGTCATTCGTGTGGGAGAAAACCCACCTGTCCGATCTGGCGACCACCGTACCATCTCACATACTTCGAGGATCGAACCCGGGTTGCATTGGTGAGAAGCGAGCGCGCTAACCACTGCTAATCGGACAGCCTTCCAGTGGTTAACACGTACTGCGAATCCAGGGATCTCTGGTTCAATCTGACCCTAATAATAAGCCTTTCAGGTCTTGTATGTGCTTTACACCGTTCACTTAAAAGATTGTTATATTTCGGGTTTTACGCCTGCATCAGCACCATTTTGGGCTATATCGCCGGCGGGCAGTTTACCTAACAACACCTTTCCTGGGCAGGCTCCAGCGGTTAACCAGTACTTGGTGCACCAACCTCCGTAAGAAACTGCCAACTTTTTCATATAAATGGGACACGTCCTGAGTGGGGCTTGAACCCGTGACCATCAGTGATGATAGGTTACAGTGGTATACAAGTCAGCGACCTTAACCACTCGACCACGGAGGTGGACTCACTTAAAAGAATCAGTGGATACAGATACTCGTATACACCTGAATGAGTCTCTGTCTGCATGATTGCACAATATATCCTCCAAAATCTAATACCACTAATCTCTTCTGATGTCGCTCATATGAGCAACCAATAGAAACGATAAATAAACTTAAAACACCCACATTTCAAGATCAAAAACTTGACAAAACTTTTTTATCTTCTGACAAATGCGACAAATCAAAACTGGCACTAAATTTGGCGAATTGGCAAAACTATTTGGTGCATATGGTTAAAAAAATATTGGGCACATGTTTTACCTGGTTTCAAATATTGGGCACATGTTTTACCTGGTTTCAAATATTGGGCACATGTTTTACCTGGTTTCAAATATTGGGCACATGTTTTACCTGGTTTCAAATATTTATCTGTGAACTATATGGCTGTTAGTTGGCTCCAAGGATTTCAAATTGGCTCCAGTTATTTTCAATTGGCTACAGAAGTGGCTCAGACAAAAATTCAAGACAGAGGGAATGCTGATACTATTAAGAGATAGTTTTATCCTATACTCAGTTAGAATGAACCAAGTTAGTACAATGCAATATTTCATATGAATAACAACAACATTATTGCATTCATTATTTATAATCACATCTATTAAGATGTATATATATGCATAATATTCATAAAATAAAACATATTTTCATATTTCACATTTACCCAAATACAACCAGCAGAAATACAACGATGTGTTATGATGAATTGGTATGGTCATAATTATTTTCACCAGCTTCCCAACAAACATTCACTTGTGGTAATTGTTCATCTTGTAAGCGAACATTAACTTGTGGTAATTGGTCATCTTGTAAGCGAACATTAACTTGTGGTAATTGGTCATCTTGCAAGCGAACATTAACTTGTGGCAATTGTTCATCTTGCAAGCAAACATTAACTTGTGGTAATTGTTCATCTTGTAAGTGTGCTACTATCTTTAAAATACAATGGCTGAATGATTTCAGAACAAAGCACAAACACACAGCCTCCGCGAACATTTCCCGTTATATACTACAACGTTATGCATTTCAGACGAGTTTAAAGCTTTACATAGATACTGGTTTATTAAACATCATTGGATCTGTAGGAATGAGGTAGCATACATGTATGTAACAACTAGGGTTGGTGCGGTACACCAATATACCGGTAATGCAATACAACTAGGGCTGGTGCGGTATACCGTTACACCAATACAACTAGGGCTGGTGCGGTACACCAATATACCGGTAATGCAATACAACTAGGGCTGGTGCGGTATACCGTTACACCAATACAACTAGGGCTGGTGCGGTACACCAATATACCAGTAATGCAATACAACTAGGGCTGGTGCAGTATACCGGTACACCAATACAACTAGGGCTGGTGCGGTACACCAATACAACTAGGGCTGGTGCGGTACACCAATATACCAGTAATGCAATACAACTAGGGCTGGTGTGGTATACCGGTACACCAATACAACTAGGGCTGGTGCGGTACACCAATATACCGGTAATGCAATACAACTAGGGCTGGTGCGGTATACCGGTACACCAATACAACTAGGGCTGGTGCGGTACACCAATATACCAGTAATGCAATACAACTAGGGCTGGTGTGGTATACCGGTACACCAATACAACTAGGGCTGGTGCGGTACACCGGTACACCAATACAACTAGGGCTGGTGCGGTACACCAATATACCAGTAATGCAATACAACTAGGGCTGGTGTGGTATACCGGTACACCAATACAACTAGGGCTGGTGCGGTACACCAATATACCAGTAATGCAATACAACTAGGGCTGGTGCGGTATACCGGTACACCAATACAACTAGGGCTGGTGCGGTACACCAATACAACTAGGGCTGGTGCGTACACCAATATACCAGTAATGCAATACAACTAGGGCTGGTGCGGTACACCAATATACGGTAATGCAATACAACTAGGGCTGGTGGGTATACCGGTACACCAATACAACTAGGGCTGGTGCGGTACACCAATATACCAGTAATGCAATACAACTAGGGCTGGTGCGGTATACCGGTACACCAATACAACTAGGGCTGGTGCGGTATACCGGTACACCAATACAACTAGGGCTGGTGCGGTACACCAATATACCAGTAATGCAATACAACTAGGGCTGGTGCGGTATACCGGTACACCAATACAACTAGGGCTGGTGCACACCAAAACCAACAAACAACACGGTATACCGGTACACCAATACAACTAGGGCTGGTGCGGTACACCAATATACCAGTAATGCAATACAACTAGGGCTGGTGCGGTATACCGGTACACCAATACAACTAGGGCTGGTGCGGTACACCAATATACCAGTAATGCAATACAACTAGGGCTGGTGCGGTATACCGGTACACCAATACAACACCACACCAAACCATAATGCAATACAACTAGGGCTGGTGCGGTATACCACACAAAAACTAGGGCTGGTGCGGTACACCGGTACACCAATACAACTAGGGCTGGTGCGGTACACCAATATACCAGTAATGCAATACAACTAGGGCTGGTGCGGTATACCGGTACACCAATACAACTAGGGCTGGTGCGGTATACGGTACACCAATACAACTAGGGCTGGTGCGGTACACCAATATACCAGTAATGCAATACAACTAGGGCTGGTGCGGTATACCGGTACACCAATACAACTAGGGCTGGTGCGGTACACCAATATACCGGTAATGCAATACAACTAGGGCTGGTGTGGTATACCGGTACACCAATACAACTAGGGCTGGTGCGGTACACCAATATACCAGTAATGCAATACAACTAGGGCTGGTGCGGTATACCGGTACACCAATACAACTAGGGCTGGTGCGGTACACCAATATACCGGTAAGCAATACAACTAGGGCTGGTGCGGTTTACCGGTACACCAAATAATGCAATACAACTAGGGCTGGTGCGGTATACCGGTACACCAATATAATGCAATACAACTAGGGCTGGTGCGGTATACCGGTACACCAATATAATGCAATACAACTAGGGCTGGTGCGGTTTACCGGTACACCAATATAATGCAATACAACTAGGGCTGGTGTGGTTTACCGGTACACCAATATACCGGTAATGCAATACAACTAGGGCTGGTGCGGTATACCGGTACACCAATATAATGCAATACAACTAGGGCTGGTGTGGTTTACCGGTACACCAATATAATGCAATACAACTAGGACTGGTGCGGTTTACGGTACACCAATATAATGCAATACAACTAGGGCTGGTGCGGTTTACCGGTACACCAATATAATGCAATACAACTAGGGCTGGTGTGGTTTACCGGTACACCAATATACCGGTAATGCAATACAACTAGGGCTGGTGCGGTATACCGGTACACCAATATAATGCAATACAACTAGGGCTGGTGTGGTTTACCGGTACACCAATATAATGCAATACAACTAGGACTGGTGCGGTTTACCGGTACACCAATATAATGCAATACAACTAGGGCTGGTGTGGTTTACCGGTACACCAATATTACAACTAGCACAATACTGGTATTTGATGTACAAACAATGAAAAAAAGTTTTTTAATCTATTACGATGGGCATTTAGATAGAACATCTGTGGGTTCTCCATTAGTGTATCTGGTGGAACTAGCAAACTCTGCCACATAACAAGGCATCACCCATCCATAGTTCAGGATGTTCCAGCAGTAGTTACATCCAGAATCTTCAAATAATCGGCTAGTCACACTTTGTCACAGTCAACCAATCAGTATACATGTCTGTTACACTTTTCAATAATATCCGAGAAAACTGGCTACCGGTTGCAAACATTTCAGATACACGCGTATAAACACGAGTGTAAGATTCTGCTAGTCACACTTTGTCACAGTCAACCAATCAGTATACATGTCTGTTACACTTTTCAATAATATCCGAGAAAACTGGCTACCGGTTGCAAACATTTCAGATACACGCGTATAAACACGAGTGTAAGATTCTGCTAGTCACACTTTGTCACAGTCAACCAATCAGTATACATGTCTGTTACACTTTTCAATAATAGCCGAGAAAACTGGCTACCGGATGCAAACATTTCAGATACACGCGTATAAACACGCTGTAGATATCTCACTCTATTATGTGGTTGGAGGCCTACATCCTACATATCACACTTATTCAATCATATCTCTCATGCATCCTTGAATGTTTTATCACATAATACACATGTTTTTATACCTGAGTAATAGAATCTCACATGCCATTATAAGCTGGCCCCTCCCCTCCCTGCGGACACACCCAGTTAATGTTCTGAGTTGGGTCCTTTATATCACAGGTTTTACAGTGTATGCAGTTTTGGGCATTTATCTGCAATCTTTTCCCCAGCCCGTCCTCTGTTTCAACGAACTCATATACACCTGAAAATGAAAAGTAATTTTTAAAAATACTTGTAAATCAATCCAGCTATTATTGGTGTGGGAAGACAACGGGTGTCCCTCTGAGCATTATGTCAGGCTTGGATGGGCATCCAGATATAACCACTGATCTTCTGCAAGCCAGCTGGATAGCTTCCTCATATGAAATAAAATCAAGACCCCGAGTGTGATTCGAACCAGCGGCAGTGAGGGGCAACAAACTTAACCACCGGACGCCATTGTCCATTCTCAAATAGAAGAGCTTCTTAGTTTATACAAATTTATTTTAGCTTGATTGCGAAACAAGTTATTTCAACTTATATAAATCACTCTCGAGACCTCATTCCTGATGGAATCCATCGCCACGAGGGAGAGAGAAGAGGCAACATGGAATTTAATTGTCTTGCCTAAGGGCACAATCGTAACGGCTCCAGCGGGGTTCGAACTCCGGACCCTTCGCACCTGAAGTGAACGCGTATTCACTGCGCTATCACGACTTCCACGGAAGAGCTTCTCGACGCTATTACACCTTGAGCAGTAGTAGCTACACAAGTGAATAACCCTTAATACAGCTGGATACATAGTGGATACAACACGTAAATATTCCCAGTAATTTCTATGTACCTGGGATACAGGTGAATGGTTATCCAATGATTATAATACAGTTCATACTCGCCTATAAGACGATCTCACCTATAAGACGACCCCCCTACTTTGGTCCTGAAATATGTGGGTTTTGACATGCACTCGGGTTGATAAAATGGAAACAAGACACAAGTATAATTGCATGTTTAGCCAGTGCAAGTTGAAGACATTTTCAGTGTCAGAGTTCTTGATTTCTTTTCTAAAACGTAATGTTACCATTTAACACATTTAAAAAAAAAAGAAAACTTTTTTTGTTAGCACTAATTTATAAGACGTGAAGCCATAAAAAGATGTCTTATAGGTGAGTATTGATGGTACATGGCCGCCGTATGTACGGAGATACAGTACGGAGATACAGTACGGAGGTACAGTACGGAGGTACAGTACGGAGATACAGTACGGAGGTACAGTACGGAGGTACAGTACGGAGGTACAGTACGGAGGTACAGTACGGAGGTACAGTACGGAGATACAGTACGGAGTTACAGTACGGAGATACAGTACGGAGATGGTACAGTACGGAGATGGTACAGTACGGAGATGGTACAGTACGGAGATGGTACAGTACGGAGATACAGTACGGAGATACAGTACGGAGATACAGTACGTAGATACAGTACGGAGATATACAGTACGGAGATACAGTACGGAGATACAGTACGGAGATACAGTACGTAGATACAGTACGGAGATACAGTACGGAGATACAGTACGGAGATACAGTACGGAGATACAGTACGTAGATACAGTACGTAGATACAGTACGGAGGTACAGTACGGAGGTACAGTACGGAGGTACAGTATGGAGGTACAGTACGGAGGTACAGTACGGAGATACAGTACGGAGATACAGTACGGAGATACAGTACGGAGATACAGTAGCATATAAGCCCATGTCTGTATTGTTCACAAGGATTTACCATAGGGTGTTGTATGTCATACACTGTATAAAGGGTGCTTTGCAGAGGGTGTTTTAATATCAGATAGATCTGTAGTCCAGTGGTAACATGCTGGACTGGTAATTCAGGGATCGCAGGTTCGATCCCCAAGTCTGACCCTAATAAAATTAACAGTCTTTCAGATGGGACTTTAATAATAGGTCGCGTGTTGGTGCTGTACACCGTGCACATAAAAGAACCAGAGGAGACTCTGGAATGGGTCTCTGTCTGTATCATTGCACTATCCTCCAAAAATCTAAAATGACTAATCTCTTCAGGAGGCGTCGCTCATATGGGCAACCGGTAGCGACGATAAATAAACGTAAAACACACAATGTGTTTTAATATCGCTATATTCACTGTCAGGAATTATTTCACAAATGTCAAACACTGCAAAACTGTGTTCTAGATACATATTGCAATTATTATGGCTATTTATAAAAATGATATATGAATTTAATACACCACAAAAAGCTACATTTCACAAAACACTCAAAATTCAGGAACAGTGAAATTTAACCATTATACAGTATCTATCCAAGAGATGTTAGCAGACACTTAGTGGATGCTAGCCGTTATATATATATATATATAGGAAGCACAGTTGCAGAGATGCATGTCCGCTTCAGATGTAAGCTGTACCCTCACCTGCAGGACAGAATCGCCCCTCGGGTCCGTCATATAAAGTGAGATTAGTTCTAACAGGAACAGTATCGTCCATCAACGTGAGATGAGATGGTTGATCATGGTTGTGATTGGTTCCTGTGAGTGCTACGGATGACAGGATGTCAAAGGTGACCTCACCGTCGGGTTTGGGATACTCGATTGGTGTATATTCCGAGGCCGGTTTCAAGTGTTTGTGATCAGCACCTGAAAACATACGGTAAAATTAATATTTAACTTGAAGAAAGCTATTGGACACAAGTTACATAATATACAAGTTATCTATATCCACAAACACACAAGTTATCTATATCCACAAACACACAAGCTATCTATATCCACAAACATACAAGTTATCTATATCCACATACATACAAGTTATCTATATCCACACACATACAAGTTATCTATATCCACAAACACACAAGTTATCTATATCCACAAACACAAGTTATCTATATCCACAAACACACAAGCTATCTATATCCACAAACATACAAGTTATCTATATCCACATACATACAAGTTATCTATATCCACATACACACAAGTTATCTATATCCACAAACACACAAGTTATCTATATCCACATACATACAAGTTATCTATATCCACAAACATACAAGTTATCTATATCCACATACAAACACACAAGTTATCTATATCCACATACAAACACACAAGTTATCTATATCCACATACAAACACACAAGTTATCTATATCCACAACAAACACACAAGTTATCTATATCCACAACCATACAAGTTATCTATATCCACAAACACACAAGTTATCTATATCCACATACAAACACACAAGTTATCTATATCCACATACACACAAGTTATCTATATCCACAAACACACAAGTTATCTATATCCACATACATACATACAAGTTATCTATATCCACAAACACAAGTGATCTATACCCACAAACATACAAGTTATCTATATCCACAAACATACAAGTTATCTATATCCACAAACATACAAGTTATCTATATCCACACACATACAAGTTATCTATATCCACAAACATACAAGTTATCTATATCCACAAACACAAGTGATCTATACCCACAAACATACAAGTTATCTATATCCACAAACATACAAGTTATCTATATCCACAAACATACAAGTTATCTATATCCACACACATACAAGTTATCTATATCCACAAACATACAAGTTATCTATATCCACAAACACAAGTTATCTATACCCACAAACACACAAGTTATCTATATCCACAAACATACAAGTTATCTATATCCACAAACATACAAGTTATCTATATCCACACACATACAAGTTATCTATATCCACAAACATACAAGTTATCTATATCCACAAACACAAGTATCTATACCCACAAACATACAAGTTATCTATATCCACAAACATACAAGTTATCTATATCCACAAACATACAAGTTATCTATATCCACACACATACAAGTTATCTATATCCACAAACATACAAGTTATCTATATCCACACACATACAAGTTATCTATATCCACAAACACACAAGTTATCTATATCCACATACATACAAGTTATCTATATCCACACACATACAAGTTATCTATATCCACAAACATACAAGTTATCTATATCCACAAACACACAAGTTATCTATATCCACAAACATACAAGTTATCTATATCCACAAACATACAAGTTATCTATATCCACAAACATACAAGTTATCTATATCCACAAACACACAAGTTATCTATATCCACAAACATACAAGTTATCTATATCCACAAACATACAAGTTATCTATATCCACATACATACAAGTTATCTATATCCACATACATACAAGTTATCTATATCCACAAACATACAAGTTATCTATATCCACAAACATACAAGTTATCTATATCCACAACCATACAAGTTATCTATATCCACATACACACAAGTTATCTATATCCACAAACACACAAGTTATCTATATCCACATACACACAAGTTATCTATATCCACATACAAACACACAAGTTATCTATATCCACAAACACACAAGCTATCTATATCCACAAACATACAAGTTATCTATATCCACAAACATACAAGTTATCTATATCCACATACATACAAGTTATCTATATCCACAAACATACAAGTTATCTATATCCACAAACACACAAGTTATCTATATCCACATACATACAAGTTATCTATATCCACAAACATACAAGTTATCTATATCCACAAACATACACGTTATCTATATCCACATACAAACATACAAGTTATCTATATCCACAAACATACAAGTTATCTATATCCACAAACATACACGTTATCTATATCCACATACAAACATACAAGTTATCTATATCCACAAACATACAAGTTATCTATATCCACATACAAACACACAAGTTATCTATATCCACATACAAACACACAAGTTATCTATATCCACATACACACAAGTTATCTATATCCACAAACATACACGTTATCTATATCCACATACACACAAGTTATCTATATCCACAAACACACAAGTTATCTATATCCACATACAAACATACAAGTTATCTATATCCACAAACACACAAGTTATCTATATCCACATACAAACATACAAGTTATCTATATCCACAAACACACAAGTTATCTATATCCACAAACACACAAGTTATCTATATCCACAAACATACAAGTTATCTATATCCACAACCATACAAGTTATCTATATCCACATACAAACATACAAGTTATCTATATCCACAACCATACAAGTTATCTATATCCACATACAAACATACAAGTTATCTATATCCACATACACACAAGTTATCTATATCCACAAACACACAAGTTATCTATATCCACATACACACAAGTTATCTATATCCACAAACATACACGTTATCTATATCCACATACACACAAGTTATCTATATCCACAAACATACACGTTATCTATATCCACATACACACAAGTTATCTATATCCACAAACACACAAGTTATCTATATCCACAAACATACAAGTTATCTATATCCACAAACACACAAGTTATCTATATCCACATACACACAAGTTATCTATATCCACAAACACACAAGCTATCTATATCCACAAACATACAAGTTATCTATATCCACATACACACAAGTTATCTATATCCACATACAAACACACAAGTTATCTATATCCACAAACATACAAGTTATCTATATCCACAAACACACAAGTTATCTATATCCACATACACACAAGTTATCTATATCCACATACACACAAGTTATCTATATCCACATACATACAAGTTATCTATATCCACATACACACAAGTTATCTATATCCACAAACACACAAGCTATCTATATTCACAAACACACAAGTTATCTATATCCACAAACATACGCAGGTGATTTATAACTCACCCTCATGTTGCAATGTCCACGGCTCCTTTCCTCTACACAATACACCGAAAAATGCTGTGTACATGATGCCACCATATAATCCAAGGACAGTGTTGAAAGACGGACGGACATTTCTTACTTGGTGTAATTCTTGCCACACCCAACTGGCTTTCAATCTGTGTTCATAAAGCTGGGGCTGCAGACCTGTGAAATAATAAGGGGACATTTGTTTGCTTCAGTGAATGATCAAATTATATTTCCTCGAATGAACATTGAAAGCATTATTATCATGAGTAACGGTGATGATAGCCACGAGTGATAATGGCAGGGATCATTCTAGAGGGCGATGTGTTTCACTTAGACAAACACATGGGGCATAAGAAGTCGTCAACCCTCCTAATTACTCTGACATGGTGCCGAACCATAAATGGACCTGGCATCCATCGCACACATAGCACTAAATGGACCTGGCATCCATCGCACACATAGCACTATGTTCAACTGAGAGTAACTAGGTTTATACAACAATGGATATCATTTGTAGAGCCTCTGTGACAACACACGGACATGAAAGCGAAAAACCGATGAAAATTGATATTTTTCATAAGAACCCCTTTGTGTGTGAAATTCATAAACATGGAACAGCGAGACAATGATGACATTATTTGTTCGTAAATATATTGGTGTTGCAGACAAAGTATATGTCATTTTGGAAAAAGGTTTGGTGATTTCTTTTAAAATGAATATTATCAGTCCTTGTTTTTCTGCAGCCAATTCATCTACTTTCATGCTACCTTGAAATACATGACTGCCCTATACATGACTGCCCTATACATGACTGCCCTATACACGACTGCCCTATACATGACTGCCCTATACATGACTGCCATATACATGACTGCCCTATACATGACTGCCCTAGTCACGACTGCCCTATACATGACTGCCCTAGTCATATACATGACTGCCCTATACATGACTGCCCTAGTCATATACATGACTGCCCTATACATGACTGCCCTATACATGACTGCCCTATACACGACTGCCCTATACACGACTGCCCTATACATGACTGCCCTATACATGACTGCCATATACATGACTGCCCTAGTCATATACATGACTGCCCTATACATGACTGCCCTATACATGACTGCCCTATACACGACTGCCCAGTAGTCATATACACGACTGCCATATACATGACTGCCCTATACATGACTGCCATATACACGACTGCCCTATACATGACTGCCATATACATGACTGCCCAGTAGTCATATACATGACTGCCCTATACATGACTGCCATATACATGACTGCCCAGTAGTCATATCCATGACTGCCCTATACATGACTGCCATATACACGACTGCCCTATACATGACTGCCCAGTAGTCATATACATGACTGCCCTATACATGACTGCCATATACATGACTGCCCAGTAGTCATATACACGACTGCCCTATACATGACTGCCCAGTAGTCAGAGGTATAGAGGATATTTGTTTGTTTCAGTGTACGATCAAATTAAATGTCACTGAATAAACATTGAAATCAGTATTACCACGAGTGAAGCACAAGTGAAATATAGGTTTGATCATTCAATTAAACGAACGCAATGATGCAACCGTGTGTTATATGGCGCTAGAACGTTGCATTTATGCGACTTCATTTACAACGTCATACCGTAAATGACGCACTGTGTGCTATAGAACATTGCATTTATGCGACTTCATTTACAACGTCATACCGTAAATGACGCACTGTGTGCTATAGAGCATTGCATTTATGCGACTTCATTTACAACGTCATATGGTAAATGACGCACTGTGTGCTATAGAGCGTTGCATTTATGTGACTTCATTTACAATGTCATACGGTAAATGACGCACTGTGTGCTATAGAACATTGCATTTATGTGACTTCATTTACAACGTCATACTGTAAATGACGCAACTGTGTGCTATATGGCGCTAGAACTCCGTATTTATGTGACTTCATTTACAACGTCATACCATAAATAACGCACAACTGGTTTGAGTCCGAAAACGTTAGCGTTTAAAACATTTCAGTTGATATTTTCACTGTTTACAAACAGCGACATATCGTAATATATCTCATTGATAAATCACACCATTTCTCTGACATATCTAACTTATACTAGACATACCTATGGTGCTGGACTGCAAATTTTCGTCTGTGACGGTTTCGTAAACGGACTCGGCAGCCACTATTCCACTCTTCATGGCAGTGTGTGTGCCCTTAATCTTGGGTACATTCAGAAAGCCAGAACTGCAGCCAATCAAACAGCCACCTGGGAATGTCAACTCGGGTACCGACTGAAAAACAAAAAACGAGAACCCGTGACCACCAGTGATGATAAGTTACAGTGATATACATGTAGGTTAGCAACAATAAATGTATTACACATATAAATATGAACTTATCGCATAACTAACGAGCTATGGGATACATATAGAATGCTGCATACATTTCTTGTAAAATATGACTTGGTACCAGTACTTGGTGCACCAACCTCCATAAGAAACTGCCAACTTTTTCATATAAAGAGACATGGTCTGAGCAAGGTTTGAACCCGTGACCATCAGTGATGATTGATGATAGGTTACAATGGTATGCAAGTCAGCGACAATAACCACTCGACAACGGAGGCGGAATGACCAAGCTTGAAGAATATTGGATAGTAAATACTCGTGACAGACAATTGAGCTCAAGATACAGAATGTAGCTCAAAGATAGAGAATGGAGCTCAAGATACAGAATGGAGTTCAAAGATACATGAATGGAACTCGAAGATACAGAATGGAGCTCAAAGATACAGAATGGAGCTCAATATACAGTATGGAGATAAAGATACAGTATGGAGATAAAACTACAGAAGATTTATGATCTAAATCCTACCTGTATTCCACCTTCATTTAGAGCTCTTGCACCATAGCCAATCCTGTTACCTCCCTTGAATGTATCTATGATTGCGGGATGCGTCTTCCAGCGTTGCAGTTCTTGGAACGGATTGATGTATGGGTTTGTGTAATCTAGACCAATCTGTAATTAAAATAAGGCTTTCTCATAATTGTGTCTACTATCAAGATTAAATGTCTTTACAAACATATTGATACACAAACATGGCTGTCATATTGATACACAAACATGGCTGTCATATTGATACACAAACATGGCTGTCATATTGATACACAAACATGGCTGTCATATTGATGCACAAACATGGCTGTCATATTGATGCACAAACATGGCTGTCATATTGATACACAAACATGGCTGTCATATTGATTCACAAACATGGCTGTCATATTGATACACAAACATGGCTGTCATATTGATACACAAACATGGCTGTCATATTGATGAACAAACAAGGCTGTCATATTGATGCACAAACATGGCTGTCATATTGATGCACAAACAAGGCTGTCATATTGATACACAAACATGGCTGTCATATTGATGCACAAACATGGCTGTCATATTGATACACAAACATGGCTGTCATATTGATACACAAACATGGCTGTCATATTGATACACAAACATGGCTGTCATATTGATACACAAACATGGATGTAATATTGATGCACAAACAAGGATGTCATATTGATACACAAACATGGCTGTCATATTGATGCACACACATGGCATCCATCCTGGTACACAAACATGGCATCCATCCTGGTACACAAACATGGCATTCATCCTGGTACACAAACATGGCATTCATCCTGGTACACAAACATGGCATCCATCTTGGTACACAAACATGGCAGTCATCCTGGTACACAAACATGGCATCCATCTTGGTACACAAACATGGCATCCATCCTGGTACACAAACATGGCATCCACCCTGGTACACAAACATGGTATCCATCCTGGTACACAAACATGGCATCCATCCTGGTACACAAACATGGCATCCATCCTGGTACACAAACATGGCATGCATCCTGGTACACAAACATGGCAGTCATCCTGGTACACAAACATGGCATCCATCCTGGTACACAAACATGGCATCCATCCTGGTACACAAACATGGCATCCATCCTGGTACACAAACATGGCAGTCATCCTGGTACACAAACATGGCATCCATCTTGGTACACAAACATGGCATCCATCCTGGTACACAAACATGGCATCCATCCTGGTACACAAACATGGCATCCATCCTGGTACACAAACATGGCATCCATCCTGGTACACAAACATGGCATCCATCTTGGTACACAAACATGACATCCATCCTGGTACACAAACATGGCATCCATCCTGGTACACAAACATGGCAGTCATCCTGGTACACAAACATGGCAGTCATCCTGGTACACAAACATGGCATCCATCTTGGTACACAAACATGGCATCCATCTTGGTACACAAACATGGCAGTCATCCTGGTACACAGACATGGCATCCATCTTGGTACACAAACATGGCATCCATCTTGGTACACAAACATAGCAGTCATCCTGGTACACAAACATGGCATCCATCGTGGTACACAAACATGGCATCCATCTTGGTACACAAACATGGCAGTCATCCTGGTACACAAACATGGCATCCATCCTGGTACACAAACATGGCATCCATCCTGGTACACAAACATGGCAGTCATCCTGGTACACAAACATGGCATCCATCTTGGTACACAAACATGGCATCCATCCTGGTACACAAACATGGCAGTCATCCTGGTACACAAACATGGCATCCATCCTGGTACACAAACATGGCATCCATCCTGGTACACAAACATGGCATCCATCCTGGTACACAAACATGGCATCCATCTTGGTACACAAACATGGCATCCATCCTGGTACACAAACATGGCATCCATCCTGGTACACAAACATGGCATCCATCTTGGTACACAAACATGGCATCCATCCTGGTACACAAACATGGCATCCATCCTGGTACACAAACATGGCATCCATCTTCGTACACAAACATGGCACCCATCTTGGTACACAAACATGGCATCCATCCTGGTACACAAACATGGCATCCATCTTGGTACACAAACATGGCATCCATCCTGGTACACAAACATGGCATCCATCCTGTTACACAAACATGGCATCCATCCTGGTACACAAACATGGCAGTCATCCTGGTACACAAACATGGCATCCATCTTGGTACACAAACATGGCATCCATCCTGTTACACAAACATGGCATCCATCCTGGTACACAAACATGGCAGTCATCCTGGTACACAAACATGGCATCCATCCTGGCACACGAACATGGCAGTCATCCTGGTACACAAACATGGCAGTCATCCTGGTACACAAACATGGCATCCATCTTGGTACACAAACATGGCAGTCATCCTGGTACACAAACATGGCATCCATCCTGGTACACAAACATGGCATCCATCTTGGTACACAAACATGGCATTCATCTTGGCACACAAACATGGCATCCATCCTGGTACACAAACATGGCAGTCATCCTGGTACACAAACATGGCATCCATCCTGGTACACAAACATGGCATCCATCCTGGTACACAAACATGGCATCCATCTTGGTACACAAACATGACATCCATCCTGGTACACAAACATGGCATCCATCCTGGTACACAAACATGGCAGTCATCCTGGTACACAAACATGGCAGTCATCCTGGTACACAAACATGGCATCCATCTTGGTACACAAACATGGCATCCATCTTGGTACACAAACATGGCAGTCATCCTGGTACACAGACATGGCATCCATCTTGGTACACAAACATGGCATCCATCTTGGTACACAAACATAGCAGTCATCCTGGTACACAAACATGGCATCCATCGTGGTACACAAACATGGCATCCATCTTGGTACACAAACATGGCAGTCATCCTGGTACACAAACATGGCATCCATCCTGGTACACAAACATGGCATCCATCCTGGTACACAAACATGGCAGTCATCCTGGTACACAAACATGGCATCCATCTTGGTACACAAACATGGCATCCATCCTGGTACACAAACATGGCAGTCATCCTGGTACACAAACATGGCATCCATCCTGGTACACAAACATGGCATCCATCCTGGTACACAAACATGGCATCCATCCTGGTACACAAACATGGCATCCATCTTGGTACACAAACATGGCATCCATCCTGGTACACAAACATGGCATCCATCCTGGTACACAAACATGGCATCCATCTTGGTACACAAACATGGCATCCATCCTGGTACACAAACATGGCATCCATCCTGGTACACAAACATGGCATCCATCTTCGTACACAAACATGGCACCCATCTTGGTACACAAACATGGCATCCATCCTGGTACACAAACATGGCATCCATCTTGGTACACAAACATGGCATCCATCCTGGTACACAAACATGGCATCCATCCTGTTACACAAACATGGCATCCATCCTGGTACACAAACATGGCAGTCATCCTGGTACACAAACATGGCATCCATCTTGGTACACAAACATGGCATCCATCCTGTTACACAAACATGGCATCCATCCTGGTACACAAACATGGCAGTCATCCTGGTACACAAACATGGCATCCATCCTGGCACACGAACATGGCAGTCATCCTGGTACACAAACATGGCAGTCATCCTGGTACACAAACATGGCATCCATCTTGGTACACAAACATGGCAGTCATCCTGGTACACAAACATGGCATCCATCCTGGTACACAAACATGGCATCCATCTTGGTACACAAACATGGCATTCATCTTGGCACACAAACATGGCATCCATCCTGGTACACAAACATGGCAGTCATCCTGGTACACAAACATGGCATCCATCCTGGTACACAAACATGGCATCCATCCTGGTACACAAACATGGCATCCATCCTGGTACACAAACATGGCATCCATCCTGGTACACAAACATGGCATCCATCCTGGTACACAAACATGGCATCCATCCTGGTACACAAACATGGCATCCATCTTGGTACACAAACATGGCAGTCATCCTGGTACACAAACATGGCATCCATCCTGGTACACAAACATGGCATCCATCCTGGTACACAAACATGGCATCCATCCTGGTACACAAACATGGCAGTCATCCTGGTACACAAACATGGCAGTCATCCTGGTACACAAACATGGCAGTCATCCTGGTACACAAACATGGCATCCATCCTGGTACACAAACATGGCATCCATCTTGGTACACAAACATGGCATTCATCTTGGCACACAAACATGGCATCCATCCTGGTACACAAACATGGCAGTCATCCTGGTACACAAACATGGCATCCATCCTGGTACACAAACATGGCATCCATCCTGGTACACAAACATGGCATCCATCCTGGTACACAAACATGGCAGTCATCCTGGTACACAAACATGGCAGTCATCCTGGTACACAAACATGGCAGTCATCCTGGTACACAAACATGGCATCCATCTTGGTACACAAACATGGCAGTCATCCTGGTACACAAACATGGCATCCATCCTGGTACACAAACATGGCATTCATCCTGGTACACAAACATGGCATCCATCCTGGTACACAAACATGGCAGTCATCCTGGTACACAAACATGGCAGTCATCCTGGTACACAAACATGGCATCCATCCTGATACACAAACATGGCAGTCATCCTGGTACACAAACATGGCAGTCATCCTGGTACACAAACATTGCAGTCATCCTGGCACACAAACATGGCATCCATCCTGGCACACAAACATGGCATCCATCCTGGTACACAAACATGGCAGTCATCCTGGTACACAAACATGGCAGTCATCCTGGTACACAAACATGGCATCCATCCTGGTACACAAACATGGCAGTCATCCTGGTACACAAACATGGCAGTCATCCTGGTACACAAACATGGCATTCATCTTGGTACACAAACATGGCAGTCATCCTGGTACACAAACATGGCATCCATCCTGGTACACAAACATGGCATCCATCCTGGTACACAAACATGGTATCCATCCTGGTACACAAACATGGCAGTCATCCTGGTACACAAACATGGCAGTCATCTTGGTACACTATTTTAAGGTGCTGACAAGTTACAAAACATTTTGCGTGTACACCTCAGATATCCGTGAATTCCAACCAACAAGTTATAAACATAAGGATCACAATGGAATGACTGAATGACTGAATGAGTGATAACTGATGCTGATTACTTACAACAACACCAACTGCAACTAGAGGGCCTTCATCAAAATGATACATGAACGATCCACCATAGGTCCGATGATCCTGAAATGTACAATCACATCTAGATTAAGGAAAACAATTAACATACTTCACGTTAATCGTACAAAACTAAGCTTATTGAAACATACAAACAGTGAATTTGTCCGATTTTGGGTTTAAGCCGGACAAACAGCTTGGGTCATATGTCGACTATCCAGCTATTGTTGGTGGAGGAAGATCCCGGGTGCCTTTCTGAGTAGCATTGGGCACGGATGGGGGACATGAGTAGAACCACCAACCTTCCACAAGTCAGCTTCCTCACATTCCGACACCCACAGTGGGATTCGAACGAATTTTGAAGTCAACAACCATGACCACTCGGTCACGGAGGCCCTGCCCCATACAAGAAGTGAAAGAATTTTGAAAATCACACATTCAATAAATAGATTATAATGTGACAGGTATCTCGTGCACAAAAGTAACGGATCATGGATAAACAATGTCACATGATTTTTATGAATTGATATAAAAAATATTATCATTTAGTGTACCGGTACACAATAATACTAAAATGTTTATGTTTATGAAATGCTGCATGGATACAATATACATTAACACATAACCTGTCGAATAAATTGGATGGAATGTGCAAACAACATAGATCCAGATCAGCTGCAGCGTTTGATCTGGATCTATGTTGTTTGCTATTCAGACAAGTGTTTTTGAGCCACAATCGGAATAGCAAACAGCATATACCCTGATAAGACGGCACATTCTGGGTTAACTTAAATTATATAGTAAAATTGATTGGTGAGATTTGAAAGTGGTCGCATAAGACAAAGGTCACTTAATACACATGGTCACATGAGCAAGTTGACTGTATTTGGGAAAAATGGTCATTCCAACCTTGAATTACAGAATTGTCATGAAGATGTCTTGATTTGGTGCCATTACAAGACTGGGTCATTTAGCCCACTATTGCATAAACCTTTGCACCTATCACACCAGGCTATCTACCTATACCCAGTCATATGGAGTCACATTGTCTATAGTTAGTTCAGTGGATGCGCGTTCGCTTCATGTGTGAAAGGT
This sequence comes from Archivesica marissinica, assembly GCA_014843695.1. Classification (NCBI taxonomy): domain Eukaryota; kingdom Metazoa; phylum Mollusca; class Bivalvia; order Venerida; family Vesicomyidae; genus Archivesica; species Archivesica marissinica. The sequence goes on from CM026403.1 coordinate 10,276,906, forward strand.
CCGGAGTTCGAACCCCGCTGGAGCCATTACGATTGTGCCCTTAGTCAAGGCATTTAATTTCCACGTTGACTCTTCTCTCTCCCTTGTGGCGATGGATTCAATCAGGAATGAGGTCTCGAGAGTGATTAATATAAGTTATAAGAACTTGTTTCGCAATCGAGCTAAAATAAATTTGTATAAAATTATAGTTTGCTCGCTATTCAGTATCAAATACGCCCGTGACCGTAATTCTCTGCTATTTTTCTAAGGTGTGTTCGCCCATGGACTAAATCTAGCATCCACCCAAGCCGTGACTGTATGTACATAATATACATTAACACGTAACCTGTCGAATAAATTGGACGGAATATGCAAACAACATATATCCAGATCAAGGAATGATATTTTTACATATGTATATGAAACTTACAAATGGCCACCCTACAGTATGCATAACAAGCCCAGGTTGGTGTTTAGCTGGATCTACCTCCCACATTTCCTTCACGCCAATACCGTATGTCTGTGGCTGGCAATTCTTCCTCAGGTTGAATTTATTAAACAATTGCTTGGCAAGATGACCGTGGCTACCCTCTCCAAATATCGTCACCTTGGCATGCAGCTCCATTCCTCGCTCAAATGTCTCCTGAAAGTGTTGTCACCCAAATTGTATCTCAGTTTATACAATTTTTATGTATATATGCAGCATACAATATATATATATATATATATATATACAGTAAAACCCCTATAATAAGACCAGCTATGGGACTTCCAAAAAGTGGTCTTATTAGTGGGGTGGTCTCTTTATCGAGTTTGGTCCAGAAGACCAAATTATGATAATTTTACTACATGTACAATGTACTTTCACATATGGCAATTTCTTGGTGTTTCTGTTTTAATTACAGAAGGGTTGGTTGTTTCTATGGTTTAGGATTGTACTTCTGAAATCCATTCATAGACAACTGTATATCACAATTAATTAATTAATAATAAAATAAAGAACAATGTAAATGAGTTAATCCATTTATTTTCAACATTTATTTTCATGTTTTCATTAATTATATTGTGCATACCAAGCACAGTAGTTTCCTTGAAAAGTACATATCATCATCAATCATTCATTATTTAAAAAAAAAACATTCACGGGTTGACTGCTTATATAAACACTTCACTTTCACGGATTGTTTCTCGATCTCATCTTGGATGTTTTAGCTAAGTCCTGTGACAGAGTGCCCAAGTCCTTACACATGCAGTACAACTTTAGCTGCGATACTCCTCTTCAGACAATATACAAAAAATTAAAAGCAATCAAAACCAATCATTTACAATCAACACTTCCGTGTTTATCTCACTTGACCGATACCATAAAGTGGTCGCTTAATTGTCGTAAAACAGGAACATAATTAACAATGTTTTATCAATGAAAGTGAGAAAATCGCCCGCGGTCGTATTAGGGGTTCAATTAGCATAGGATTAATGGCATTTGTCTGAATTAACTGGTCGTATTACGGAATAACGGGGTGGTCTGGTTATCGGGGTCAATGACCATTGACATGTATAGTGAAATATTCCGTGAAAAAAATCATTCGCAATAGCGGGTGGTCTCGAAATCGGGGTGGTCGCATAGAGGGTTTTTACTGTATTCTCGAATTTATCGTAGGATCTGTTATATGTTATATTTATGTTATATTTCGGGTTTTACGCCTGCATCAGCACTATTTTGAGCTATATCACCGGCGGGCAGTTTACCTAACAACACCTTTCCTGGGCAGGCTCCAGCGGTTAACCAGTACTTGGGTGCACCAACCTCCGTAAGAAACTGCCAACTTTTTCATATAAATGAGACACGGCCTGAGCGGGGCTCGAGCCCGTGACCATCAGTGATGATAGGTTACAGTGGTATACAAGTCAGCGACCGTAACCACTCGACCACGGAGGCGGACTGTAGGATCTGTATTATGTGTATATATAGATGATAGAGATTTTGGTAATAAATTTGTTATTCCCTCGTCAAGAAAAAACATGTTTTTCTGGATACAGGAATGGGGAATTAAATAACTATAAAAAACGTTTAACCCATAACCTGCTAAATATATTAGAAGGAATGTGCAAACAACATAGATCCAGATCAGCCGCGATGTAACACCGCATCTGATCAGGATCTATGTTGTTTGCTATTCAGACAAGTTTTTAGCTCTACTCTCACTTTAATGTGTTTGGGGGTAGTAACATACAATGCACCATGAATACCGACTTCAGTACTCCACCCACCCATTTTTTCCCCATACCATATGGCTATCATCGTTGCCATTAACGAAAAAATCTTGATACGTGTCAGTTATATGCTGAATGATACCTTTACGGTACATTACAAATTTTGTATTGAGATTTGATAGCATTAGCAAACCTTTGGTGCTCCATCTTTCTGTATACCAACATCATTTGTAGCTACACCTTTGACACTGCCATCTTCATGATACAAGACCTGCCAAAATAACAAAACACATACAGTCAAACCTGTCTATAAAGGCAACCCTCAGGAAAGTAAAAATGTGGCCTTTGTTGGCAGGTGGCCTGTCAATAGAGGGTTAAAATGCATTGAAAATGGCTCGACGGGAGAGAAAAATGGTGGTCTTTAGACAGGTCTTTCATATGCGGCATTTATTTGGATGTGGCCTTTAGCACAGGTTTGACTGTACATACAATATGAGGCCACTAATAGACCGTATATGTAATGATTGTCTCAAGAACCGTGATTTGCCTTCGGATTGTGTTTTCGAGAAAATGGTATTTCTAGAGCTATCATAGAGGTGATTGTTATTATTATTAAATCCCTACAAACTGCCATGACAACAACAGAGGTGGAGAGAAATTCAATAAGCTTTTATCTTTCATTTCAATCCACTTGTATTTATTGTGTACATAATTATTTGTAGTAAATTATGTTATATAATGTTTTTTTAAATTTATTTATTTTACAATGAGTGTGAAGCAAGTTTTAACAACTGTTGGCTCGGATGAAAGTGTATATGTGGTCATTCATGTGGGAGGAAACCGGAGTACCCGGAGAAAACCCACCTGTCCGATCTGGCGACCACCGTGCCATCTCACATACTTCCTGGTCCTAGGATCGAACCCGGGTTGCATTGGTGATAAGCGAGCATGCAGTGGTTGTGCACGCAAACCACTGCGCTAATCAGACAGCCGAATATCCCGGGTATATCTCAACATTGAGGTACCTTACCTCGCTAGCAGCATATCCTGGGTATATCTCAACATTGAGGTAACTTACCTCGCTAGCAGCATACCCTGGGTATATCTCAACATTGAGGTACCTTACCTCGCTAGCACCATACCCTGGGTATTACTCAACATTGAGGTAACTTACCTCGCTAGCAGCATATCCTGGGTATATCTCAACATTGAGGTAACTTACCTCGTTAGCAGCATACCCTGGGTATATCTCAACATTGAGGTAGCTTACCTCACTAGCAGCATACCCTGGGTATATCTCAACATTGAGGTAACTTACCTCGCTAGCAGCATACCCTGGGTATATCTCAACATTGAGGTAACTTACCTCGCTAGCAGCATACCCTGGGTATATCTCAACATTGAGGTAACTTACCTCATTAGCAGCACACCCTGGGTATATCTCAACATTGAGGTAACTTACCTCGCTAGTAACATACCCTGGGTATATCTCAACATTGAGGTAACTTACCTCGCTAGCAGCATACCCTGGGTATATCTCAACATTGAGGTAACTTACCTCGCTAGCAGCATATCCTGGGTATATCTCAACATTGAGGTAACTTACCTCGCTAGCAGCATACCCTGGGTATATCTCAACATTGAGGTAGCTTACCTCACTAGCAGCATACCCTGGGTATATCTCAACATTGAGGTAACTTACCTCATTAGCAGCACACCCTGGGTATATCTCAACATTGAGGTAACTTACCTCGCTAGTAACATACCCTGGGTATATCTCAACATTGAGGTAACTTACCTCACTAGCAGCATACCCTGGGTATATCTCAACATTGAGGTAACTTACCTCACTAGCAGCACACCCTGGGTATATCTCAACATTGAGGTAACTTACCTCGCTAGCAGCACACCCTGGGTATATCTCAACATTGAGGTAACTTACCTCGCTAGCAGCATACCCTGGGTATATCTCAACACCCAGTTCCTCTGCTTGTTGTCCCATCCAACGCACAAAATTCCCCAGCCTCACTAGGTAGTTACCATGGTTAATCATAGGTGAACCTTAAATTCATAAATATGTTTCATAATTATGAAAAATAACACATTATTGCATCCATACTCGCCAATAAGACAATTTTTTTACAACAAGATTATGGCCGTAAAGTGGCTTCCCACCTTATAAGTGACAGCTAAAATACAAAAATTTCAAGTTTTATTTTAAATGTGTTAAATGTGTTATGTTATATTTATATTTGGGGTTTTACGCCTGCATCAGCACCATTTCGGGCTATATCGCCGGCGGGCAGTTTACCTAACAACACCTCTCCTCGGCAGGCTCCAGCGGTTAACCAGTATTTGGGTGCACCAACCTCCGTAAGAAACTGCCAACTTTTCATATAAATGAGACACAGCTTGAGCGGGGCTCGAACCTGTGACCATCAGTGATGATAGGTTACAGTGGTATACAAGTCAGCGACCTTAACCACTCGCCCACGGAGGCGGACGTGTTAAATGGTATCCATAATTACGTTTTAGAAAAGAAAGCAAGCACCCAACTACACTGAAAATTTCTTCAACTTGCACTGGCTAAGCATGCAATTTATACTGTCTGGTGTCCATTTATCAACCTGTCTTATATGCGAGTGCATGCCAAATCCACAGAATACAGGACCAAAGTGGGGGGGGGGGGTCATCTTCTAGGTGAGATGACCGTATATGCGAGTGCATGCCAAATCCACAGAATACAGGACCAAAGTAGGGGGGGGGGGTCATCTTCTAGGTGAGATGGATGGTACAGAATTAAAGTGTTTGTTGATAATATTATCACCTTATTGAAAGTGCCAGTCTGTTCTCGCTAATCTCTTATTGTGACAACCAGTACTCCCTGTACCCTATCCTTGTGTGTTTTACGTTTATTTATCGTCGCTACCGGTTGCCCATATGAGTGACGCCTCCTGAAGAGATTTGTCATTTTAGATTTTTGGAGGATAGTGCCATAGCCATATCACAACAAATTTACATATAATTTGACATGGATGTGCATTTCAATACCATGATAAATTTCATGAACAGAATCTGAGGTGAAACGCTTTAACAACAAATATAATGTTGAGCATACACTAATTATAGCGTTGATAATATTGTAACTGCCCAGCTTTAAACAATGGGTTAACAATGGAATATTACCCCCCGGTGACCTTCCGGGCAGTATTTCATCCATGGTTATGTCCATGAGTTTAAACTTTATTTATTTTACAACGATTGCGAAGCTAGTTCTAACAACTTATATTAATCACTCTCGTTGGCGCGGATAAAAGCGTATATGCGTTCATTCGCGTGGTAGGAAACCGGACTACCCGGAGAAAACCCACTTGTCCAATCTGGCGACCACCGTACCATCTCACATACTTCCCTGTCCGAGGATCGAACCCGGTGAGAAGCATGGTGATACCCGGGCAGTATTTCATGCATGGTTAGGTCCCTGGGTGACTAATAAAATCAGACTTCCCCAAACAAGCTGGATGGTTTACTCACAGGAACTTATTCAACAGCCCTGGTGATATTTGAACATACAACAATGAGGGCAATAAACACTGTTAATAATGACACAAATTAGAGTGGTGGGGGGAGCTACGACCCTTAGACAACCCCATGCATACACATATAGACTCTATATTCTAGAGTGACCCCCTCTGCGATCCCATACTCTTGTCAATTAGATCTTCTCATTCTTTGGCTTGGCAATATTACGCACATCCACAGTACAATAGACATTAGTTTGTGGTCTCCGACACTTAGAAGGTAATAAGAGAAATACTTGTCAGGGATCGAACCCGCAACACATGAAGTGGCAGTGCAGAACGTTAACCACTTGGCCTACTTTAGTAATGAGCTGAGCCATGTTCTATTGACACGTTTAAGTCGACTCTTTGGGTTGCAGCACGTTTACAAGAATTGTCTCATGCGGTTAATAAGTTTTTTGTAAATTAGAAACTTTCATCTTACCAGGAACCATTGGAATCGATAAACTGTGTTTCTCCGTGAGTACTTTGAACATATCTTTTTTCACTGGAGTTAAAGGCGGGGGCTAAAACATATACAAACACAGAAGCTGTAACATTACAGGTAATACAAAATGTATCTGCTATATTCACTGTACGCTACAAATACAACAAAATCTATTTTACTATGAAATGTTGAAACAATAAACACGATAATCTAATGAAAGGACTGTATCTCAAATTCAGGTTGATTTTCTCGCTCTGAGCTTTATAGCAAAATTCCAAAACGAGTTTCATAAAATATGGTATGAAGTCACCACAAGTGTAAGATCCTTTTTACCTTTTTATATATTTGCACAAAATAATGCTACTACTTTCATTTTGGCGCCAACTGTCAGCGCAAATTGTCATGACGTCACTACGCAAGGCAGCATAATACCGTATTTATGTTTTAAACTGCACCAATACTTGTAGGTAAGTCATTGTCTTTAACGGTTACGTATCAATTCAAATATATAAATATTATTTAAACTAAATAGAAATATGCATACCGTAAAGTTTAATTTACAAATTATAAGGATTATTCTCTCAACCAATCAGAATCCTTCCAGGTGTTATTACACGTGCGTACATATACGAAATTATAAGGATTATTCTCTCAACCAATCAGAATCCTTCCAGGTGTTATTACACGTGTGGACATAATGGAAATTATAAGGATTATTCTCTCAACCAATCAGAATCCTTCCAGGTGTTATTACACGTGTGTACATATAGGAAATTATAAGGATTATTCTCTCAACCAATCAGAATCCTTCCAGGTGTTATTACACGTGTGGACATATACGAAATTATAAGGATTATTCTCTCAACCAATCAGAATCCTTCCAGGTGTTATTACACGTGTGGACATATACGAAATTATAAGATTGTATTACACTGAATACAAGCAAAGTTATGTGATAAAAATCTATTTTTATGTTATATTTCTGGTTTTACGCCTGCATCAGCACCATTTTGGGCTATATCGCCAGCGGGCAGTTTACCTAATAACACCTTTCCTGGGCAGGCTCCAGCGGTTAACCAGTACTTGGGTGCACCAACCTCCATAAGAAACTGCCAACTTTTTCATATGAATGAGACACGGCCTGAGCTGGGCTCGAACCAGTGACCATCAGTGATGATAGGTTACAGTGGTATACAAGTCAGCGACATTAACCACTCGACCACGGAGGCGGACCGATAAAAATCTATATAAAACTACTACTATTTTAGGAATATGATAAGCCAGTTATAGCATATTTTATATGGAATACAAATTAAGACTTCTGGTAAAGATTCTGCCATCTGATAGATAAATGCAGCCTTGATAAATACATGCATAGTAGATTTGTGTAGTGTTGTGAAGTGTAGTTTGGAAGCTGGAATCTGCGGTCCAGTGGTAGAGTGTTGGATTTGGAATTTAAGGGTCCAGGGTTCGATACTCTGCAACAGCTTGTATGTAGTGTTCTTGAAGGCACCTCACGCATATTGCTTAGTACTGGTTTACGGCTTACGTCGGCTAAGCCTGCATAGGAAAACATGTATAGGTCCCCTCATGGGGCCATAAAGGGGCCATAAAAGGAAAATAAAATAAATAACCGAATAAAAGACGGATCTGTAGTCCAGTGGTTAACACGTTGGACTGGTAAACCAGGGATTGCGGGTTCGATCCCCCATCTGCCCCTAATAAAATTAACAATCTTTCAGATGAGACGTTAAACCGAGGTCTCGTGTAGATGCTTTACACAGTGCACGTAACAGAACCAGAGGAGATTCTGGAATGGGTCTCTGTCTGTATTATTGCACTATCCTCCAAAAATCTAAAATGATTAATCTCTTCAGGAGGGGTCACTCATATGGGCAATCGGTAGCGAAGATAAATAAACGTAAAACAATCAAATAACAGAATAATATAAAGTACTTCAGTGTTATCTGGAAGCTATTGTATACTAACAGACAGGGTGAGTATTAGTGACATACGTTTATGCTACACTATTTAACATTGCGATGCTTCCTATGTTCTATATTGCGATAATAATTACTTATTGTAACGAGAGACATCGGTCAGTTACTTCCCCTGAATACTCACTGAAAATAGTCCTATTAAGTGTTTTCCTCAGTGTTTATCGTTGTTTCCTTTGCACAACATGCTAGCAATTTTACTCCATTTTCGCTTCTAATGATTATTACATTACTAGATCAAAACAGATCTCCTACGGTGCAGTAGCAAATGGCGGTATATGCAATCGGTACTTAATTGTAAAACAATGTTATCAGTTAATTAACAACGATTTTGATAAAATCGCATTCATCATAATGCAACATCTGGTCAGGAAACAACAGTAAAAACAAAGGATTCCAACTAAAAGGACCTATTTACATGTTGGGATCAATCAGAATTTATCTGCCAAGGGAGGTAATATTAAACTAGAGATGTCTCTCATTTGCAATGTGCAGTGTGCGCTTAACAGAGATAATACGGTAGGTATATATAGTATAGCTTCTATATAGTATTACCTGCACCATAGCAACAAACACTGTAGATTATATACGCAGTGTCCATACATTACAGCACATCATGACAAATGTGACTTTATATATGCAGAATAAATTCTTGCACATGAATGTTATTTTGTACTTCTTTATGAGCTATGAATTGTTTGGTGCTTTGGAGCTTAGCCGAATTATACATGGCAATAATGAGATATGAGCAGCCATACAGTAAGCAAGATGTTGAGTTCGATTTAGCCTAATTATAAATAGCAATAAGGAGGTATGAGCAGCCATACAGTAAGCAAGATGTTGAGTTAGATTTAGCCGAATTATACATAGCAATAAGGAGGTATGAGCAGCCATACAGTAAGCAAGATGTTGAGTTAGATTTAGCCGAATTATACATAGCAATAAGGAGATATGAGCATCCATACAGTAAGCAAGATGTTGAGTTCGATTTAGCCTAATTATAAATAGCAATAAGGAGGTATGAGCAGCCATACAGTAAGCAAGATGTTGAGTTCGATTTAGCCAAATTATACATAGCAATAAGAAGGTATGAGAAGCGGTGTTGATGCTGGTGAGTTTGTTTTTTAACGCGCATAAGTCAGGTTTTATGATGCAAAACAGAATTGAAAACATTGGTTTCGCATCTCACATGAATGGTCATCCACATCCAGGGTCATCCCAATGTATGTGGGGTCATCCCAATGTACAAGGAGTCATCCCAATGTACGAGGGATCGTCCCGATGTATGAAGGGTCGTCCTGATGTGTGAAGGGTCATCCCAATGTATGTGGGGTCATCCCTATGTACAAGGAGTCGTCCCTATGTACGAGGAGTCGTCCCTATGTATGAAGGGTCGTCCCGATGTATGAAGGGTCGTCCCGATGTATGAGGGGTCGTCCCGATGTATGAGGGGTCATCCCGATGTATGAGGGGTTGTCCCGATGTATGAGGGGTTGTCCCGATGTATGAGAGGTCGTCCCGATGTATGAGGGGTTGTCCCGATGTATGAGGGGTTGTCCCGATGTATGAGAGGTCGTCCCGATGTATGAGGGGTCGTCCTGATGTATGAGGGGTCGTCCCGATGTATGAAGGGTCATCCCGATGTATGAGGGGTCGTCCCGATGTAATGTATGAAGGGTCGTCCCGATGTATGAGGGGTCGTCCCGATGTATGAGGGGTCATCCCGATGTATGAGGGGTCGTCCCGATGTACGAGAGTGGTCATCGAGATGTACGTGGGGTCGTCCCGATGTACGAGAGGTCATCCTGATGTATGAAGGGTCATCCCGATATACTAATCAAGTCACATAAAATACTAAGCAGCTCATGATTTTCAAAACCTGTACATTGATGCGTTTCCCATTGATGTTGAACATTGTACAGGTAATATAACCTATATTGCTGATGAAGCACTGCATGATATCCATGGCAACGCTTGTTCTTCCGTATGCACAGCAATTGCCGAAATTAGAAAGATACCGGTTCAGACAATACATAAAGTGCAGTCCCGTTGTTTGTACATCACTATAAAAGTATGAGGTATGAAACCAAAACTAACTTCCATGCATGTTGGAATAACAGAGATGCAGCAAAATACGAGAGGTCGATATATATTACATTCCTGTACAAGGAGGCAAGGGTCAGAGAGTGCTACTAATTCTAAAATATATAAAGAGATGCATAGATAGAAAAATGTAACTTACGTTCTGCATTCATGACAGAAACATAACATAAATAGCATATATTAAAAAACACACAGATATTCATTTGACAAATGTAACTATTTAGCCTAGCACACTGAACTGAACATGAAGTGATAGGAAGTCGTGATAGCGCAGTGGATGCGCGTTCGCTTCAGGTGCGAAAGGTCCGGAGTTCGAGCCCCACTAGAGCCGTTAGGCAAGGCATTTAAATTCCACGTTGCCTCTTCTCTCTCCCTCGTGGCGATGGATTCCATCAGGAATGAGGTCTCGAGAGTGATTTATATAAGTTGAAATAACTTGTTTCGCAATCGAGCTAAAATAAATTTGTATAAACTAACTGAACATGAAATGTGACTACCAGGATGTTAATCACATCACATATAGAACATCAAATACCAGGGCTCATTCTAGAGGGTGACATGGTTGAAATAGTCGCCCCAGGGACATTGACTTCACCTCCTGGGGTCCCCAGTTCTTTCTAAAAATATTTTATTTAAAATGTTCACACAACATTCGGCCCAGCTAGTTACACTGGTCATTGTAAAGCACTCCTTCTATTCAAATGTTGTATTTAATGGTCATAATTTGTATTTGAACCCTATTTTGTTGAAATTTATTAACCCTTTCAACACCACAGGCCTCTAAATAGGCTTACAAAAAGTGTAGATCCAGATGATCCGGCTTGTGATGACCCGTCTCATCAGGATCTGCACTTTTTGCCAGTAATATTACTATTTTTAGACAAAATTACCCATTTTGATAAATGAACTGGTCCAAATGTAATTTTCTTAATATTTGGTCTAAAAATATCGTGCACCAGTCTATGTCAGTTACTTGGTGTTGAATGGGTTAAATACTACCATTTAATGACGCACACTTTCTCACTTCTCCCACAAATCCCGACCCAAGATGAGCCCTGGATACTGTGCTTTACTTTTATAAAGTTGTGTATTTTCTATGAATCAGCTATCAACATGTGAATACATTTATGATTTTATTTCAAAAATAGGCCTGAGCCAAATGGCACAATCAATTTTGCAATAAAATTTCCTAAACCCCATGACGAAGTTTTCCTTTAACAATTTAACAAAATTACATAAGTACATGTTTTATATAATGTGTTTTGATACAAATACATTCATACGTTCATACAAATTAGCTTCAGCTGGATTAGGCAGGGTTCATTCTAGGTCAGAATTTTTGGGAGAAGTGAGAAAGCGCGTGATCGCTTCCTTAAATGGTGTTCTTTAATATACTGCTGCAAAATAGGGTTAAAATGCACAGTACAACCATTAAATACAACATTTGAATAGAAGGAGTGCTTTATAATGGGCCAGTGTATCTTACTAGACAAAATTTTGTTTGAAATCGTAAAAACCAAAAAATAATTATTTTTTATTTAGGGAGAAGTGGGGCCCCCAGAGGGCGAAGTCGGGTCCCTAGGGCAACAATTTTGCCCACATCGCCCTCTAAAATGATCCCTGATTAGGCAATGTGGATACAAGTGTCTTGTCTAAGGACACAACCACCGTGGTTCCGACAGGACTTGTACTCGCATCTCCTTGGTTATAAGACAGATATCGTATCCAATGAGGGTCTTCAATCACTCTGATATATACAAATTTATCTTATCTCTATCGCAAGTGTTTTACAAAATTAGATTAATCGCTCTCGAGACCTCACTTGAGATCACATCCAAGTATGACCACATATGCAATCCGGGTGGTTCGATCCTCGGACCGGGAAGGATGCGAGATGGTATGGTGGTCGCCAGATCGGACAGGTGGGTATTCTTCGGGTACTCCGGTTTCCTCCCACATCAATGACCACATATACGCTTTCATCTACGCCAACGAGAGTGATTAATATAAGTTGTTAGAACTTGCATCGCAATCGTAAAATAAATAAAAGTTTAAACTTTTGAAACATCTGAGGTTCTTGGCGGGGTTAAGTGCAAGGATACCACTATAATATATATATTTATATAGAAGTTAACCCTTTCAACACCAAGTAACTGACATGGACTGGTCCATGATATTGTTAGACCAATAAATGAATCAGAAAATCACATTTGGACAAGTTCATTTATCAAAATGGGTAATTATGTCTAAAAATAGTCATATCACTGGCAAAAAGTGATGAGACGGCTCGTTACGAGCCGGCTCATCTGGATCTACACCTTTTGTAAGCCTATTTAGAGGTATGTGGTGTTGAAAGGGTTAATCTCATAATGTAACAAACATAGAATGCTTACATCTTTTTCTTTCCAATCTGGGAAGAGTTCGTCTAGTGCTCTTGTTTCTATACATGCTCCAGATAACGTGTGAGCTCCTGTGAAAATAGTACACGTGTCATTATAGGTGAATAATCTCACAAACAAAATACAGACATATCATAACAACCATTAACCCATTTCATTCTGGATATATTTAAAGGCTTTTGCAAACAACATAGATCCAGATTAGCCGCAGCGTGACGCTGCGTGCTGATCAGGATCTATGTTGTTTGCTGCATAGCCAAGTGTCTTAGCAAGATCATCTGAATAGCATGAAATGGGTTAAAATGCTAATCACAACAAGGGTTGGTTTTACAGACGGATCTGTAGTCCAGTGGTAACACGCTGGACTGGTAATCCAGGGATCACAGGTTCGATCCCCCTCTGACCCTAATAAAATTAACAGTCTTTCAGATGGGATGTTAAATCGAGGTCTCGTGTCGGTGCTTTACACCGTGCACGTAAAAGAACCAGAGGAGATTCTGGAATGGGTCTCTATCTGTATCGTGCACTATCCTCCAAAATCTAAAATAACTAATCTCTTCAGGAAGCGTCGCTCATATGGGCAACCGGTAGCGACGATAAATAAACGTAAAAACACACACAGGTTGCTTTTGCAAACAGCATAGAGCCAGATCAGTCGGCACAAGATAAAAGGGTGGACATTAAGGGCAAAAGGGTGGGGTTAAACGGGGAATGGCAGGGTGCTCTGTTGTTCCACTCTATAAAATAACCCAATTATTACCAGTAAGTACATGTATTGTATGTTCTCAAAACATTTAATGAGAAAGAGTTACCAATTTCTGCCGCTTTTTCAACGACACATACTCTCAGCTCCTTTTCCTGTTCATTAGCCAACTGTTTGAGCCTGCATGCTGCCGAGAGTCCTGCTGGCCCACCACCCACGATAACAACATCAGCCTCATCACTGAATCTTTCCATCTCAACATCTGAAAGTAACCATAGGGGTATTTCTAGAACATCACAAAAATGATATGGCAAAATGGGCAGGATGCTGGTTGCAAATTTAAATTGTTTATCCATGATGTCACTGACAGCTTGAATCCGAAAGCGCTTGCGCTAACAACACTTCAACATACAGTAGCCAGGTACCATTCGTGCAAAGCAGTGACAAATAAAATGTGTTATTCCACTGCTTTAAACTAGTGGAATAACACATTTTAATGCTATTTATTTCACAACCGTATCTTGTGGAGAGATATCATTGTGCCTGTTGTCCCAGCTCAAACAACCTTCCATAACATTTAAACAATCTTCCATAACATTTAATTAAGTTTATACAAATTTACTTTAGATCAATTGCGAAAAACAAGTTCTTACAACATTAGTTTAATCGCTCACGAGATCTCATTTCTGATGGAATCCATCGCTACGAGGGAGAGAGAAGAGGCAACGTGGAATTTAAATTACGAGGGAGAGAGAAGAGGCAATGTGGAATTTAAATGCCTTGCCTAAGGGAACAATCGTAACTATCCAGCGGGCTCGAACTCTGGGCCTTTCGCACCTGAAGCGAACGCGTTACCACTGTGCTATCACGACTTCTGGGCAGGGTTGAAGCTCAAAAGGAAAACTTATATCAGAACATCAAGATGTCTATGAGGAAACTTGTGTGTAATTTTCTTGACACTGAGTCAAAACAGACTGGCTTTGAAATTTCCATTAAAATAAAACACGAACAAAAAAACTAATGGGTGGTGAATAGGATACAACCAAGAAGGTGGATTGTCAATAAATTTGTGTGCACAAGTTTAAATGTTGGCTGGTTCATGCCCACACATCAAACAGAAACACTCTACAGGTATAGAATGCCTACCATTCCAGCGTGCATCCTGTTCTCTCGGATGTACTGAGTAGTGTGTAGTCAGTTGTGGAAATGCTGACTCTGGAAATCCAGGGTATTTTCCTGAATGTGTTGAACGGATCACATTATAAACTGAAAAACAGCACATGTAAATATTAGAACTTCCTAGACACATTATTCAAGTTACTTAGTACAACCCAATTATTGACTACCATACAATTTAATATTTCGTTTAATATCCAATTGTTCATAAGCATGAAATGTACTAACAAATGATTCATTCATCTTGTGCACAAAAAACGGTGGGAGAATCACATATGTCGATTTCAAACGACAGAATTGTATGCACAAAGGTAAGACTATATACTATAAGAGTTGTATATTTATGATTATATATTATAACCCATGCACAAATTTGTAACCGCTCATGTCCGGAAAGCTTCAAAATCTTGGTCAGAAATCCCGCCATTGAATCAGGGCGGAAAGTGCTATACAAAAATGAGCTTCAAAGATAAGACCTCGAAATAACAGATCGAAAAAAAATTATGTGGATGTTTTATATATAGCACTGGGTCTCAAAATAGTGGATTAACATTAGCAATGGATCGTGGAGTAGGGGTGCGACTCCAGGAATCGGAGTGCGGCTCCTAAAGAATATAAAGAGGGAATAGTGAAGCGGTGTGGGTAGAACATCGGCCCCGGCTAGCTCAGTTGGTAGAGCTGTCCGACTAGTGTTCGGGAGGTATTGGATTCGAGTCCCACGTCGGGTCAATAACTTTTCCGCATTTTCTTTGCCTGGTCACTTTAGGTACGACAGAAATAACGGCCCTGGGTTCAATACTCGGTCAGGCCACGTATGTAGTGTCATTGAGCAAGGCACCTCACACACATTGCTTAGTACTGGTTAACCACTTGCCCAGGAAAACATGTCTACGTCCCCGCAAGGGGTTTGACATTAATGGAATAATGGAATATACATACAATACATGTAGATCATGGGATTAATATTTAAAGACATAACAACGTTTCATAATGAACGTCATTAGTCATGACATTTCATCCATTGACGATAAAATACTTGGACAAACATGTTGACGTTATATATCGCGACCTTTGACTTTGTAATTGAAATAGTAGGTGCTGCTTTAATTGCTTTTTTAAACAGAAATTGCAATAATGGTAGTGAAGAAATAAGTAGAGAGAAGTGTTTAGTTTGAATGGTATGTCAGTTTTATAACTCCACAAGTGCTGTTAACGTGTATTTCTTACATGACCGTCTGCAACATTTGACATTTCGGATTATTGACGCCATTTTCGCGGTGCTAATGTACATTTGTGACAGCCGGTGGTCCTATAAGAATTGAAAGTCGTGACCGGCCTTTCACAATTACAGACAATACACGGAAACACGGTTTGGCTTATGATATAGTGCGCACCGTTTTGACCTACTTTCGCCAAAACGAGACTAACAGGTAAACAAACGTAAATATGCATTACTCGTATAGGAATGACACACCCGAGTGTCACATAATCTTGAAATTTACCAGTAGTTAGACGCAATATCTGTTCCTACGAATGTATATGGGTTATATTGTTCAGAGAATTACTTAGTGTGTCGTCCATTGTCCAGTGGTACAGTGGTAAAGTGTCTTATTTGGATTCAAAGGGTCCCGGGTTTGATACTAGTTTGGGGCACATATAGTGTCATTGAGTAAGGCATCCCAGTACTGGTTAGAAACTTAAGTCTGCTAAGCCTGGCCAAAAAAAACATGTCACGGTCCCCACAAGGTGCTTGGCATCAATAAAACATACAATATACATAAGTAATTGAATGCATTAGTAACATTTAGGTCACACGCACCATATTGAACTATATTAACCCATGACACTGGAATGACCTCCCTCCCCTCAACGAAGGGTCACTGCCGGCCCAGTGGAAGTCAGCAAATGTTGCTCCCATTTACAACAAAGGGGACAAGTCACACCCCGCCAACTATAGGCCTATCTCACTGACATGTGTTCTATGCAAGGTTCTAGAACATATACTTAGTTTCCTCCTCGATAGTAAAACACTTCACTAACCACAGTATTCTGTAGCATTTGCAGCATGGTTTTAGAGAAAAACGGTCATGCGTGACCCAATTAGTAATGCTAATCAATGACTTGGTTACCTCTGTTTACAATAAGCATCAGGTAGATCTCATCCTATTAGACTTCAGTAAGGCTTTCGATAAGGTCAATCACGAGAAAGTACTACTAAAAATGCATGACTATGGAGTCAGAGGTCAAACATTAAGGTGGATTAAGAGTTTTCTAGATAATAGATTCCAGTCAGTTGTCCTTAATGGTATTAGTTCAGATGCCATTCCTCTGGAGTCCCACAGGTATCCATACTTGGACCCCTGCTTTTCCTAGCCTATCTTAACGACCTCCCACAAAACATCAGTCCAAAGTCCGTATCTTTGCAAATGATATTGCAGTCAATCTATCATCTGCAAATGAATCGGTCACACTCCAAAACGATCTTAAGAGATTAGAAGAGTTGGAGTTGGAGTAGGACATGGATATTAACCCCTCCAAATGTCAAGTTATCCACGTCACCAGAAGGAAACATCCTATTCCCAGTCAATATGAACTCCACGGAGTCCTACTTGAGTAGGTCACCTCAGCCAAATACCTTGGCGTGGATATCTCAAATAACCTGTCGTGGGACACTCACATAAAAAGGTCAACTAAGAAAGCAAACCAAACATTAGGATTCCTACGTAGAAACCTCCAGGTCAAATCCGAACCCCTTAAGTCCATGGCTTACCAGACACTAGTGAGACCCCAGCTTGAATATGGCTCCGAGATCTGGTTGCCACATACCCAAACATTGATAGACCATATGAATGTGTCCAGCGGTATATGAGACAACACCGCGTTGGATAAAGGCTGACTTATATCGTACCTCTAGTGTTACAGACATGCTACAGTCCCTAAATCTACGCAGACTAGATCTACGGCGTATTGACAATAGGTTATCCCTTCTGTATAAAATTCATAATGATCTTGTTGCTATTCCCATTGAAAATTACCTAGTTCCCCTCTCCCGTCCTGTTCGTCATTGCCATTCCGTAAGCTATATGTTAATTACAGCAACTACAGACTACAACAAGTTTTCCTTTTTTCCAAGAACAATCTACCATTGGAACCATCTCCCTCCTGACAGTGTCCATCTCCCTACCACAGAGCAATTCAATACGACAGTTTGCCATATTGACCATGCCAGTCCCTAGTTGTTCTGCGCAGCTGCTTTTAAACTTTTACCACAACTTATTTTCATTACTTTCTTAAATTATGCTTTTAACTATTCATACTTTTAACTTATTTGCGGATTTTGATGCGCAACATGTATCCATCCCCGCAAGGGATTCGACATTAAAGGAAGAGACAGGCAGGCAGGCAAAGGCAGGCAGCCGGCAGGCAGGCAGGCAGGCAGGCAGGCAGGCAGGCAGGCAGGCAGGCAGATAGATAGATAGATAGATAGATAGATAGATAGATAGATAGATAGATAGATAGATAGATAGATAGATAGATAGATAGATAGATAGATAGATAGATAGATAGATAGATAGATAGATAGATAGATAGATAGATACTATGTACCGTCCAGCCCCAGCCTTTACCATTTTTGCTGAGCGGCTGGCCACTGTACCACTCGGGACTGTTTTTGACCTTAGTATGTGGTTATTTTCAACATTCTGTTTCTCATATGAGATGTTTATCAACGGTCCCCGACAAGCGTCACCCTGTCATACTCAGTAGTGTGTGCTTGGCGTACCCAGTATATGTGGATGAATAAGTTACTACCCGAAATCATCGTTAAGACAAGGGTTTTTTAGACGAAACTAGTACGTGAATTCGTGTTTACTCTCTAATATTCACTTCTGTTATCAGTAGTTATATAAATACGGATATAATACAGTTACAAAACAACCTACTAAAGTAAACAGAGTATGTCGAAGGTAGTATATTGCCAAAATACGCTAAACCGGTGATTTTATAACGAACGGTTTTAATGTTTGTTTACCTGTTTATACGAATCTGGGTCAAGACGGTGTCCAAACCGTGTTTCCGTGTATGGTCGATAGCAGCGAGTTGTCGTTACGTACACGTGTGGTCAAACCTAGGCCTGGCTTAATTTCCCCGTGCACCGTTATGGTTCTATGCACATGTAGAACGTTTACGCACTAAGTAACCAAGCCCAAGACGGTCCCACGATTGCCTGATCCTCCATTACCTGGAGGCAAACACTTTACCGCGTCGCTATAAAAGCTAGCTCTCTAGCGAGACAGTATAAGTCTCCCTATATACCACTACACTCCTCCCCTCTTCATATCTTTTGAATCCAGACATCAACCGTTCATACAGAAATTCAACGCAGCATAGCCCTCTCCAATCGAAGTACGAGTATGTGTAGTCAAACATGGGCCTTCTGACACCATTAAAGTAACGAAGCCCAAATCGGGGTTCGAACCCATGACTGCCTGGTCCTCATTACCTTGAGGCGAACACTCTACCGCGTCGCTATAAAAGCTAGCTCTATAGTGAGACCGTAAAACTCTCCCTATATACCACTACAGTACATTGACGGATTTATTCAGTCACTCGTTAGTTTACATGGTTTGTTTTAAACCCGATAAGAAAAAAGAACAATAAAAGTCCATTCCCAACACTACACACAAATCTACTGCAAGAAAGCTATCTAATAACACTGATTCATTCGATCCACTATTGTTAGGTGGAACAAATTGCCTCACACTTCTGTGAACCAATCAATCCTGGAACGCTTCCATATAGAGGGCTTTTATAGTTTAATTAATATAAATTATCTTAGCTCAGCAAGTTTTTACAACGTTAAATGAATCGCTCTCGAGACCTCGAGGGGAGTATCCGCTAACCAACTCCACCGCAGCTATATCAGAACAGAGAGTGTGACCGCCGAATTATGTATTCCGAATCGCACATTTTTGTTTGATCCATTTCGTACTTTAGTCAAAATTAATCTTGCTAGCCAATGAAATTATCTGTTACAAATGTCCCCAATCGGAACCAAACAATTCTCTTTAATTAGGTAAAGTAGACCGTAGACTTATCGTCTTATGTGTGCTAGGTATTATGTTATTATGAGAGTAATTCTGTTGTAGTAAATGAGTGAGTTGGTCAGTAATTACCCAAGGAAGTTGTAATTTTGGGATGAAAATAATGCCAGTTTCGTACTTGAATATTTTCGTACACGAGAAATCAATATCCCGGCGTGACGAGTTTTCGCCCAGAACAGATTTTCGCCTAACTGTGGGAATAGCAAGTCGCGAGAGATCACGCAATAGTTCACGCTCCAGTTACCGGAATTATAAATAAACATACCTTGTGCACTTCCAATCTATTTCTAACTGATCACAATATATCAACTGTAAACCTACCCCAGTTTTCACTAATTTCAATG
>CM026403.1:10297930-10317746 GCA_014843695.1 Archivesica marissinica
AACAGCAAAGTTTTGCTCATTTAGCAAACGTTTTCAAGTATTTTAATTAGAATCGGTAGAAAAAACACACAATGGAATTTTACTCTTCGATACGGCCGATATACGCGATACAGACCCTCCCGATACGATACGCATATACGTTCGTCAGCGTATCGCGGTATACCGGTATATCGCCGCAGCCCTACCATTGGATAACTTCCACTATCCATTGAATAACTTCCACTATCCATTGGATAACTTCCACTATCCATTGAATAACTTCCACTATCCATTGGATAACGTCCACTATCCATTGAATAACTTCCACTATCCATTGGATAACTTCCACTATCCCACTATCCATTGAATAACTTCCACTATCCATTGGATAACTTCCATTATCCATTGAATAACTTCCACTATCCATTGGATAACTTCCGCTATCCATTGGATAACTTCCACTATCCATTGAATAACTTCCACTATCCATTGAATAACTTCCACTATCCATTGGATAACTTCCACTATCCATTGAATAACTTCCACTATCCATTGGATAACTTCCACTATCCATTGAATAACTTCCACTATCCATTGGATAACTTCCACTATCCATTGAATAACTTCACCCCACTATCCATTGAATAACTTCCACTATCCATTGGATAACTTCCACTATCCCACTATCCATTGAATAACTTCCACTATCCATTGGATAACTTCCACTATCCATTGAATAACTTCCACTATCCATTGAATAACTTCCACTATCCATTGGATAACTTCCACTATCCATTGAATAACTTCCACTATCCATTGAATAACTTCCACTATCCATTGAATAACTTCCACTATCCCACTATCCATTGAATAACTTCCACTATCCATTGAATAACTTCCACTATCCATTGAATAACTTCCACTATCCATTGAATAACTTCCACTATCCCACTATCCATTGGATAACTTCCACTATCCATTGGATAACTTCCACTATCCCACTATCCATTGAATAACTTCCACTATCCATTGGATAACTTCCACTATCCATTGAATAACTTCCACTATCCATTGAATAACTTCCACTATCCATTGGATAACTT
Organism: Archivesica marissinica; assembly: GCA_014843695.1. Taxonomy (NCBI): domain Eukaryota; kingdom Metazoa; phylum Mollusca; class Bivalvia; order Venerida; family Vesicomyidae; genus Archivesica; species Archivesica marissinica. The sequence goes on from CM026403.1 coordinate 10,299,013, forward strand.
CCACTATCCATTGAATAACTTCCACTATCCATTGAATAACTTCCACTATCCATTGAATAACTTCCACTATCCATTGGATAACTTCCACTATCCATTGGATAACTTCCACTATCCATTGAATAACTTCCACTATCCATTGGATAACTTCCACTATCCATTGGATAACTTCCACTATCCATTGGATAACTTCCACTATCCATTGGATAACTTCCACTATCCATTGAATAACTTCCACTATCCATTGGATAACTTCCACTATCCATTGGATAACTTCCACTATCCATTGAATAACTTCCACTATCCATTGGATAACCTCCACTATCCATTGAATAACTTCCACTATCCATTGGATAACTTCCACTATCCATTGAATAACTTCCACTATTCATTGGATAACTTCCACTATCCATTGGATAACTTCCACTATCCATTGGATAACTTCCACTATCCATTGAATAACTTCCACTATCCATTGAATAACTTCCAATATCCATTGGATAACTTCCACTATCCATTGGATAACTTCCACTATCCATTGGATAACTTCCACTATCCATTGAATAACTTCCACTATCCATTGAATAACTTCCACTATCCATTGAATAACTTCCACTATCCATTGGATAACTTCCACTATCCCACTATCTATTGGATAACTTCCACTATCCATTGGATAACTTCCACTATCCCACTATCCATTGCGGGGACCTAGACATATTTTCCTGGGAGGCTTAGCCGACCTAAGCGATTAACCAGTACTAAGCGATGTGTGTGAGGTGCCTTGCTCAATGACACTACACGTGGCCTGACCGAGCATCGAACCCGGGACAGTTCGATTCCAAATCCGACGCTTAATAAACGTATCAACAACAAAAAAGAAACATATGCAAAACTAAACATACTCTACTTGGTGATAAATTACCTCTGTACTAAGTGCCAACAGTCTACCGCCAATAAGAAACACCAGTAAACCGTACTGGGCTGCAGAAGACAGGTGTATATAGGTCAGAAACTCGGACTCTATACCATATATCCACAAAGGTAACACAAATATGCCTGTAATAGCATACGTTCCAATGGGGGTTTTGAAACCTGAAATGTGTAATAAATGTCATTCATTTGTTTGTCCATAAAGCTCTACACACTCAACAAAATTCCTAATCTGTCACCTTGTGTTTTATGTTATGTTATTATATTATGTTATATTTCGGGTTTTACGCCTGCATCAGCACCATTTTGGGCTATATTGCTGGCGGGCAGTTTACCTAACAACACTTTCCTGGGCAGGCTCCAACGGTTAACCAGTACTTGGGTGCACCAACCTCCGTAAGAAACTGCCAACTTTTTCATATACATGAGACACGGTCTGAGCGGGGCTCGAACCCGTGACCATCAGTGATGATAGGTTACAGTGGTATACAAGTCGGCGACCTTATTAACCTCTCGACCACGGAGGCGGACTCCTCGTGTTTTATAATATTTGGAGCAAACTAATAATCATACAATATAAATACAGTCAAACCTGTCTATAAAGGCCACCCTTGGGAAAGTCAAAAAATGGCCTTTGTTGGCAGGTGGCCTCTCAATAGAGGGTTAAAATGCATTGAAAATGGCTCAACGGGAGAGAAATATGGTGGTCTTTAGAGACAGGTTTTTCATATGTGGCCTTTATTCGGAGGTGGCCTTTAGCACAGGTTTGACTGTATGTTCATATGGTCACTTAATGCATTTGATTCCAGATGATTATACAGCAATTCATTGCATAAAGATATGTAATGTAATGCATCAAATAAGATGATTGCTCCAAATTATGGCTGTAGAGGTGAACTGGTTAGTTTATACAAATTTATTTTAGCTCAATTGCGAAACAAGTTCTTACAACTTATATTAACCCATTTCATTCTGGATACATTTAAAGGCTTTTGCAAACAACATAGATCCAGATCAGCCGCAGCATGACGCTGCGTGCTGATCAGGATCTATGTTGTTTGCTACATAGCCAAGTGTCTTAGCAACATCATCTGAATAGCAAACAGCATAGAGCCTGATCAAACGGCACGTTTCGTGGCGGTTGATCTGGCTCTATGTTCTTTGCAATTTGAACGGTATCCAGAATGAAATGGGTTAATCACTCTCGAGACCTCATTCCTGATGGAATCCATCGCCACGAGGGAGAGAGAAGAGGCAGCGTAGAAATTAAATGCCTTGTCTAAGGGCACAATCGTAACGGCTCCAGCGGGGCTCGATCTCCGGACCTTTTGCACCTGAAGCGAATACGCATCCACTGCGCTATCACGACTTCCAGGTGAACTAGTTAATATACAAAAACATTCATAGATATTTATCAGCAACAAACCACACACCGTTAGCCATCACTAGTTTACATATGACTGGGAATTCGTCGTCCGCAATTTTCCAGGCAGATCCTCGCGAATGTGTGCACACAAATGTCAGCCATTCTACCATCATCACAAAATATCCCCACTGCAAAATATCATATACACGTACAGGCATACACTATGCATCTTAATGCAACAAATGATTCCTACTGTGAAGAGATAATCAAACAAAACATGACAGTTACTTCAAGTGATAAAGTTTTGATGTACCAACTTATCACAGTAACGATTATGTATTGTAACGGGTTACACAGAGTGATTGATGTCAATATAAGTTTTAAAGTATAAAAGTATACGTGTCATTAATATACAACATCTGAATCCTTAGTCGTGCATTGGAAATATTTTATTTTCTCTATGGCTAATTAGTTTAAACATATTTTATTTCCCAATATAATACATATTGAACAATGCATACATCACAAAATGCAGAAAAAGGATTAGAATGAAAGACAGAGTCTTATATAATTCTTCTCCTCTACGGCTAATTAGACATACAGTCTACAACCGTTATATCAAAGTCGGTTATGTCGAATTCTCCGGTTATCTCGGTTCTCGGATCAAAGTCCCGTTTCAGACACTATCATTGTACATATAACTGGCTTCATTTATATCGAATTCCGTTAAGTCAAATTTCGGTTATGTTGAAGTATTTTGTTCGGTCGGACGGAATTCGACATAACGGATGTAGACTGTAGTGGAGCCTCTGTGGTGTAATTTGATATGGTGACTGCCTTGTAACCGAGAGTTCGTGAGTTTGAGCCCCGTCGGAACCACGGTGGTACCACTTCTCTCTTCCTAATGGCGATGGATTCCACCAGGACATGAGGTCTCTCTCGAGATTAATCCAATGTTTCAAAATCTTGCTTCGCAATCAAGATAAAATAAATTTGTATAAAAAATTACTACATGCTGACACAAAATGCAACAAGGGACATATTTATAAAATTTATAATAAGACATACATTCTTTTCAACCTTCAGCAGATCTTTATCAGGCAAATTTATATAATGTGCTAAATTACTGAAAATGTTTGTCCACAAATGATACCGTGCAAACAGTGGTGTTTTTCATTAAAGTACAGCCACCTCCGACCTGTCTTACCAAGGACTGTAGATTACTAACCTTTGAGATGAGGCAACACAGCGCACCTCCGACCTGCCTTACCAAGAACTGTAGATTACTAACCTTTGAGATGAAGCACCACAGGACACCTCCGACCTGTCTTACCAAGGACTGTAGATTACTAACCTTTGAGATGAGGCACCACAGGGCACCTCCGACCTGCCTTACCAAGAACTGTAGATTACTAACCTTTGAGATGAGGCACTACAGCGCACCTCCGACCTGCCTTATCAAGAACTGTAGATTACTAACCTTGAGATGAAGCACCACAGGGCACCTCCGACCTGCCTTACCAAAACAAACAACCAAACACCACACACCCACACCCCCAAAACAAACAACCAAACACCACACACCCCACCCCACCAAAACAAACAACCAAACCCACACACCCCACTGCCTTCCAAGAACTGTAGATTACTAACCTTTAGATAGCACCACAGCACCCCGACTGCCTTCCAAGAACTGTAGATTACTAACCTTTGAGATGAAGCACCACAGGGCACCTCTACTGATCTGCCTTCCAAGAACTGTAGATTACTAACCTTTGAGATGAGGCACCACAGTGCACCTCTACTGATCTGCCTTCCAAGAACTGTACATTACTAACCTTTGAGATGAGGCACCACAGGGCACCTCTACTGATCTACCTTCCAAGAACTGTAGATTACTAACCTTTGAGATGAGGCACCACAGCGCACCCCCGACCTGCCTTACCAAGAACTGTACATTACTAACCTTTGAGATGAGGCACCACAGGGCACCTCCAACCTGCCTTACCAAGAACTGTACATTACTAACCTTTGAGATGAGGCACCACAGGGCACCTCCAACCTGCCTTACCAAGAACTGTACATTACTAACCTTTGAGATGAGGCACCACAGGGCACCTCCGACCTGCCTTACCAAGAACTGTAGATTACTAACCTTTGAGATGAGGCACCACAGGGCACCCCCGACCTGCCTTACCAAGAACTGTAGATTACTAACCTTTGAGATGAGGCACCACAGGGCACCTCCGACCTGCCTTACCAAGAACTGTAGATTACTAACCTTTAAGATGAGGCATCACAGCGCACCCCCGACCTGCCTTACCAAGAACTGTAGATTACTAACCTTTGAGATGAAGCACCACAGGGCACCTCCGACCTGCCTTACCAAGAACTGTAGATTACTAACCTTTGAGATGAGGCACCACAGCGCACCTCTACTGATCTGCCTTCCAAGAACTGTAGATTACTAACCTTTGAGATGAGGCACCACAGCGCACCTCTACTGACCTGCCTTACCAAGAACTGTAGATTACTAACCTTTGAGATGAGGCACCACAGGGCACCTCCGACCTGCCTTACCAAGAACTGTAGATTACTAACCTTTGAGATGAGGCCCCACAGGACACCTCTACTGATCTGCCTTACCAAGAACTGTAGATTACTAACCTTTGAGATGAAGCACCACAGGGCACCTCTACTGATCTGCCTTCCAAGAACTGTAGATTACTAACCTTTGAGATGAGGCACCACAGGACACCTCTACTGATCTACCTTCCAAGAACTGTAGATTACTAACCTTTGAGATGAGGCACCACAGGGCACCTCTACTGATCTACCTTCCAAGAACTGTAGATTACTAACCTTTGAGATGAGGCACCACAGGACACCTCTACTGATCTGCCTTACCAAGAACTGTAGATTACTAACCTTTGAGATGAAGCACCACATGGCACCTCCGACCTGCCTACCAAGAACTGTAGATTACTAACCTTTGAGATGAAGCACCACAGGGCACCTCTAATGACCTGCCTTCCAAGAACTGTAGATTACTAACCTTTGAGATGAAACACCACAGGGCACCTCCGACCTGCCTTACCAAGAACTGTAGATTACTAACCTTGAGATGAAGCACCACAGGGCACCTCTACTGACCTGCCTTACCAAGAACTGTAGATTACTAACCTTGAGATGAAGCACCACAGGGCACCTCTACTGACCTGCCTTACCAAGAACTGTAGATTACTAACCTTTGAGATGAAACACCACAGGGCACCTCCGACCTGCCTTACCAAGAACTGTAGATTACTAACCTTTGAGATCAGGCACACAGGGCACCTCTACTGATCTGCCTTCCAAGAACTGTAGATTACTAACCTTTGAGATGAAGCACCACAGGACACCTCTACTGATCTGCCTTCCAAGAACTGTAGATTACTAACCTTTGAGATGAGGCACCACAGTGCACCTCTACTGATCTGCCTTCCAAGAACTGTACATTACTAACCTTTGAGATGAGGCACCACAGGGCACCTCTACTGATCTACCTTCCAAGAACTGTAGATTACTAACCTTTGAGATGAGGCACCACAGCGCACCCCGACCTGCCTTACCAAGAACTGTACATTACTAACCTTTGAGATGAGGCACCACAGGGCACCTCCAACCTGCCTTACCAAGAAAGAACTTACTAACCTTTGAGATGAGGCACCACAGGGCACCTCCGACCTGCCTTACCAAGAACTGTAGATTACTAACCTTTAAGATGAGGCATCACAGCGCACCCCCGACCTGCCTTACCAAGAACTGTAGATTACTAACCTTTGAGATGAAGCACCACAGGGCACCTCCGACCTGCCTTACCAAGAACTGTAGATTACTAACCTTTGAGATGAGGCACCACAGCGCACCTCTACTGATCTGCCTTCCAAGAACTGTAGATTACTAACCTTTGAGATGAGGCACCACAGCGCACCTCTACTGACCTGCCTTACCAAGAACTGTAGATTACTAACCTTTGAGATGAGGCACCACAGGGCACCTCTACTGACCTGCCTTACCAAGAACTGTAGATTACTAACCTTTGAGATGAGGCACCACAGGGCACCTCCGACCTGCCTTACCAAGAACTGTAGATTACTAACCTTTGAGATGAAGCCCCACAGGACACCTCTACTGATCTGCCTTACCAAGAACTGTAGATTACTAACCTTTGAGATGAAGCACCACAGGGCACCTCTACTGATCTGCCTTCCAAGAACTGTAGATTACTAACCTTTGAGATGAAGCACCACAGGACACCTCTACTGATCTGCCTTCCAAGAACTGTAGATTACTAACCTTTGAGATGAAGCACCACAGGGCACCTCTACTGATTAGATCTATGAGCACATCAAACTGTAATAATCAAATCATAATTGTTTGTGCATTGAGATAGTGCTGGGAATTAATTAGTGGGTGTGGGGTGGGGGGAGATTGAGTATGAGGGGAATTAAAGATGATTTGAGAATACAGATGTATTGCCACATAGCTGTATCATACATTGTACATATATCTGCCAAATGTGTGAGATAACACAACAGTCAATCCTTTGTACCACATAAACAGTATACAACACCTTTATCGCTTCCAACATATAACTGATGCTTCCATGGCAACATCTCACCAGATATATTGAGAAAGTAGTGCAGTGTGCCTACTGCTTAGGCAAAATGGAGATAAAATGGGTATTTCTGTTGTGGAATAAAGGGCTAAATTATTCTGCCAATAAGATGTACATCCCAGGCATATGCATAAGATTCTAAATTGGAATATAGAAATAACTTTGTGTTCATGTATGCAAGGACGATGGATACAGCAGACAGGTCACAATAGTTCTCACTTTGTGTTCATGTATGCATGGACGATGGATACAGCAGACACGTCACAATAGTTCTCACTTTGTGTTCATGTATGCACGGACGATGGATACAGCAGACACGTCACAATAGTTCTCACTTTGTGTTCATGTATGCACGGACGATGGATACAGCAGACAGGTCACAATAGTTCTCACTTTGTGTTCATGTATGCATGGACGATGGATACAGCAGACAGGTCACAATAGTTCTCACTTTGTGTTCATGTATGCATGGACGATGGATACAGCAGACATGTCACAATAGTTCTCACTTTGTGTTCATGTATGCACGGACGATGGATACAGCAGACACGTCACAATAGTTCTCACTTTGTGTTCATGTATGCATGGACGATGGATACAGCAGACACGTCACAATAGTTCTCACTTTGTGTTCATGTATGCATGGACGATGGATACAGACACGTAACAATAGGTCTCACTTTGTGTTCATGTATGTATGGACGATGGATACAGCAGACACGTCACAATAGTTCTCACTTTGTGTTCATGTATGCACGGACGATGGATACAGCAGACACGTCACAATAGCTCTCACTTTGTGTTCATGTATGCACGGACGATGGATACAGCAGACATGCCACAATAGCTCTCACTTTGTGTTCATGTATGCATGGACGATGGATACAGCAGACATGCCACAATAGTTCTCACTTTGTGTTCATGTATGCACGGACGATGGATAAAGACACGTCACAATAGTTCTCACTTTGTGTTCATGTATGCATGGACGATGGATACAGCAGACACGTCACAATAGTTCTCACTTTGTGTTCATGTATGCATGGACGATGGATACAGCAGACACGTCACAATAGTTCTCACTTTGTGTTCATGTATGCACGGACGATGGATACAGACACGTCACAATAGTTCTCACTTTGTGTTCATGTATGCACGGACGATGGATACAGCAGACACGTCACAATAGTTCTCACTTTGTGTTCATGTATGCATCGGACGATGGATACAGCAGACACGTCACAATAGTTCTCACTTTGTGTTCATGTATGCATGGTCGATGGATACAGCAGACACGTCACAATAGCTCTCACTTTGTGTTCATGTATGTACGGATGATGGATACAGACACGTCACAATAGCTCTCACTTTGTGTTCATGTATGCACGGACGATGGATACAGACACGTAACAATAGGTCTCACTTTGTGTTCATGTATGCACGGACGATGGATACAGACACGTAACAATAGTTCTCACTTTGTGTTCATGTATGCCTGGACGATGGATACAGACACGTAACAATAGTTCTCACTTTGTGTTCATGTATGCCTGGACGATGGATACAGACACGTAACAATAGTTCTCACTTTGTGTTCATGTATGCACGGACGATGGATACAGACACGTAACAATAGTTCTCACTTTGTGTTCATGTATGCCTGGACAATGGATACAGACACGTCACAATAGCTCTCACTTTGTGTTCATGTATGCACGGACGATGGATACAGCAGACAGGCCACAATAGCTCTCACTTTGTGTTCATGTATGCACAGACGATGGATACAGCAGACATGCCACAATAGCTCTCACTTTGTGTTCATGTATGTATGGACGATAGATACAGACACATCACAATAGTTCTCACTTTGTGTTCATGTATGCATGGACGATGGATACAGCAGACACGTCACAATAGCTCTCACTTTGTGTTCATGTATGCATGGACGATGGATACAGCAGACACGCCACAATAGCTCTCACTTTGTGTTCATGTATGTACGGACGATGGATACAGACACGTCACAATAGCTCTCACTTTGTGTTCATGTATGCCTGGACGATGGATACAGACACGTCACAATAGCTCTCACTTTGTGTTCATGTATGCACGGACGATGGATACAGCAGACACGCCACAATAGTTCTCACTTTGTGTTCATGTATGCACGGATGATGGATACAGCAGACACGTCACAATAGTTCTCACTTTGTGTTCATGTATGCATGGACGATGGATACAGACACGCCACAATAGCTCTCACTTTGTGTTCATGTATGCACGGACGATGGATACAGCAGACACGTAACAATAGCTCTCACTTTGTGTTCATGTATGCATGGACGATGGATACAGCAGACACATCACAATAGTTCTCACTTTGTGTTCATGTATGTACGGACGATGGATACAGACACGTCACAATAGCTCTCACTTTGTGTTCATGTATGCATGGACGATGGATACAGACACGTAGCAATAGTTCTCACTTTGTGTTCATGTATGTACGGACGGTGGATACAGCAGACACGTCACAATAGTTCTCACTTTGTGTTCATGTATGCATGGACGATGGATACAGCAGATAGGTCACAATAGTTCTCACTTTGTGTTCATGTATGCATGGACGACGAACACAGTTAGTATACAATAGATCTTGTGTTCTGACGACAGGACAACAGACAACCAACACACATTATCCCAGAAAACTCACCCAGGCACCGAATGCAGAGGTCTGATTCAGCTTCCTGGCCAGAATCCCATCCAAACCTGAAATAGTTTATACATATTTATATTAGCTCGATTGCGAAACAAGTTATTACAACTTATATTAATCAGACCTCATTCTTGATGGAATCTATCGCCACGAGGGAGAGAGAAGAGGCAACGTGGAATTTAAATGCCTTGCCTAAGGGCACAATCGTAATGGCTCCAGTCGGGTTCGAACTCCGGGCCTTTCGCACCTGAAGCGAACACGCTACCACTACACTATCACGACAAACCTGATATACACATGTATAGTTAGGTACGATAAGGACAACCTAATTTTGGACAACTGCTTTTAGTTAATTAACTCCTTGCATGCTAGCGGTGAATCTTCTCCCCTCTATTGTCTCCCCTCTCTCTATACTCTCCCCTCTGTCTATCTTCTCCCCTCTCTCTCTATATTCTCCTCTCTCTCTATTTTCTCCCCTCTCTCTATATTCTCCCCTCTCTCTATATTCTCCCCCTCTCTCTCTATCTATTCTCCCCTCTCTCTATATTCTCCCCTCTCTATATTCTCCCCTCTCTCTCTATATTCTCCCCTCTCCCCTCTCCCCTCTCTCTATCTTCACCCCTCTCTATCTTCTCCCCTCTGTCTATCTTCTCCCCTCTATAGTCTCCCCTCTCTATTTTCTCCCCTCTCCCTATCTTCTCCCCTCTCTCTATATTCTCCCCTCTCTCTATTTTCTCCCTCACTCACTCCCTCTTCTCAATCTCCCTTCCACTCTCTCTCTCCCTCCTTCCTATCTCTCTCTCCATTTTACGAGACTAAAACTATAAGACTGTTTTCAATTGATTCAAATTCAAGTATCAATTGCGATTTAAACATGACTAAAGATACAAACCATCTAATGCCACTGATACTCCATACAAGACAAGGAAGGCTAGAGGATGACTGTATACACTCAAACTGGCCGCGAGTAAGCTAAGGCGCACATATCCTGAAAGTACACAAAATACATCTATAAAACTGGCCACAAGTAAGCCAAGGTGCACATATCCTGAAATTACACAAAATACATCTATAAAACTGGCCACAGGTAAACCAAGGTGCACATATCCTGAAAGTACACACAATACATCTATAAAACTGGCCACAGGTAAGCCAAGGTGCACATATCCTGAAAGTACACAAAATACATCTATAAAACTGGCCACAAGTAAGCCAAGGTGGACATATCCTGAAAGTACACAAAATACATCTATAAAACTGGCCACAGGTAAACCAAGGTGCACATATCCTGAAATTACACAAAATACAGCTATATAACTGGCCACAGGTAAGCCAAGGTGCACATATCCTGAAATTACACAAAATACATCTATAAAACTGGCCACAGGTAAGCCAAGGTGCACATATCCTGAAAGTACACAAAATACATCAATAAAACTGGCCACAGGTAAGCCAAGGTGCACATATCCTGAAAGTACACAAAATACATCAATAAAACTGGCCACAGGTAAGCCAAGGTGCAAATATCCTGAAAGTACACAAAATACATCAATAAAACCGGCCACAGGTAAGCCAAGGTGCACATATCCTGAAATGAGGTAAGGATGGTAGCAATGCGGGTTGACAGTTCTTTCAATACTCTCCGATTGACACTATCTTGACCTTCAGATTTGTGAGAATCCAGAGAACTTGTGTGTCTTTGGTGTAAACTGACTGGGACTGAGAGTTGAGGATGTGGGTCTAAATGGAAACTGAGAGATGAGGATGTGGGTTTGAATGGGAACTGAGAGATGAGGATGTGGGTTTAAATAGAAACTGAGAGATGAGGATGTGGGTCTGAATCTAGGGCCAACAGCTAACGACCTTGACTCCCAAGTCTGTCATCTTATGTTTAATGATGGTCCATGTATGGCCAATCAGTGTGCGTGAGCTTCTTCTATTATATAGTATAATGATACTATAGATGGAACAGATGGAACAGGCTTCAGAACGTTGGACCAATTTTAGTTTATAGATAAGTTCTTTCTGCCAGGCATTTCAGGCTTCAACTTCATACTGTCGAACAATCAGTTATGATTGGCAGGTGCAGTCTATGTATGTTCCTTTAAAGTCAAACCCCTCGCAGGGACTTTTCCTGGGCAGGCTTAGCCGACCTAAGCGATTAACCAGTACTAAGCAATTTGTGTGAGGTGCCTTGCTCAATGACACTACATACGTGTCCTGACCGAGTATCGAACCCAGGACCGTTCGATTCCAAATCCGACGCTCTACCACTGGACCACGGACGCCAACAGTTAGTTAATCTAAAATGTTACGTGTAAGTTAAAAAGATGATTTAGTTAAAAGCAGACAGTACAAGGATTAGAGAGTCGGCAGACTGGGACTCGTCTGTATATATGTCGGTAGACTGTTCCATATTTTACGCTGTTGGTTCCATAGCCTGATTGTTCTTGGGAAAAATGAGTTGAAATGGTATTCGGGACTGTGTGATTAGATAGTTACGGTTTCTTGTGGGTGTAAGGTGGAGGGTTTCTTTTCCTATGGATTCTTAATATTTCACATTTATCAGGGTTGATTTCCGTTGACCATTCCTTTTCCCAATATTCTAAGAGGTGTAGGTCATGTTGTAGAGCTTCTGCTGAGGACTGGTATTTGATGGTGAGGTAGACGATGGTGAGGTAGACGATGGTGAGGTAGACGATGGTGAGGTAGATGGTGAGGTAGACGATGATGAGGTAGACGATGGTGAGGTAGACGATGATGAGGTAGACGATGATGAGGTAGACGATGGTGAGGTAGACGATGATGAGGTAGACGATGGTAAGGTAGACGATGGTGAGGTAGACGATGATGAGGTAGATGATGGTGAGGTAGACAATGGTGAGGCTGTTGAGCAGTGTGCACTATTCAACCTGTGGAAGGACGTTTATATCTATAAGTGATGTAAGCAGATTCTTTGATCCGTTTGTTCTTGGTTTTGACATTCCTTTTGATGAAGCAGAGGGTATGAGGCAGATATTATTACCTTTTGATGTGCTATTATATACGGGGTTTTTCTTGAAAATGGCGACGTATAGGTATTTGGAATGTCATATTGTATTATGAATTTATCAGGTTAATGTTTCTTTTCCTGCGAATTCTTAGTTCACATTATTAGGGTGGGAATTCCATGAACTATGTCAGTCAATGCCATTGGCTACAGGGACCATGTCTAAATAGATTACTTACCAATTATATTTGGAACATAAAGTAATATTTCATTGCCCATAATTGCATAACTCCCCCGTTTGATTATTTATATTTCAGTGACCTTTGACCTCCCACCTTTGACATCCACAAAACCTAAGATTGTTATCTCCCTTTAATGTTCTTTAGTGGATGCATTTCCCCCACGATAATTTTGTGATTTTGCACGGGTTTTGTTATACAAACAAGTGAGTTTGGACAGATCAACTTATACTTTAATATTTCGAGAGATGTGAGTGGTTGTCAGTGAAATTGAAGTTTGTTCTGTGGCATTTATATCCATTTGTCATATGTTTTCGTGACATGATTTTATTTGTTAAGCCTTCACTTAAGGTCAGTATCTATGACTATATTTTGTTATAGTCCACTTATTTAGACTTGAAAAATGTGACATTTTGCTATCAAAGCTCGAAATAACATATCGAATTCGAAAAAAAATATATACCGAGTCAAAAAAGAAACAATACCAAACTAAAAATGACGTAAAACGGATAAAACCATAGAAAGGTTTAATATATTATTACGTATCAGTACCGGGTATCGTATTGCAATGTCAGCCAACCATAAACACAGGTAAATAAACACCCGATAATCCTGGAACGCCGAATTTCCGATTTGCACATGCTCCTCAACAAAGACAACTTCCTGCACATGTACAAATCGGAAAACCGGTTTATTGTACTGGTATTGCATTATCATCGAGGAAAAACACCTTACATACCCATTGTTACCTCTAACAAAATGCCTAGGCTAAACCGCAATCAGAGAATGCGTGCCATTGGCATGATTGACGGCGGTTTACGTCAGCGTGACGTCGCAAATCGAGGGGGGGGTACGCGGATCACGATAACACATCTACTTTGACATTATCGAACACATAGATCGGTGGACGACCGTCCAAGATCTGGTCGACCACGTGTGACGACGCGTGAACAGGACCGTCACATTCGGACGTCACATTTACGTGACCAGTTCCTACCTGCTACGCACACAGCTGCCGTTACTCCTGGGATGACCAACAATCGCATCAGTGCACAAACAGTCAGGAACTGGCTCGATGAACGTGGCATTCGTGCCTATCGGCCATACGTTGGACCCATCCTGACACGACGTCACCGTGACGTACGGCGGGAATGGACGACGGAACGTGCTCGCTGGACTCGGTTACAGTGGAATTCGGTGATGTTTAGCGATGAATCGCGGTTCTGTTTGCGTCAAGCGGATGGCAGAGAGCGGGTATATCGCAGACGCGGTGAACGTTACGCCGACGCATGTGTACGTCGGGTCGATCTGTTCGGGGGCGTAAGCGTTATGGCGTGGGGCGGTATCACCTTCGGCAGTCGCACTGAACTGTTAGTGGTGGACGGGAACCTAAACGCCCAGCGGTACTGTGATGAGATCCTTGCACCAGTTGTTGTGCCGTTCTTTAACGCCAACAGAAACGTCACACTGTTCCAACAGGACAACGCCAGGTGTCATACTGCTCGGATTTCCACTACATTATTGGAGCAGAACAATATTGAAACCCTGCCGTGGCCTGCTTTGTCACCAGACTTGTCATCCATAGAACATTTGTGGGATACGTTAGACCGCCACGTCAGCCGGTAACGTTAAACCAACTGAGGGATGTTTTGCGTCAGGAGTGGACAAATATTGACCAGCAAGAGATTCAGACACTCTTCCGTTCGATGCGACGGCGGTGCATTGCAGTGAGAGACGCAAATGGTGCCCATACTCGGTATTGACGTCTGTGTGAAAACTCCATTAGACCCCTGTCCGACGAATTACGTCATCACGCAGCAGACAGTTTCGGAGGCTCATTATGCTGTATGTGCTCCTCTTTCAAACATGTTGGACTATCATCTTATGAATTTTCAAAGAATTTTCTTAATAAATGTTGAAATTATAGACACATAAACACCAGGTATCGTTTCTTTTTTGACTCAGTATATATAGAGGTCTTATATATAGGACTATATTTCGTTACTGCCTCTATCGTTTACGACAATGACTTGAAAAATGTGACATTTTACTATCCAAGCATTTTTCAAAGTCTAAACGCTAAACCTCAATTACGCGTACCATATTTTATATTCTAAAAAGTCATTTTTTATAAATTAAAATTGTTAACAAGATCAACACACATACCGTTGTTTGAATTCTGCACAGTCTATTACGTCTTTTGACACAATAGTATACATGATATCAACGTTTAAATTTCATGGCAGAGTTTCGCCATTCCAAATCGGCCATTTTGAATATTAGATTATTGCGAAAAACAAAAATAGAGGTCGAAATAGTCAAAAATGTTTACAAGATTTATCTCCGTGCCATTACGGTGAACCAAATAAGATACGTTTAATATCCAATTGTTCATATGCATGAAATGTACTTAGAAATAATAAATCATTCGGATTTCTTTTGTGAAGACTGCGCAGAAAAAATGGGAGAATTTCACCTGTCGACTTCAAACAGCTAAATGACATGCACATCGGTAATACAATATATTTTTAACGTTCTTAATATCTATATTTAGGATTATTCTTAACATCAATGTACACATTTATAACAGTTCATCTGTTCATGTCCGAAAAGCTTCAAAATATTGGTCAGAAAATCCCGCCATCGGATCAGGGCGGAAAGTGCTATGCGAAAATGAGCTTTAACGATAAGACCTCGAAATAACAGGAAAAAATAGGCCTTATTTATAGGACTAGCACTGCTATTGAATTGACCATAGCCTAGGCCTCCATTATAACATCAGACATTCAGTCCCATTATATTTTCCCCAAAAATAGATTGCCACAAAAAATGTTTGTTTCAACAGACTTGATTTGAAAACGGACTCATTGACATATCATGCTACCCATAGAGCTCGCCTTTCTATCTATCTTCCTCTAATGTCAAACCCCTCGCGGGTCGAAAGATTCGTGAAATGAGTTTCACCTCTATACCCTATCAATGACAAATGATAAATGGTGATGTATAAGAAAGTTGCCAGGCACTTAAGGAGGTTGGAGAGTTGAGGAGGTTGGAGAGTTGGAGGTTGGAGAGTTAAGGAGGTTGGAGAGTTGAGGAGGTTGGAGAGTTGAGTACTGGTTCTTACCTAGTCCTATATATATGAGACAACTGAGAGAACCGCTGTGGCCTATATCGCCTTTCACCGCTATCATCAGGACTGCAGTATGCTCCCTATCAGTGATTAATGATGATATGTGAGAATGGTGTCAATCCCTTAAAGAGGTTGGAGAGTTGAGTACTTGTTCTTACCCAGGAAATGCAGATGGTCTACTCTCCGCCACAACATTCTTTTTTTATATATTTATTTTATTTTTAAAAAACACTTTCAGTCAATTGTTTCGTTAAGAAAATTGGTCCAATATTCTGAAGCCCATTCCATCTCGGTACAGGTAAATACATCTGTTAACGATAACAATATTTTAATGATTACAACTACATCATGCAATATTGTATCATTATACTATATAATAGAAGCTTTTTTGAAAACTTTATTTTACAACGATTGCGAAGCAAGTTTTAGCAACTTATATTAATCACTCTCATTGGCGCGGATGAAAGCGTAAATGTGGTCATTCGTGTGGGAGGAAACCGGAGTACCCGGAGAAAACCCACCTGTCCGATCTGGTGACCATCATACCATCTCACATCCTTCCCGGTCCGAGGATCGAACCCGGGTTGCATTGGTGTGAAGCGAGCGCGCACACACATTTACGCGCCAATGAGAGTGATTAATACAAGTTGTTAAAACTTGCTTCGCAATCGTTATAAAATAAAGTTTAAACTTTAAAATATTCCAATTTGCAGCTGATGTATTATAATTTATGGTTTTTTTTATTTCACTTTCACTATTGTCGACAAAATCTGCTCAGCCAATTGCTCAACGATCAAGCTCGTTATTCATTTCAAATTTGGCCGAAATGCTTACGCATAGATCTATGTATTATAATTAATCGTATTTGGTTGTCCTTTAGTATTATTTATTTTAGAAATATGATTGCTATGCTCACAAAACTAATTAAAATATCACCGTAAAATGTTTCTTGTTTATGTGAGTACAGTAACACGTCTTTAGCAGCCAGCGAAGGGATTTAGTTATTTAGCTAAGCAGCCGTGATTTCCTTGGCTGGCTGCTTAAGACAGGTTTGACTGTACTACCAACATAAATGCCTAGTTTTGTACTTCCCCTTGTGAACAATCATATAAGAAATTATTACTGTAACTAAGTGCACAAATGCACTGATTTTGGTTGATGGCAAACCTCATCGATTGCAATTATAACAACCCTTATTGATTGCAATTGTAACCAACCTTATTGATTGCAATTGTAGAAAACCTCATTGATTGCAATTGTCACAAACCTCATCGATTGCAATTGTAGCAACCCTTATTGATTGCAATTGTAACCAACCTCATTGATTGCAATTATAACCAACCTCATCGATTGCAATTGTAGCAACCCTTATTGGTTGCAATTTTAACAAACCTCATTGATTGCAATTGTAGCAACCCTTATTGATTGCAATTGTAACAAACCTCATTGATTGCAATTGTAACATGCCTTATTGATTGCAATTGTAACAAACCCTCATTGATTGCAATTGTAACAAACCTCATTGATTGCAGTTGTGACAAACCTCATTGATTGCAGTTGTGACAAACCTCATTGATTGCAATTGTAACAAACCTTATTGATTGCAATTGTAACAAACCTTAATGATTGTCATAGTAACTAACACACCTTAATGATTGCCATAGCAACAAACCTTAATGATGGCCATAGTAACAAACTTTAATGATTGCCATAGTAACACACCTAAATGATTGCCATAATAACAAACCTTAATGATAGCCATAGTAACAAACCTTAATGATGGCCATAGTAACAGACCTAAATGATTGCCATAGTAACAAACCTAAATGATTGCTATAGTAACACACCTAAATGATTGCCATAGTAACACACCTAAATGAGTGCCATAGTGACAAACCTAAATGATTGCCATAGCAACACACCTAAATGATAGCCATAGTAACAAACCTAAATGATTGCCATAGTAACACACCTAAATGATTGCCATAGTAACACACCTAAATGATTGCCATAGTAACACACCTAAATGATTGCCATAGTAACAAACCTTAATGATGACCATAGTAACACACCTAAATGATTGCCATAGTAACAGACCTAAATGATTGTCATAGTAACAAACCTAAATGATTGCAATAGTAACAAACCTAAATGATTGCCATAGTAACAAACCTTAATGATGACCATAGCAACACACCTTAATGATTGCCATAGCAACAAACCTTAATGATGGCCATAGTAACAAACCTTAATGATTGCCATAGTAACTAACACACCTTAATGATTGCCATAGTAACTAACACACCTAAATTGCCATATCAACAGACCTTAATGATTGCCATAGTAACACACCTAAATGATTGCCATAGTAACACACCTAAATGATGGCCATAGTAACAAACCCTATTGATTGTCATAGTAACAAACCTTAATGATGACCATAGCAACTAACACACCTTAATGATGGCCATAGTAACATACCTTAATGATGGCCATAGTAGCACATCTTAATGATTGCCATAGTAACAAACCTTAATAATGGCCATAGTAACAAACCTTAATGATGGCCAAAGTAACACATCTTAATGATTGCCATAGCAACAAACCTTAATGATGGCCATAGTAACAAACCTAAATGATTGCCATAGTAACTAACACACCTTAATGATGGCCATAGTAACACACCTTAATGATGGCCATA
>CM026403.1:10318746-10344110 GCA_014843695.1 Archivesica marissinica
TTTACATGTATGGCCTGAACTCAATATACATATATATGCTTTACATGTATGGCCTGAACTCAATATACATATATATGCTTTACATGTATGGCCTGAACTCAATATACATATATATGCTTTACATGTATGGCCTGAACTCAATATACATATATATGTTTTACATGTATGGCCTGAACTCAATATACATATATATGCTTTACATGTATGGCCTGAACTCAATATACATATATATGCTTTACATGTATGGCCTGAACTCAATATACATATATATGTTTTACATGTATGGCCTGAACTCAATATACATATATATGCTTTACATGTATGGCCTGAACTCAATATACATATATATGCTTTACATGTATGGCCTGAACTCAATATACATATATATGTTTTACATGTATGGCCTGAACTCAATATACATATATATGCTTTACATGTATGGCCTGAACTCAATATACATATTATGTTTTACATGTACATGTAGGTTCAGCACTTTTACACCAGGAACCTCTTGTTTATGCAGTGGAGCACAGGGATTTGGCACGTTTGGGGGTACTAGTATATATATTTAACCCATTCAACCCAAGTAACTGACATGGACTGGTGTGTGATATTTTCAGACCATAAATTAATAAGAAAATTACCTTTGGACCCGTTCATTTATCAAAATGGGTAATTTTATCTAAAAATAGTAATAATTATTACTGGCAAAAAAGTGCAGATCCTGATGAGACGGCTCGTCACGAGCCGGCTCATCTGGATCTACACTTTTCATAAGCCTATTTAGAGGCCTGTGGGGTTGAAAGGGTTAAATACAGGGATTCTACTCTGTGGGATGTCAGATTGCGCATCGATCAGTAAAATGGCCCTATCTGAAACAATTTTGAACAAATCTATCCAAATATAACGCTTATCCCGAGTCTTTATATTGTTCTTCAAATAAAACACAACTTTAAGCTGCATGCATGTATACTTTGCAGCTTGCGAACATGAACTGAAAATTCCACAATTTCTGTTGAAATCTCTTTTTGCCGAATAAACCTACAATAATGTTAAAACTCTCCCGTCGGAGATTTTTTTTGTTGCTGACAGAACCCGTGTCCTAGTATGGAAATGTGACCTGCTATGGTCAATGTTTATGGCAATTGTTTGCAAAGTATACATGCATGCATGGCCATTTTACTGATCGATGCGAAATCTGACATCCCACAGAGTAGAATCCCTGTACTTAAATATATATACTAGTACCCCCAAACGCGCTGAATCCATATGCAGTGGAGTAGGTTCCTATAGGTGATGTAGGCACATGCATACACATTTTATTCAAAAGTTGAACTTTTGAAAATGCGAAATATGCAACAAAAACTGAAGGGCAAGGGGGTGGCATATGATGTGTAGTGACTCCATAAATTATGGAAATAAGTCAGTATTTCGTGCTCTTGGGTCGATAAAGAAGTCGTTTTCAGGTAGTGCAGTTATGGTGAAGATCTGCATATAAGATAACACCAAAAATACATATTTTTCCACATCTAAACATGACTTTAAATTTTTTTCCGGGGGATCATGCCCACAGTCGCCAGTATAGAAGGGCAGCCTACCCATCTCCTTCGGCCAAGCTCCGCCACTGTTATGGGTCCTTGTCAGTTTGATATGAAATAAAAGCCATTTAAAATACCAGTGTTCTCTACATTGTATTCCTTGTTCACAAAATGTACTATTTCATGTACAGTCAAACCTGTGCTAAGCAGCCAGCCGAGGGAATCACAGAAAGTGTCTGCTTAGCACAGATGGCTGCTTAATAGAGGTCAAATGTACATGCATAACAAAGTAACATATTGGGAATCTGGAAACTGGCTGCTTAATAGAGGTTGGCGGTGACCACTAACACAGGTTTCACTGTACATATTATTCCCCACATAAGATACTGGACATTGTATGATATTTCAGTAGACTGTCCATGGCTTCAGCCCTGCATGACATCACGGTAGGTCAAATTCACTACTGTCTGTAATGCCTCATAATGAAACAAACCTGTTTATTCTAGTCCAAATATTTAGACTAGAAAAATGTAACATTTTACTATCAAGGCATTTTCAAAAAAATAACAGATCAAAAAAAATTATGTAGAGGTCTTATATATAGGACTATTGTTTATCCCCATCAAGCCCTTAGTTTAAGCTTTATTTATTTTACAACGATTGCGAAGCAAGTTTTAGCAACTTATATTAATCACTCTAGTTGGCGCGGATGAAAGAGTATATGTGGTCGGTCATTCATGTGGGCGCAAACCGGAGTACACGGAGAAAACCCACCTGTCCGATCTGGCAACCACCGTACCATCTCACATACTTCCCGGTGCGAGGATCGAACCCGGGTGCATCAAGCCTTTGAACTCCCCTCCCCCGACACTGGTTGGGACAACATTGATTGGTGCATAACTTGAGGTATAACAACATATATGATCAAACAATTGTTATTCACTTAATCTTTTCACCTACTTGTCACAGTTAATGGCGTAATTATAATAACGACAGTCAGAAACATACCATCTATTACATAAATAATTACCCCAGGCAAGACTTGATTTTACTACACCTGTAGAGGTCTTATATATAGGACTACTACAACTGTTGATTATTATTAATATAACGCTTTAATAATGGTGAAGATCGTCAGTAAATACGTCATGTTCACTGACTTCATGTTAGCACTATTGCAACCACAACATTACTGTTCACCAGTTCCATGAAAACTGCATACATGTGGAGTTAAAATAAACTTGCTGCCATTAATTTATTATTTTGATTAAACTGTGCCATGGATTTATAATCATCTACATGTAAATGATCAAGTGTCATCCTGCATACCAGTCACAAACCAATGAGAAGGCAAAAGAGGACCATTTACATATGAGGGCGACAAAGTAGCCCAAAATGATAAGGGGGGTCTGGAGGCATGTTCCCTCCGGAAAATGTATTAAAATGTAGATGCTCTGTGATGCGTTTTCCTGTGTTTTCCTGCGTTTTCCTGTGTTTTAGGGACTGACATGATTTTGGTACAATGTAGTAGATCTATTCAGGAATAATTTTCCACCAACAACTCAACATTGTACAAAGCATTTGACACTTGAACATTGCAGATAAGGGGCTACTAAAATGTAAGGGGCTTCTAAAATGTACTAGATATTAACCAAATACTTTGGAAATAAACAGCAAAAAGCACTGTCACCACGCTCATTTTTATTAAATATTGGCCCAATTACGATGCATACAAATAGAAACTGGAGTTTGAAAAGGTTAATGATATATTGCTCACTGAGGTGAATACTAGTACAGTCAAATCTGTGTTTGTGGTCACCTTCATTATACAGTCAAACCTGTGTCTGTGGTCACCTTCATTATACAGTCAAACCTGTGTCTGTGGTCACCTTCATTATACAGTCAAATCTGTGTTTGTGGTCACCTTCATTATACAGTCAAACCTGTGTCTGTGGTCACCTTCATTATACAGTCAAACCTGTGTCTGTGGTCATCTCTATTAAGCAGCCAACCTGTATTAAGCAGTCAGTTTCCAGATTCCCAATTTGTTATTTTATTATACATATAAAAATTTGACTTCTCTTAAGCAGCCACCTGTGCTAAACAGCCACTTTCTGTGATTCCCTTGGCTGGCTGCTTAATACAGGTTTGACTGTATGTAGTATTAACCAAATCCCTGATTTGCAGTTTGTTTTTGAGTATTAAACATTAGAGTCTCAACAATAGCTTATATCCTATGGCAACACTACTATTATAGGTGGAGGAATGGAACATACATACAACAGCTTATATCCTATGTCAACTCTACTATTATAGGTGGAGGAATGGAACATACATACAACAGCTTATATCCTATGTCAACGCTACTATTATAGGTGGAAGAATGGAACATACATACAACAGCTTATATCCTATGGTAACTCTACTATTATAGGTGGAGGAATGGAACATACATACAACAGCTTATATCCTATGTCAATGCTACTATTATAGGTGGAGGAATGGAACATACATACAACAGCTTATATCCTATGTCAACTCTACTATTATAGGTGGAGGAATGGAACATACATACATACAACAGCTTATATCCTATGTCAACTCTACTATTATAGGTGGAGGAATGGAACATACATACAACAGCTTATATCCTATGTCAACTCTACTATTATAGGTGGAGGAATGGAACATACATACAACAGCTTATATCCTATGTCAATGCTACTATTATAGGTGGAGGAATGGAACATACATACAACAGCTTATATCCTATGTCAACTCTACTATTATAGGTGGAGGAATGGAACATACATACAACAGCTTATATCCTATGTCAACTCTACTATTATAGGTGGAGGAATGGAACATACATACAACAGCTTATATCCTATGTCAACTCTACTATTATAGGTGGAGGAATGGAACATACATACAACAGCTTATATCCTATGTCAATGCTACTATTATAGGTGGAGGAATGGAACATACATACAACAGCTTATATCCTATGGTAACTCTACTATTATAGGTGGAGGAATGGAACATACATACAACAGCTTATATCCTATGGTAACTCTACTATTATAGGTGGAGGAATGGAACATACATACAATCATCTGGATCTAAATTTTTCTTAAGCCTATTTAGAGGTCTGTGGTGTTGAAAGGGTTAATATAAAAAGAAGCATGCCGACCGTGCATTGTCAAAATACTTATTTTGAGTCAATACCTAGCTATAGTCAACATTTATGCTCGCTTTGGCTCGATGTGGCTCAAATTAAGAACATTAAATGGCACATTACCTCTCCCCCGTTGTGGTTCCACCATGGTTGTGCAACTTCTAGAATAACTCTACTGTAATAGTAATCCACTTGATTTGGATCATTGGGGTCTACTCTAAATTCTTCTATCCGGATTTTGTGGTTAGCAACGAAATTGTATTCAAGATAATTCTTATTTTCTGAATTATTAAGTTTTGTCGAGTAATAAAGATAGAATTTTCCATTTTGTAAATAACGTGGATGGAATTCCATGCCTAATAAACCTCGCTCATCACCTTTGTTTCGCGTTGTTTTAATGTCTCTCTTTATGTCAAGAAACGGTTCACGCAATGTTGTTCCATTGGTATACATGATTCGCACAAGGCCAATTTGTTCTCCAATAAATAACCGCTTTGTATCGTCATTTGCATGTTTTAAAAAAATTGGATTCCGAAACTGATTTTGATTGTACGGCTGAACACATATACAACCCTCTTGTGTCACCTTTTCAATCGTGATATTTCCATTGAGAATTGAATTCGACAGCAATTCCGGATAACAGTAATCCATGTCGCTAACGGCAATAATTGAGCAAAATTGCACTTGACTTATATTTACGGCTATGTTTAGCCTCGCTGCTTCCTCTCCATACTTACTACCGACTTCATCCATGTAATACGTTACTAATTTTTTGCACTGTTGATAGAATTGCGAACAGTGTCGAGGGCATAGAGCTGGGAAAGCTCTTGCTTGTACTACTTGTTCAAAACTACTTCTCTCGGTATCAAATATATGTGCCGCATACGGAGAACATGTTTGACATAAAAATGTTTTTATGTAATTAGAGCAACCTGTCCACAGAATCTGTTCCGTCGGTTTAATTAAACCTTTAATGCGATTAAATCGATTTCTCAAATTCCAGTCATCGTTCTGTGTACAACACCCGAATTCGGTGTAGTCCGTACAAAATGACGCACTTCCTTTGTACTTAAAAGGGGCCATCGAGTCTATGCATTGTGGATGGCCCTTTGTAAAATGTAACACTGCTAGGACTATCCAAGCAAGGAGCACAGTTAATCCATACACACTGCTAGCCATGTCGATTGTGCTAACTCACTGTCTATACAACTACTGAATGAACCAGAGTACTGCGTGACTTTATAGCGCATGGTTTATTACATTTACAATCACTCAACGGTAAAATGAAGATTACTAGATGCGAATTCGTTGACAGCAGTACTTCTCGCTTCAGTTGCGTTGACTTATGGCGCGAGAATAACCGGTGTCATCGTAAAAAATAATTTATTATACAAATTGCATCTTTGTGTTGAAATTTACTATATAGGCTGCACCGACGGTTTAGCGTTTCGATGTAAAGGACTTTTGCTGTGTCCAGAATATAGATTGACCTAAATAGGCCAGTGGGTGATACGAAATATCCACTACTTATCAACTTACAAAGCCAATAACTGAACAGGAGTATGACTGCATCCCCATCTTTGGTAATGGTTGTAATTTTTTTGTAGAGATTAAAATGATTTGCATGTTTACATGGACTGAACTAATTTAATGTATCCTCGAGAATTAAAGCACTTGATCAATTGTATTATTTCTATTTTGTCTACATTATACCCCCCCCCCGACGATCAATTCTGACAGGATCTTGTTTTTCTATCTGTGTTCTTGGCGGCGTCCTATATATAAGACCTCCACATATTTTTTCTCGATCCGTTACTTTGAAAAATGTCACATTTTTCAAGTCTAAATATTTGGACTATTCTTGATTCTGATTATGACTGGCAAGTCCCTTATTTTGGGACACACCCAATCCTGATGTAACCCCGCCCAGAAATAGAGAAACAAGCATGAATGTAGGCTAGAATTAAAAGCCTAACAGTGAATGTGAGCTTACTCGTGGCTACAGCATGGCGTGAACACCAGGACTCTCGCACCTGAAGTAAACGTCCTACCCATGGCGTGAACTCCAGGCCTCTCGCACCTGAAGTAAACGTCCTACCCATTGCGTGAACTCCAGGACTCTCGCACCTGAAGTAAACGTCCTACCCATGGCGCGAACTCCAGGACTCTCGCACCTGAAGTAAACGTCCTACCCATGGCGCGAACTCCAGGACTCTCGACCTGAAGTAAACGTCCTACCCATGGCGCGAACTCCAGGACTCTCGCACCTGAAGTAAACGTCCTACCCATGGCGCGAACTCCAGGACTCTCGCACCTGAAGTAAACGTCCTACCCATGGCGTGAACACCAGGACTCTCGCACCTGAAGTAAACGTCCTACCCATGGCGTGAACTCCAGGACTCTCGCACCTGAAGTAAACGTCCTACCCATGGCGTGAACTCCAGCACCTGAAGTAAACGTCCTACCCATGGCGTGAACTCCAGGCCTCTCGCACCTGAAGTAAACGTCCTACCCATGGCGTGAACTCCAGGACTCTCGCACCTGAAGTAAACGTCCTACCCATGGCGTGAACTCCAGGCCTCTCGCACCTGAAGTAAACGTTCTACCCATGGTGTGAACTCCAGGCCTCTCGCACCTGAAGTAAACGTTCTACCCATGGTGTGAACTCCAGGCCTCTCGCACCTGAAGTAAACGTCCTACCACTGCGCTATCATGATTTCATAGAGCGTCTGTAAGTTCTGATCAATTTGATGCATGAACAAGTCCATAATGGTGATATCGTGTAATTAATCAACTATGGTATTAGATGTTTGTGAGCATAGTTAATTTGGACAACTGATTTTTAAATTTTATGTTCGTTTTCATGTACATTTTGTTATCACATGTTATCACATGTCTCGTGTATGTTATATATAGGCGGTACAGGTATACGTTGCTGTCCCTGTATCAAAGGTATAACATAGCAAGTTCATGATGACTACATTTGTATTCTACAAACATCATCCACTCCACATAGGTAAGAATACATAATACTCGCTCCATATCCAGGTGTGGTCATAGGAATAGCATTTCGAGGTGCAAGGTATATTTGGTTAATTTCTTGTGTAGACGCTTGTGTAAATGAAAACCTCACATTCTTTAGTATTTTAGAATTTATAAAAAACAACAGCATCTTGAGATAAGAAGAGCTGATGCACATTTAATTATGTTCTATACAAGTGTGCATGACCTTGTTGCTGTCCCCATATACAATTGTGCATGACCTTGTTGCTGTCCCCATATACAATTGTACATGGCCTAGTTGCTGTCCCCATATACAATTGTATATGTCCTAGTTGTTGTCCCCATATACAATTGTACATGACCTAGTTGCTGTCCCCATATACAATTGTACATGGCCTAGTTGCTGTCCCCATATACAATTGTGCATGGCCTAGTTGCTGTCCCCATATACAATTGTATATGTCCTAGTTGTTGTCCCCATATACAATTGTACATGACCTTGTTGCTGTCCCCATATACAATTGTACATGGCCTAGTTGCTGTACCCATATACAATTGTACATGACCTAGTTGCTGTCCCCATATACAATTGTGCATGACCTAGTTGCTGTCCCCATATACAATTGTGCATGGCCTAGTTGCTGTCCCCATATACAATTGTACATGGCCTAGTTGCTGTCCCCATATACAATTGTGCATGACCTAGTTGCTGTCCCCATATACAATTGTACATGGCCTAGTTGCTGTCCCCATATACAATTGTATATGACCTTGTTGCTGTCCCCATATACAATTGTACATGGCCTAGTTGCTGTCCCCATATACAATTGTGCATGGCCTAGTTGCTGTCCCCATATACAATTGTACATGACCTTGTTGCTGTCCCCATATACAATTGTGCATGACCTTGTTGCTGTCTCCATATACAATTGTGCATGACCTTGTTGCTGTCCCCATATACAATTGTGCATGACCATGTTGCTGTCTCCATATACAAGTGTACATGCCCTAGTTGCTGTCCCCATATACAATTGTGCATGGCCTAGTTGCTGTCCCCATATACAATTGTGCATGGCCTAGTTGCTGTCCACATATACAATTGTACATGGCCTAGTTGCTGTCCCCATATACAATTGTGCATGACCTAGTTGCTGTCCCCATATACAATTGTACATGGCCTAGTTGCTGTCCCCATATACAATTGTATATGACCTTGTTGCTGTCCCCATATACAATTGTACATGGCCAAGTTGCTGTCCCCATATATAATTGTGCATGACCTTGTTGCTGTCCCCATATACAACTGTGCATGACCTTGTTGCTGTCCCCATATACAATTGTGCATGACCTTGTTGCTGTCCCCATATACAATTGTGCATGACCTTGTTGCTGTCCCCATATACAATTGTGCATGACCTTGTTGCTGTCCCTATATACAATTGTGCATGACCTTGTTGCTGTCTCCATATACAATTGTACATGGCCTAGTTGCTGTCCCCATATACAATTGTGCATGGCCTAGTTGCTGTCCCCATATACAATTGTACATGGCCTAGTTGCCGTCCCCATGCCATCCAATATACATGTGTACATGGCCTAGTTGCTGTCCCCATGCCATCCAATATACAATTGTACATGGCCTAGTTGCTGTCACCATGCCATCCAATATACATGTGTACATGGCCTAGTTGCTGTCACCATGCCATCCAATATACAATTGTACATGGCCTAGTTGCTGTCCCCATGCCACCATATACAATTGTACATGGCCTAGTTGTTGTCACCATGCCATCCAATTGTACATGGCCTACACTGTATTACTTTTCAACACACACTGTATCACTGCACATAATACTTATGAGAGTGTGCCGCAGAATACATAGATACCCTCTCCGTGACCTAGTGGTTAAGGTGTCCGCTTACAGAGTGGGAAGTCGAATGTTCGAACCACGTCAGTGGTTTGTTCTGATATGGCCGGTTGGTGAGCCGCCAGCTAGTTAATAATGATTACCTACCAGCCTGTCACCAGGCATACAAGCATATGATTCGGGAAGTACTGATGTTCGTAAAACAAGGTCTCATAAATCAGAAATGGCTGGCTCTTTAAATAGGGGGTGACACTATAATAAACAGGTCAGTACAAGGTATGAGTTACAGGTCAGTGTATGGTATTTGGTAGTGTCGTAGTCTCAATACACCATTGTCCAAGCATGATATACAAAAATAATCTTCCAAGATTATACATAATCATTGATATATCCAACAAGCTTTAAAACCAAGGCAACACAGCAGTAACATTATTATAAATGTATAGTATTTATTTCTATCATGGTAGTTGTAAGCATGTTTAACCCATTCAACACCAAGTAACTGACATGGACTGGTGCATTCAACACCAAGTAACTGACATGGACTTGTGCATTCAACACCAAGTAACTGACATGGACTGGTGCATTCAACACCAAGTAACTGACATGGACTGGTGCATTCAACACCAAGTAACTGACATGGACTGGTGCATGATATTAACCCATTCAACACCAAGTAACTGACATGGACTGGTGCATGATATTAACCCATTCAACACCAAGTAACTGGCATGGACTGGTGCATGATATTAACCCATTCAACACCAAGTAACTGGCATGGACTGGTGCATGATATTAACCCATTCAACTCCAAGTAACTGACATGGACTGGTGCATGATATTAACCCATTCAACACCAAGTAACTGACATGGACTGGTGCATGATATTAACCCATTCAACACCAAGTAACTGACATGGACTGGTGCATGATATTAACCTATTCAACACCAAGTAACTGACATGGACTGGAGCATGATATTCACAAATTCTACACCAAGTAACTGACATGGACTGGTGCATGATATTTAACCCATTCAACACCAAGTAACTGACATGGACTGGTCTATGATATTTTTAGACCAATAAATGAATAAGTAAATAGCTAGTTGATTTATCAAAATGGGTAATATTTGTCTAAAAATAGTCATATTACTGGCAAAAAGTGCAGATCCTGACGAGACAGCTCATCATGAGCCGGCTCATCTGGATCTACACTTTTTGTAAGCCTATTTAGAGGTATGTTGTGTTGAAAGGGTTAAACAAGGTTTATAAATCAGTTTGTCTTCTGAACAAAATGGTACAATACAATAAAAATGGCTCATGTATACCAAATTTCATCACTGGTATATACATGCAGCTTATGCATACACAATTTCATCACTGGTGGAGCTTATGTATGGCAAATTATACCGTAAGTAATACAAGTTGCTAAAGCTTGTTTCACAATCATTGTGAAATAAAGTTTAAAGACTTTTTTCTAAATCTATCTAGCGAAATCAGTTTGTTCAAACAAATATTCTCATTTTCCAAAACTTATTTCCAGTGTGGAATGTGTTTTTTCAATGATGTACATGAAAAGATTTATTTATGAAGATCAGGTAGAAAGGTTCTGCAAATTACAATGTCAGTCCAATCCGTCATCAATACCACCTCTGCAGGGCTCACTCTAGGTCAGAATGTTTGGGAGAAGTGAGAAAGCGTGCGATCGTGTCCTTAAGTGCTGTTATTTAATATATTTCACAAAGTACACAATATGACCATTAACCCCACAGGCCTCTAAATAGGCTTATGAAAAGTGTAGATCCAGATGAGCCGGCTCGTAACGAGCCGTCTCATCAGGATCTGCACTTTTTTGCCAGTAATAATTATTACTATTTTTAGATAAAATTACCCATTTTGATAAATGAACTGATCCAAATGTAATTTTCTTATTAATTTATTGGTCTAAAAATATCATGGACCAGTCCATGTCAGTTACTTGGGGTTGAAAGGGTTAAATACCACATTTGAATAGAAGGAGTGCTTTATAGTGTATCTTACTGGACAAAATTTAGTTTAAAAATTGTAAATAAATATTGGGGGGGAGAGTGCCCCTCCCCTTGGGGTGACATCAGGGTCCCTAGGGCGACTATTGGGGGGGGGAGAGTGCCCCTCCCCTTGGGGTGACATCAGGGTCCCTAGGGCGACTATTGGGGGGGAGAGTGCCCCTCCCCTTGGGGTGACATCAGGGTCCCTAGGGCGACTATTGGGGGGGGAGAGTGCCCCTCCCCTTGGGGTGACATCAGGGTCCCTAGGGCGACTATTGGGGGGGGGAGAGTGCCCTTCCCTTGGGGTGACATCAGGGTCCCTAGGGCGACTATTGGGGGGGGGAGAGTGCCCCTCCCCTTGGGGTGACATCAGGGTCCCTAGGGCGACTATTGGGGAGGGGAGAGTGCCCCTCCCCTTGGGGTGACATCAGGGTCCCTAGGGCGACTATTGGGGGGGGAGAGTGCCCCTCCCCTTGGGGTGACATCAGGGTCCCTAGGGCGACTATTTCGCCCCCTAGAATGAGCCTTGCTCTGAATCTAAAACAGGAAGAAGCTGATTCAGTGTAGCCTCAATTGTTAGTTTTGGGGGTTTAAAGTCGCACCAACAGCTCATGGCATACAGCGACTCTCCGGCTAGTATTGGAGCAGTATTTCAATCATGGGTGTGCACCCTGGTAAAACCACCGACCTTTTACAACAATCCACCTGGATAGCTTCCTCACATGAAAGAATTTAACACGCCCAATGGGATTTGAACCTACATTGGTGAGGGGCAAGTGATTTGAAGTCAGCGACCGTACAACTCAGCCATGGAGGACACCTTAGTTTGACAAATGAACCATTTTATTATTTCTAACAATATGGTATCAACGACACATGCTACAGGTAGGTATATAACAATGCTTCTTCTCATCTCATACAGGTTCGATCCCCCGTCTGACCCTAATAAAATTAACAGTCTTTCAGATGGGACTTTAAACCGAGGTCTTGTGTCGGTGCTTTACACTGTGCACGTAAAAGAACCAGATGAGACTCTGGAATAGGTCTCTGTCTGTATCATTACACTATCCTCCAAAAATGTAGAATGACTAATGTCTTCAGGAGGCTTCACTCATATGGGCAACCGGTAGCGACGATAAATAAACATAAAACACATGCTCATATATGCAAAGTGACACAATTTAATCGTGTTTGTCACAATTAAAAGTACAATACCACCGCCTCACTCCCTTCCTGATACCGTCGTGTATTCCAAAATCTCCATCATTCTGATATAACTGAGGCCAACAGAAAGCAGCTGTCAGTTTTGAGTAACACAATCATTGCACTGCATGGTTTGTATTATCATCAGTGTTTTAGCTGTCCCTTTCACATCATCAGCCATGGTCATCTGTCCGTCTTCCAAGCATTGAGCAACATCATCAGCGTACTAACATGAAGCTGTGGCAGGGCGTTGTGCAAGGCAGGTAGACTGGGTACACCTGTAAATACATGTCAGTAGTATATAGTGTGCTATACAGCTGTGACAGGGTGTTGTACAAGGCAGGTAGACTGGGTACATCTGTAAATACATGTCAGTAGTATATAGTGTGCTATACAGCTGTGGCAGGGTGTTGTACAAGGCAGGTAGACTGGGTACACCTGTATATACATGTCAGTAGTATATAGTGTGCTATACAGCTGTGACAGGGTGTTGTACAAGGCAGGTAGACTGGGTACACCTGTATATACATGTACATGTCAGTAGTATATAGTGTGCTATACAGCTGTGACAGGGTGTTGTACAAGGCAGGTAGACTGGGTACATCTGTAAATACATGTCAGTAGTATATAGTGTGCTATACAGCTGTGGCAGGGTGTTGTACAAGGCAGGTAGACTGGGTACACCTGTATATACATGTCAGTAGTATATAGTGTGCTATACAGCTGTGACAGGGTGTTGTACAAGGCAGGTAGACTGGGTACACCTGTATATACATGTCAGTAGTATATAGTGTGCTATACAGCTGTGGCAGGGTGTTGTACAAGGCAGGTAGACTGGGTACATCTGTATATACATGTCAGTAGTATATAGTGTGCTATACAGCTGTGACAGGGTGTTGTACAAGGCAGGTAGACTGGGTACATCTGTAAATACATGTCAGTAGTATATAGTGTGCTATACAGCTGTGACAGGGTGTTGTACAAGGCAGGTAGACTGGGTA
Organism: Archivesica marissinica; assembly: GCA_014843695.1. Lineage (NCBI taxonomy): Eukaryota > Metazoa > Mollusca > Bivalvia > Venerida > Vesicomyidae > Archivesica > Archivesica marissinica. The sequence goes on from CM026403.1 coordinate 10,332,566, forward strand.
CATCTGTAAATACATGTCAGTAGTATATAGTGTGCTATACAGCTGTGACAGGGTGTTGTACAAGGCAGGTAGACTGGGTACATCTGTAAATACATGTACATGTCAGTAGTATATAGTGTGCTATACAGCTGTGACAGGGTGTTGTACAAGGCAGGTAGACTGGGTACACCTGTATATACATGTACATGTCAGTAGTATATAGTGTGCTATACAGCTGTGACAGGGTGTTGTGCAAGGCAGGTAGACTGGGTACACCTGTAAATACATGTCAGTAGTATATAGTGTGCTATACAGCTGTGACAGGGTGTTGTAAAACAAGGCAGGTAGACTGGGTACATCTGTATATACATGTCAGTAGTATATAGTGTGCTATACAGCTGTGACAGGGTGTTGTACAAGGCAGGTAGACTGGGTACACCTGTAAATACATGTCAGTAGTATATAGTGTGCTATACAGCTGTGACAGGGTGTTGTACAAGACAGGTAGACTGGGTACACCTGTAAATACATGTCAGTAGTATATGCTATACAGAAATGTATGAAGATAAACAAAGCTAAATACTGATTACCATAATTAGATATTTTTAGTTAGTTTATACAAATTTATTTTAGCTTGATAGCAAAATAAGTTCTTACAACTTATATTAATCACTCTTGAGACCTCATTCCTGATGGAATCCATCACCACCAGGGAGAGAGAAGAGGCAACATGGAATATAAATACCTAAGGGCACAATCGTAATGGCTCCAGCAGGACTCAAACTCCGGACCTATCGCACCTGAAGCGAACGCGCATCCACTGCGCTAACACGACTTCCACATATTTTTAGTTTCATTAACAAATGTACGGCATGACAAACATGTTTTAAAAGTTTTCACAATGAACATACCATCGATGGAGATATTAGCCAGATTGGCCGGGCTAGGTATGTTGTACCAGACGAGTACCGAGGACAGACTGCGTACATTGGTTCCCTTCACTGACTCACCCTTCATGTAACGCACCAACACGAGCAGATTCTCTACAATATAATTCATAGATTAGCCGAGCACCAGTATGGACAGATAGTCAACAATATAATTCATAGATTAGCCAGGCACCAGTACGGATAGTTAACAATATAATTTATCGAATAGCCGGGCACCAGTACGGATAGTCAACAATATAATTCATAGATTAGCCAGGCACCAGTACGGATAGTTAACAATATAATTTATCGAATAGCCGGGCACCAGTACGGATAGTCAATAATATAATTCATAGATTAGCCAGGCACCAGTATGGACAGTCAACAATATAATTTATAGAATAGCCGGGCACCAGTACGGATAGTCAACAATATAATTCATAGATTAGCCAGGCACCAGTATGGACAGTCAACAATATAATTTATAGAATAGCCAGGCACCAGTACGGACAGATAGTCAACAATATAATTAATAGATTAGCCGGGCACCAGCACGGACAGATAGTCAACACTATAATTTATAGATTAACCGGGCACCAGCACGGACAGATAGTCAACACTATAATTCATAGATTAACCGGGCACCAATGCTGGCAGATTGTTTACAATACAATTCATAGATTAACCGGGCACCATCATGGACAGATTGTTTACAATACAATTCAGAGATTAACCGGGCACCATCATGGACAGATTGTTTACAATATCATTCATAGATTAACCGGGCACCATCATGGACAGATTGTTTACAATATAATTCATAGATTAACCGGGCACCAATGCTGGCAGATTGTTTACAATACAATTCATAGATTAACCGGGCACCATCATGGACAGATTGTTTACAATACAATTCAGAGATTAACCGGGCACCATCATGGACAGATTGTTTACAATATAATTCATAGATTAACTGGGCACCATCATGGACAGATTGTTTACAATATAATTCAGAGATTAACCGGGCACCATCATGGACAGATTGTTTACAATATAATTCAGAGATTAACCGGGCACCATCATGGACAGATTGTTTACAATATAATTCATAGATTAACCGGGCACCATCATGGACAGATTGTTTACAATATAATTCAGAGATTAACCGGGCACCATCATGGACAGATTGTTTACAATACAATTCAGAGATTAGGCAGGCACCATCATGGACAGATTGCCTTCAATATCATTCATAGATTAACCGGGCACCATCATGAACAGATTGTTTACAATATAATTCATAGATTAACCGGGCACCATCATGGACAGATTGTTTACAATATAATTCATAGATTAACCGGGCACCATCATGGACAGATTGTTTACAATATAATTCATAGATTAACCGGGCACCATCATGGACAGATTGTTTACAATATAATTCAGAGATTAACCGGGCACCATCATGGACAGATTGTTTACAATATAATTCATAGATTAACCGGGCACCATCATGGACAGATTGTTTACAATATAATTCATAGATTAACCGGGCACCATCATGGACAGATTGTTTACAATATAATTCAGAGATTAACCGGGCACCATCATGGACAGATTGTTTACAATACAATTCAGAGATTAGGCAGGCACCATCATGGACAGATTGTTTACAATATAATTCAGAGATTAACCGGGCACCATCATGGACAGATTGTTTACAATACAATTCAGAGATTAGGCAGGCACCATCATGGACAGATTGTTTACAATATAATTCAGAGATTAACCGGGCACCATCATGGACAGATTGTTTACAATATAATTCAGAGATTAACCGGGCACCATCATGGACAGATTGTTTACAATATAATTCAGAGATTAACCAGGTACCATCATGGACAGATTGTTTACAATATAATTCATAGATTAACCGGGCACCATCATGGACAGATTGTTTACAATATAATTCATAGATTAACCGGGCACCATCATGGACAGATTGTTTACAATATAATTCAGAGATTAACCGGGCACCATCATGGACAGATTGTTTACAATATAATTCATAGATTAACCGGGCACCATCATGGACAGATTGTTTACAATATAATTCATAGATTAACCGGGCACCATCATGGACAGATTGTTTACAATATAATTCATAGATTAACCGGGCACCATCATGGACATATTGTTTACAATATAATTCAGAGATTAACCGGGCACCATCATGGACAGATTGTTTACAATATAATTCATAGATTAACCGGGCACCATCATGGACAGATTGTTTACAATATAATTCATAGATTAACCGGGCACCATCATGGACATATTGTTTACAATATAATTCAGAGATTAGGCAGGCACCATCATGGACAGATTGTTTACAATATAATTCAGAGATTAACCGGGCACCATCATGGACAGATTGTTTACAATATCATTCATAGATTAACCGGGCACCATCATGGACAGATTGTTTACAATATAATTCAGAGATTAACCGGGCACCATCATGGACAGATTGTTTACAATATAATTCATAGATTAACCGGGCACCATCATGGACAGATTGTTTACAATATAATTCAGAGATTAACCGGGCACCATCATGGACATATTGTTTACAATATAATTCATAGATTAACCGGGCACCAATGCTGGCAGATTGTTTACAATACAATTCATAGATTAACCGGGCACCATCATGGACAGATTGTTTACAATATAATTCAGAGATTAACCGGGCACCATCATGGACAGATTGTTTACAATATAATTCATAGATTAACCGGGCACCATCATGGACAGATTGTTTACAATATAATTCAGAGATTAACCGGGCACCATCATGGACAGATTGTTTACAATATAATTCATAGATTAACCGGGCACCATCATGGACAGATTGTTTACAATATAATTCATAGATTAACCGGGCACCATCATGGACAGATTGTTTACAATATAATTCATAGATTAACCGGGCACCATCATGGACATATTGTTTACAATATAATTCAGAGATTAGGCAGGCACCATCATGGACAGATTGTTTACAATATAATTCAGAGATTAACCGGGCACCATCATGGACAGATTGTTTACAATATAATTCATAGATTAACCGGGCACCATCATGGACAGATTGTTTACAATATAATTCAGAGATTAACCGGGCACCATCATGGACAGATTGTTTACAATATAATTCAGAGATTAACCGGGCACCATCATGGACAATTGTTTACAATATAATTCATAGATTAACCGGGCACCATCATGGACAGATTGTTTACAATATAATTCAGAGATTAACCGGGCACCATCATGGACAGATTGTTTACAATATAATTCATAGATTAACCGGGCACCATCATGGACATATTGTTTACAATATAATTCAGAGATTAACCGGGCACCATCATGGACATATTGTTTACAATATAATTCAGAGATTAACCGGGCACCATCATGGACATATTGTTTACAATATAATTCAGAGATTAGGCAGGCACCATCATGGACAGATTGCCTTCAATATCATTGATTGATTGCCAACAATATAATTGATAGATTATCAGGGCACAGACATAGATAGTTGGTGTAGGAGGAAGTGATTTGCTTCGGTCGGCGAAGTGTCCACTCCCAACAGAAATACACAGCAAATAACATACAATATAATATATTTATCACAATTAATGAAACTCATTTTTGAATTATGCTAATAAGCTGGCCAAAAGGCTTGTTTAATAGCAAAATTCCAAAACTCATTTCGTAAAATATGGTATGAAATCACCACTTGTGTAAGATCATATATTATATACATATATACAGTCAAACTTCGTTGTCTCGAACTTGGTTGGCTCGAACACCACTGTTGGCTCGAACATGTCGTCTGGATCCCGGCGATAATCTCTATATAATGCATATTGTTCTACCTTCGATGACTCGAACACGGATGACTGGAACTCTCGAACCAGATCACTGGTCCCATGAAATCAATTAGTACTTAAATTAACACCTTTGGGTCGAACACAATTGGCTGAGTGTCCAGGTCTGCATGTCACACTAAAGTTTTCACAGCTTTTGTTAATGGCAATGACATCCCTTTTGATCGGTACACTCGCATAATTTACACGTCGTGAGATTGGCAGTTACTATTCTATTGTGACTGGGTTTCAATCACGGCGGCTTTTTTATCCATAGTTTAAATTGGTATGAAACGTAATTATGTATAGAACAAACATATTACACACTTATTGAGTTAAAGATGCCAAGCTACGACATTTCAAAATAAACAACCGATTTTGTCGTCTCTTCATCAAATTCATTATTAATCATGTCACACCATAATCTACTGTTCTTAACGCCGACTTAAATAAACACAATACGGCAAAGCAGACGACAATCGGTGACTACTTCAAGAAATGAGGAAATACTGGCATGTATCTACTGGTAATGACACATTCTATTTTTAAAATGCATAAAACTACCTGAGTATTACGTAGATTGATCATTTAAACCACTACATAAAATGTATATAACCAAATAAATATAAGAACTTAAAAATGTTTTCTATTATTATGAAACACATTCGTATAAACATGGATTCTTATCAAACCACGAGAGAATGACATATTGGATGTATTGCATAAACCAGTATATAACAGTAAGCTACCAAAACACAATTTAATTTATCAATATTATGGGTCAACCCACACAACTACCCTTGACTCGAACCTCCCATGACTCGAACCATTACTCACGGACCCGTCGAGTTCAAGGCAACAAAGTTTGACTGTATATATATATACATACAGTCAAACCTGTGAACAAAGACCGGCCTTGGGAAGTAGGCAAAGTGGTGTTTGTTCACATTGTATAGGATTTGAAAACAAGTCACAAGACTCCCACTCCCATTGACTTCTATAGTAAACTACATGCTGGAAACAGCAATATGGAACCTCATATCACCTTTAAAATGGTTTGTTCTTGTGTCACATACCGGCATGGGTTATATGCTGGAAACAGCAATATGGAACCTTCTATAGTAAACTATACATGCTGGAAACATCAATATGGAACCTTCTATAGTAAACTACATGCTGGAAACACCAATATGGAACCTTCTATAGTAAACTACATGCTGGAAACAGCAATATGGAACCTTCTATAGTAAACTACATGCTGGAAACATCAATATGGAACCTTCTATAGTAAACTACATGCTGGAAACATCAATATGGAACCTTCTATAGTAAACTACATGCTAGAAACAGCAATATGGAACCTTCTATAGTAAACTATACATGCTGGAAACAGCAATATGGAACCTCATATCACCTTTAAAATGGTTTGTTCTTGTGTCACATACCGGCATGGGTGTTTGCATCTCTCCCCTAGTTCATTACAACTATTCATGTACACTATTCCTCAGTCACATGTTCTATACAAGTACTAACCATTCAACTTACCACTTATCAAAGATAGTTTTCATGTACACTATTCCTCAGTCACATGTTCTATACAAGTACTAACCAGTCACCTGTTCTATACAAGTACTAACCAGTCACATGTTCTATACAAGTACTAATCAGTCACATGTTCTATACAAGTACTAACCAGTCACATGTTCTATACAAGTACTAATCAGTCACATGTTCTATACAAGTACTAACCAGTCACATGTTCTATACAAGTACTAACCAGTCACATGTTCTATGCAAGCACTAACCATTCACATGTTCTATACCAGCACTAACCATTTCACATGTTCTATACAAGCACTAACCATTCACATGTTCTATACAAGTACTAACCATTCACATGTTCTATACAAGTACTAACTAGTCACATGTTCTATACAAGTACTAACCAGTCACATGTTCTATACAAGTACTAACCATTCAACCACTTATCAAAGATAGTTTTCAGTCTGTCTATTGTTGAGAGTGTAAACTGGGGCTTCAGGAGTTTTTGACCCTGAAACTCTTCATCTGCGGAGGACTGATTGCTCATTTCTGTGCCAGGGAGGACGGATGAATGCTCGAGGTTGTAGTAGGTATAGATCAACTTCAGTTGGCTGACACCGAGCGACGTCCACTGGAATTCTGATCTACGTGTTACCTGGCAACACAGTAAGCAAGTTAAACATCCCACCCGAACAGAAATGGCAAATCATAACAGACGGTCATTCGCAATCCCTGGATAATACAACAACAAAATGTTATTGCCTAAAAACATCAATGAAGTCGTGATGGATGCGCGTTCGCTTCAGGTGCTAAAGGTCCGGAGTTCGAGCCCCACTGGAGCTGTTATGATTGTGCCCTTAGGCAAGGCATTTAAATTCCATGTTGCCTCTTCTCTCTCCCTCGTGGCGATGGATTCTATCAGGAATGAGGTCTAGAGTGATTAATAAAGTTGTAAGAACTTGTTTCGCAATCGAGCTCAAATAAATTTGTATAAACTAAAATATGAATGAGATACTTAGAGCAAACACCTAATACACACAGTGGATACAAACACATTTACCGAGAACTCTCTGTGATAATTTCATGTGAATAGGAATTGGGTTTGTTCTATATAATTATGATTACCATATAAACCCGGCCATATGTCGATCTCGTCCATAAGTCGACGGTCCAGTTTTGGTTTGAAAAGGCTGTAACATGCCAACAATAGCCTGCTATACAATAGTTTTGCGACAAACCCTAAATGGGTATTGCTGAATCTGGGCGACAGAAATGAGCAGCCAGGTTGGAGCTAGAACCAGTGGCCGTTTGCTGAGCACCAACTAAAACTAAACCAACCAGACCACATTATCTGACATGGTGGTCGAGTGGTTAAATTGCTCGTTGAATGGTCTGAGGTTTAAGACCATCCACTATCTCTGTATTATTTGAGCACGACAGTGTATGCATGTATACCCAACTGATAGTGAGTACCACATATGTGTGAAGTATTCCCCTAAAAGGTGATTGCCTATAATCTTTCTATATAAAATTTGTGTTTTTTCTCAGTTTTAATATTTTTTCATGATTCAAAATTTGGTTAAAATTCATCAGGCAAGCGAGGGTCACATAACAAAATTAAATTTTTATAACATGCACACAAATTAATGTTGAAATAAATGTTAGAATGTTAATATAATTATATTCTACATATTCATTTAGTGCTATGTATAATGTTGCGCTCGCTGATCACCAATGCAACCCAGGTTCGATCCTTGGACCGGGAAGTATGTGAGATGGTACGTTGGTCGCCAGATCGGACAGGTGGGTTTTCTCCGGTTTCCTCCCACACGAATTACCACATTTATGCTTTCATCAACGAGAGTGATTTATATAAGTTGTTAGAACTTGCTTCGCAATCGTTGTAAAATAAATATAAAGCTTAAACTTAAATGTATAGTGTGAATATGTGAAACTTATGTTTGTATGTTATGAAGGTACAAAATAAATTTTTTTTAAAACGAATGAAAAAAAGAAAGGTGACTGCCCTCAAAGAGAGACGTCTACACTCCCTCAATTCCCCCAACCGGAAATGGTTCACAATTTTGCATATTGTATGGGGGTGAAACAAGTAAATATATGTTGTTTTCTTGTTGTACGATAATTAATTCTAATGTTGGCAATTTGTTTTGTTTGTTCTTTGAGTTTAAAGTCGCACCAACAGCTTAGGTCATACGGCGACATTCCAGCTGGTGGAGGAAGATGCCGGGTGCAGTATTGCAGGCATGGACTGGCACCCAGGTAGAACCACTAACCTACCACAAGCCAGCTGGATAGCTTCCTCACATGAAATAATTTGACACCGCCATTGGTATTTGAACCTACAAACAAGTGATTTGCAGCAATCAATGACCGTAACCACAACACCAGCGATGTATAATTACTGTGCTTTCCTCACCTGATCTAGGGTTATATGTGTAGATATGGCCTCTGGTTTCTCCAATGTTACACACTCGTAGAGAACATCTGAGAGTACCTGTAGCAACTCCTCATGCTGAAATGATAGACACATTTCACTCATCGTACCTGTCACACCTGTACTGTCACACCTGTTGACAGTACTGTCACACCTGTACTGTCACACCTGTTGACAGTACTGTCACACCTGTTGACAGTACTGTCACACCTGTTGACAGTACTGTCACACCTGTACTGTCACACCTGTTGACAGTACTGTCACACCTGTACTGTCACACCTGTTGACAGTACTGTCACACCTGTACTGTCACCTGTACTCACACATGTACTGTCACACCTGTACTGTCACACCTGTACTGTCACACCTGTTCTGTCACACCTGTACTGTCACACCTGTACTGTCACACCTGTACAGTCATCTACCTGTATATTTACACCGGTCAGATTAGCGTAGTTATTAGCATGCTCGTTTCCTCACCAATGCAACCTGGTTTCAATACTCGGACGATGATATATGCGAGATTGTACGGTGGTCGTCACCTGTACACTATTCAAAATGTACGACCATCACACATCTATCTATCATCCTCTAATGTCAAACGTCTTGCGGGGATGTAGGCATGTGATAGAACATTATAATTTATTGAAGAATTCAAAAGAAAAGTAAATTGTTTCTTTATTATAGTTTCACCCATATTGAAGGGCCAGCCATTACTGACTTATGATACACATTTTTATGAACATCAGTACTTCCAGAATACTATCCTTGTAGGTCAAGCGCCAGGCTATAATCAGTAACCATTACTAGCTGGCGGCAACAAGCCATATCAGAACAAACCCATGACGAGGATCGAACCCTCGACATCACGCTCCGTAGGCGGATCCCTTAACCACTAGGCCCACAGAGACGGTTGCGGTGAGAGTTATCACCCATAACCTTGCTGTCGGAGGTGAAGACTTTAATACTTACTGTATCACCATGGTTACTGAAGAAATATTCTGTGAGAGCTATGACCTTGCTGTCGGAGGTGAAGGCTTTAATACTTACTGTATCACCGTGGTTACTGACGAAATATTCTGTGAGAGCTATGACCTTGCTGTCGGAGGTGAAGGCTTTAATACTTACTGTATCACCATGGTTACTGAAGAAATATTTTGTGAGAGCTATGACCTTGCTGTCGGAGGTGAAGGCTTTAATACTTACTGTATCACCGTGGTTACTGAAGAAATATTCTGTGAGAGCTATGACCTTGCTGTTGGATGTGAAGGCTTTAATACTTACTGTATCACCGTGGTTACTGAAGAAATATTCTGTGAGAGCTATGACCTTGCTGTTGGATGTGAATGAAGGCTTTAATACTTACTGTATCACCATGGTTACTGAAGAAATATTCTGTGAGAGCTATGACCTTGCTGTCGGATGTGAAGGCTTTAATACTTACAGTATCACCGTGGTTACTGAAGAAATATTCTGTGAGAGCTATGACCTTGCTGTCGGAGGTGAAGGCTTTAATGATGTCAGGCTGAAATGGCAATATAATGTACATATCATAAGTAGCAAGAAGATGTTATCATTGAATGTCGAATGTTCCAAGCCTGGAGAGTTTCAAGGAAGAAGGATGTAATTCGTAGTAGCTTCTTTTGTTTGGGTGTAAAGCCACACCAACGGCTTAGGTCACACGATGACTCTCCAACTACTATTGGTGGAGGGAGAATGAGCCAAGATGCCACTTCGAGCAGTATTGCAGACACCCAGATAGAACCACCGACCTTATTAGTAGCATACTAATGATCCCTGAGCTGTATCATGACAAAATGTGCAGACAATTAGATATTTGATTATTGTCATGGAACTATATTTCACAGAATGGGATTACCGGTATTTCCATGTGTCATGGCACTATATTTCACAGAATGGGATTACCGGTATTTCCATGTGTCATGGCACTATATTTCACAGAATGACCACAGAATGGGATTACCGGTATTTCCATGTGTCATGGCACTATATTTCACAGAATGACCACAGAATGGGATTACCGGTATTTCCATGTGTCATGGAACTATATTTCACTGAAAGGGAACACTATCACTAGATCTGATCAAACACTCGATTATTTGCAAATGTTAAAACATTTACCTCGACACACGTTTGTGATGATTGATCTACAGTGAGAGACTTGGCTAACATACTTCTGTATCCCTGAAAGAAAATACGAGATACAATGGGTGAGAGACTTGGCTAACATACTTCTGTACCCCTGAAAGAAAATACGAGATACAATGGGTGGAAGTTATGAAAGTGGTAGAGTGTTCGCTTCAGGTGTGAAAGATGGGCACCCGGGTACAGTTAGTCGTTGTTAGAATATTATTATTATTATACCATTCTTATTGTGCGCCCGTATCATATAAAGATTACACGTTCAAAAGCGCTATACATAAACATGTAACATAACACACATATAACAATAAAAATCAAAAGATTACAAAATATAGAATGCAGGGTTAAAAGCATGTGATAAAAGTATGGATATTTTTTTATAATTTCAATTGATACATGTTTTAAACATACGCATTAATAATTAGGAAGTTGAGAACGGGTGAGTATGATAACCTGAGTACGGTAGTCTAATTGTCCATGGCGCTCACTGTTACCTGTGCTTGGGGGGAGGAGGGGGGTTTATGTTACCTGTGCTTGGG
>CM026403.1:10347610-10444807 GCA_014843695.1 Archivesica marissinica
GACCACACACAAGACAACCAACGGAAATGAAACATGCATGCCGAAACATCGACGAGAACCTAGGTAAAATCAACAAGATCACTGATATGTCCTTGTGGTCATGACCGGAAGACCTTATTCTATCAACAAATACTTTTTATTTCATGGAGATCGGTCAAATGGTATCCGGTGATTTCGGCCCTCGGTGTTTTCGGCCTAGTGATTTCGGCCCAGTGATTTCGGCCAGATCAGATTCGTCGTGCAGCAGTGCGATGAGTAGATAGAGTGGCATGTTAGGACGACTTCTTGAGTTTAGGCGGTTGTGCCATCCTTCACAATCGTTGTTTGTGCGGATGCTTTGTCCAGTTTGCGGGCGTACACAATTATATAGGCCTACAATTAATGATCTCAGTATTAATAAACAGCAATTTCAAGTCATAGAGTGAACACATAGATAATACAACAGATATATAGCAATTTACAGTTAGTCCTTAACAAACAGTTAGTCCTCCCCACCATTCTCCCCCACCACTCGCAACCTCCTCCCCCCCCCCCCACGACCTTACTACCGAAAAAACACTGGGCCGAGGGCCGAAATCACCTGTATTCGGTCAAATAACACCAGAAAGGCAGAATGGCACATTGTTTCATCGTGAATAGCAGGAAATGAAATTCTTTCACTTGGGCCTCCTCCCCTGTCTGCTGCGATGAATAGTATTTGTTCATTACGAATATACTCTATAGAGTGCCGCAATCACTGAAGATGGTAATGATGATTGGGACACTAATTGGCATCAGCTGTGTGCAAGCTGTGCACGTCTCACACATGAACCATATGTGCAACCACTGTTTTCTCATGGCTTCAAGGATGTCAGAGTAAATGTGTAAACATAATAAATGAAAATTTAGGCATACAAAAACTTGCGGTGGAAATGGTTGCCACCATGCAATTTACGATTCCAGGATGCAAGTCGGACAATAAGGAAAATACACCTTTTTTTTAAAGTGTAGGTTCAAATCTTCGAAGGGGCCTCTGTGGTCGAGGCCGTTGATTTCAATTCACTTGCCCCACACCACTGTAGGTTCAAATCCAATGGAGTGTTGAATTCTTTCAAGTGAGGAAGCTATCCAGCTGGGCTTGTGGTAGGTCATTGGTTCTACCTTGGTATCCGGTTATGCCTGAAATACTGTTCGGAGGGCACCCAGATTTTCCCTCTGAATACTAATGAATATTAATAATAGTTGAGCATCGCAGTATGACCTAAGCTGTTGGTGCAACTTTAAACGTCAAAAACAAACAAACAAGTTAGCACAGTATTTATTCACTTTCTAGTAATGAAAATTGTCAAAAGAGACAGACAAGTGAAAGATTACATACCGGTAGCGTAAGTAGCTTGTTAACTACTGGTCCTACAGAGTCCTGCTGTAAGAATATAACTTCAATTGACAGCAACGTTATATACATTTATCATCTCAGGATCTGCATAAATGTGAAGTAATCCAGAAATAGTTTCTGTCCATCACATTTTCTTCTTCAACGATTGTGATGCAAGTTCTAACAACTTATATTAACCACTCTCGCGTAAGCGGCGTAACTGTTGTCATTCGTGTGGGTGGAAACCGGAGTACCCAGAGAAAACCGACATGTCCGATCTGGCGACCACCATACCATCTCACATACTTCCCGGTTCAAGGATCGAACCCAGGTTGCATTGGTGAGAAGCGACAGTATTGATATTCAATGATAAATTCAAAGACTAGTTGTGCTTTTAATTTCAGAGAATAGTGGCTCATCTTCATGAAAATAAAACACCTCCCTATGTGATAAATCTAGACCCAGCTGTACATGAAGTCCCGTTTCCAGCCAACATTGGTAAGTTACAGTGGCACCTCCATGGCTGAGTGGTTATGGCCATGTTATTATCATTGTGTTGTTCAATACTGACATTTTGTCCTCCTCCGTGGTCGAGTGGTTAAGGTCGCTGACTTGTATACCACTGTAACCTATCATCACTGATGGTCACGGGTTCGAGCCCCGCTCAGGCCGTGTCTCATTTATATGAAAAAATTGGCAGTTTCTTACAGAGGTTGGTGCACCCAAGTACTGGTTAACCGCTGGAGCCTGCCCAGGAAAGGTGTTGTTAGGTAAACTGCCTGCAGGCGATATAGCCCGAAATGGTGCTGATGCAGGCGTAAAACCCGAAATATAATAATAATACTGACATTTTAATTCAGAAACAATTGTTGATATGCTTACTCTATCTATCTATGGTATGAAATTAGGGGTTTGTTCTTGAACAGAATGGCAGGGCGCAATTTAACCCCACCCTTTTGCCTTTTAAATATTTTTTTATACAGTCAAACCTGTGTTGGTGCACCTATTAAGCAGCCAACCTGTATTAAGCAGCTAGCTTCCAGATCCCATTATGTTGTTTATTATACATCTGACCTCTATTAACCCTTTCAACCCCACAGGCCTCTAAATAGGCTTATGAAAAGTGTAGATCCAGATGAGCCGGCTCGTGACGAGCCGTCTCATCAGGATCTGCACTTTTTTGCCAGTAATAATTATTACTATTTTTAGATAAAATTACCCATTTTGACAAATGAACTAGTCCAAAGGTAATTTTCTTATTAATTTATTGGTCTGAAAATATCACGCACCAGTCCATGTCAGTTACTTGGGGTTGAATGGGTTAAGCATCCACCTGTGCTAAGCAACCACTTTCTGTGATACGTTTGGCTGGTTGTTTAAGACAGGTTTGACTGTATATATGCCTCAACAGGTGGTGCTTTCGGGCAGGCAGACCTATATAGCTTAGAACTTGTCCTTCCGTTTCACCAGTATGTACTGCCTTACTGCCTATTTGATCAATCACCGTATGTTCTAGGGGCTAACTCCAAAATACCCCGTCCCGCACCTCATCATGGGCCAAATTGCACCCTGCCTGCCTCTTTTCTGACCCACCCTGCCCTTATTTTGACCAACCCTGCCATTTTTCCACTCTAAAATAAACCCTAGTAATGGATTTAGAGCTGTTAGGTCTTGGAATCTGGATTAGGCCATTTTTGAAATAATTCTTTTCCTAGAAGATTTACAGTATAGTAGAGGCTCCAAACTCATGTCCCATTATCTTGTGCTTTACACAGGCACTCAAATGAACCCGAGGGCCTAATCAATGAGTAAATAGTATAGTAGAGGCTCCAAACTCATGTCCCATTATCTTGTGCTTTACACAGGCACTCAAATGAACCCGAGGGCCTAATCAATGAGTAAATAGTATAGTAGAGGCTCCAAACTCATGTCCCATTATCTTGTGCTTTACACAGGCACTCAAATGAACCCAAGGGCTTAATCAATGAGAGTAAATAATCGATTCTATGATATATACTAGTGATGTATGGCTCGTTAAGAGACACTAATTGTAGAGCGCTTCGATCTTCAAAAGTTTCATGTAATGTGGTTGTTGGGCCCGGACAACACATATCAAGACTACAGTGTATAAATGCAACGCGATATTGAGGACGATACCCTTACACTAAGATATTGTGAAACACGCTTTTATTTTGACTTAGTGATTGTATCTCATTATACCTGGTCGATACCAACTACCTGGATCACCTATATTGTGTTTATTTTATTGGTTTTCTGTTTATATACATATTTCACATATCGCGTTGGACCAGTGCCTGGATCACCTATATTGTGTTTATTTTATTGGATTTCTGTTTATATACATATTTCACATATCGCGTTGGACCAGTAGCAACTAGATGTTGTTGTGCAGTTAATGAACATATATTATGATATATATATAATTATATATATGCATGTTTCCTCTAAACACATATTTTTCAGATATCAGAGACACAGTCAACTACAAGGAAGTTATGAAACAGTATCCTATATTGTAATCATGCACACACATGTTGTGATATTCCATAGTGGGTGCTTTATTTTCATTGATCATCATTTGAGCGCGATTGCGAAACAAGTTCTTATCACTCATATTAATCACTCTCGAGACCTCATTCCTGATGGAATCCATCGCCACGAGGGAGAGAGAAGAGGCAATGTGGAATTTAAATGCCTTGCCTAAGGGCACAATCGTAACGGCTCGAACTCCGAGCCTTCCGCAACTCAAGCAAATGCGCTATGACGACTTCCACAACTTTGTCTTGACCAAACTATTATTGTCCTCAAGACACTTTTGTTCTCATTATTGTATAGGTTTCCTATGTTAATTTTTAGCGTTTGTGTCAAGACTCGTATACCTTGCACTTTCTTACATGTTAGCACCATTTGTAACCCGATATAGCAAATTATCTGTACTGTTAAAAGTTGAAATAACGAAAGTGAGTGATTATTTCAATTGATTTTTGTGTTGTGTTATGTTAGCTTTACATTAACCCATAACCTGCCAATCACGACTAAATTGTGCCTTCTGATCAGGCTCTATGCTGTTTGCTATTTGGATAGTAGAGCTAAACACTTGTCTGAATAGCAAACACCTAATCAGATGCTACGCCACAGCTGATCTGGATCTATGTTGTTTGCACATTCCATCCAATTTATTCGGCAGGCTAAGGGTTAACATTGTGTGGTTAGTACCTATGTGCGGTGTGGGTACTGGATGTGTCAAATAATCAAATTATTCCATGTGAGGGAGCTCTCTAGTTGACTTGTGGAAGGTCAGTGGTCCTACCTGGGTGTGTGCCAGTGGATGAAATACTGCTGGGAGGAGCACCTAGGGATTTACTCCAACAATAACAGCTTGAGAATTGTCAAATGCCGTCGGTGTGACTTAATACCCCCAAAACACAAACGTGTTGTGGAAAGTGGTTATATCATCATTGTCCGAATAGCGCAGTGGTTAGCGCGCTCATTTCTCACCAATGCAACCCGGTTTCGATCCTCGGACCGGGTAGTATGTGAGATGGTATGGTGGTTTATGACGTCATCAATGTGATGTCATTGATATGAAATCAGTCTTGTTTGGCATACTTTGTGCATGTCAATTGGGAGATGGTACGGTGGTCACCAGATCGGACAGGTGGGTTTTCTCCGGGTACTCCGGTTTCCTCCCACACTAAAAACCACATAAACGCTTTCATCCGCACCAACTAGAGTGATTAATATAAGTTGTTAAAACTTGCTTCGTAATCGTTGTAAAATAAATAAAGTTTAAAGTATCATTATTGTTGATCATGATTCTTCTAAAGCTGGCTAGGGCATCTACATGGTTCTACCTCACACCTGTCAAACTGAGCATTCTGCAGTTATATCTACCATGTGAAAATAAACTGGAGATATCCTTAGCTAGAGTGTAAGATATGGACTGGGTCCTAATGGAGGCATTGTAACATCTCTCAACCTCTTTGCTACAAGATTTGATCAAGTCATGCATTTTGCTGAGAAGAAGACAAAAGCGGATTGCAAGTGAGTAATACACAACATCTTCATGACGCTCATTGTGATCCAATCAATTCATACCTACACTCATTGTTAATGATTCAATTTATATATACATTCATTGTTAATCATTCAATTTATATATACATTCATTGTTAATCATTCAATTTATATATACATTCATTGTTGATGATTCAATTTATATATACATTCATTGTTAATGATTCAATTTATATATACATTCATTGTTAATCATTCAATTTATACCTACATTCATTGTTAATCATTCAATTTATACCTACATTCATTGTTAATCATTCAATTTATATATACATTCATTGTTAATCATTCAATTTATATATACATTCATTGTTAATCATTCAATTTATATATACATTCATTGTTAATCATTCAATTTATATATACATTCATTGTTAATCATTCAATTTATATATACATTCATTGTTAATCATTCAATTTATATACACATTCATTGTTAATGATTCAATTTACATACACATTCATTGTTAATTATTCAATTTATATATACATTCATTGTTAATCATTCAATTTATACCTACATTCATTGTTAATCATTCAATTTATATATACATTCATTGTTAATCATTCAATTTATATATACATTCATTGTTAATCATTCAATTTATATATACATTCATTGTTAATCATTCAATTTATATATAAATTCATTGTTAATCATTCAATTTATATATACATTCATTGTTAATCATTCAATTTATATATAAATTCATTGTTAATCATTCAATTTATATATACATTCATTGTTAATCATTCAATTTATATATACATTCATTGTTAATCATTCAATTTATATATACATTCATTGTTAATGATTCAATTTATATATACATTCATTGTTAATCATTCATTTTATATACTTCATTGTTAATCATTCAATTTATATATACATTCATTGTTAATCATTCAATTTATATACACATTCATTGTTAATTATTCAATTTTATATACATTCATTGTTAATTTCAATTTATATATACATTCATTGTTAATCATTCAATTTATACCTACATTCATTGTTAATCATTCAATTTATATATACATTCATTGTTAATCATCAATTTATATATACATTCATTGTTAATCATTCAATTTATATATACATTCATTGTTAATCATTCAATTTATATATAACATTCATTGTTAATCATTCAATTTATATATACATTCATTGTTAATCATTCAATTTATATATACATTCATTGTTAATCATTCAATTTATATATACATTCATTGTTAATCATTCAATTTATATATACATTCATTGTTAATCATTCAATTTATATATAAATTCATTGTTAATCATTCAATTTATATATACATTCATTGTTAATGATTCAATTTATATATACATTCATTGTTAATTATTCAATTTATATATACATTCATTGTTAATTATTCAATTTATTGACATTCATTGTAAAAAAATCTTATGCTGAGCTCACGATAGGTAGAGGTGAGGCAGCTCAAGGAGAAGTGAAGGCAGTAGGTAAGGCAGTGACTTGTATGATTTCAGATACATAATCATAGACACTCCTGGTCAGATAGAGGTGTTCACATGGTCAGCATCTGGGGCAATCATCACAGAAGCTCTCGTAAGAAATAATGTCATATTTATATAACCTAGATACATGCAACAAATTTCATGATTTATATATACTAGAATTTTACGTAAATCTTAGAATAAATAAACACCAATCTCATCATTATGTTTCGTCCATGTTGGAATCAGGAACACAAAACAACATTTATGACGTCATCAATGTGATGTCATTGATATGAAATCAGTCTTGTTTGGCATACTTTGTGCATGTCAATTGGGAGATGGTACGGTGGTCGCCAGATTGGACAGGTGGGTTTTCTCGGGGTACTCCGGTTACCTCCCCACACGAATGACCACATTTACGCTTTCATCCGCGCCAACGAGAGTGATTAATATAAGTTGTTAAACTTGCTTCACAATCGTTGTAAAATACATAAAGTTTAAACTAATTGGATCCATATGGATTTAATATATTTGTAAATCCTTAGATGGGATGTTTAGAAACTTTAATAGAGCCAACCTAAATTAAGTAGCGTCATCCACGACTGACCTCATCATCCATGACTGTCCTCTTCATCCATGACTGACCTCATCATCCACGACTGACCTCATCATCCACGACTGTCCTCGTCATCCATGACTGACCTCATCATCCACGACTGTCCTCGTCATCCACGACTGTCCTCATCATCCACGACTGTCCTCGTCATCCACGACTGTCCTTGTCATCCACGACTGTCCTTGTCATCCACGACTGTCCTCGTCATCCATGACTGTCCTCTTCATCCACGACTGTCCTCGTCATCCACGACTGTCCTCATCATCCACGACTCTCATCGACTCACTTGGCATGCCTCAATATATTTTATTAATTTAACCATATTTTATTGCAAATCAATAGTACAGATGTCATACACAATACATAGCATGAAAATACAAATGATTTGGGCCACAAGTTTTAACAACATTAGACAACGGCCCGTACCAGAGACAACAGCCCGCACCATATATTTTATTGCCATATTGTAATAAAGTCTGCACATTTTTATAATAACAATTACAACATAGTGGAAGTCATGATAGCGCAGTGGTAGCACGTTCGCTTCAGGTCCGGAGTTCAAGCCCCACTGGAGCCGTTACGATTGTGCCCTTAGGCAAGACATTTAAATTCCACGTTGCCTCTTCTCTCTCCCTCGTGGCGATGGATTCCATCATGAATGCGGTCTCGAGATTGATTAATATAAGTTGTAAGAACTTGTTTCGCAATCTAAAATAAATTTGTATAAACTAAATTTGTATAAACTATGTTAATATTTGATGTTGATGATAATGTGATGTTGACAGATAAGTTATGCTTATGCTACCATGTTTTATTACCTGAAAAATGCCGACAGATAAGTTATGCTACCATGTTTTATTACCTGAAAAATGCCGACAGATAAGTTATGCTACCATGTTTTATTACCTGAAAAATGCCGACAGATAAGTTATGCTACCATGTTTTATTACCTGAAAAATGCCGACAGATAAGTTATGCTACCATGTTTTATTACCTGAAAAATGCGACAGATAAGTTATGCTACCATGTTTTATTACCTGAAAAATGCCGACAGATAAGTTATGCTACCATGTTTTATTACCTGAAAAATGCCGACAGATAAGTTATGCTACCATGTTTTATTACCTGAAAAATGCCGACAGATAAGTTATGCTACCATGTTTTATTACATGAAACAGTTTATTATTTCAGGCATCATCATTCCCGACGGTGGTGGTATATATAATGGACACGTCACGTAGTGTCAATCCCGTCACATTTATGTCTAACATGACATACGCATGTAGCATTCTGTACAAGACAAAACTGCCGTTCTTGCTGGCCATGAATAAGGTAGGAATCCAAAATAACATTTGACCAAGATCAAACTTTGGAATTCTCTTCCATCAAATCTTAGAAGTGCCACAACATTGTGTTCTTTCAAAAAGGCTTTGAAGACACACCTTTTTAAATGTTCATATGGAACATAAATATCAAACTGTGTCTGTGCTCAATCAGGATTAGGACTGCAAATGAACACATTTTATTTAATTATTACCTATATTTTAATTGTTATAATTTTAGATCCGAATATTTTATAGCATATTTAGAATCCATTGTAATTGTGTTTGCTATTTATGTCTTGTTTTATCTCATTGTATGTGGAAGTTTTTATCAATATTTGTGATATTTAGACTGTAAAGCGCTTTTGAACGTTTTATATTTAGATGAAAAGAGCGCTATATAAGTTTGGTATATAATAATAATAATAATAATGCAAACATAACTTTAAGGCTAAAATCTCTGCCGGATTTTGGTTGATTTACCCACAGGCACAAGACACAAATTATTTTGTTTACCCTATGGTCATGTAGTAAGTAATGCTAACTAAAGGCAACCAACGGAAATGAAACATGCAGGCAGAAACATCGACGAGAAACTAGGTAAAATCGACCAGATCACTGATATGCCCTCGTGGTCCCGACCGGAAGACCTTATTCTATCAACTAATACTTTTTATTTCATGGAGATCGGTCAAATAACACCAGAATGGCACATTGTTTCATTGTGAACAGCAGGAAATGCAATGTTGTCGTTTTCGCTGGGCTTTCGGTAGTATGTTACAATCGGGAATCTATTCCATAGAGGGATTCACTGTAAATGTTTCGTTATGCATTATAGATAGACATTGTGAGTAACCAGTTTGCAGTGGAATGGATGACAGACTTTGAAACATTTCAAGAGGCCCTGGAGCACGAGACATCGTATACGTCCAATCTAACCCGCTCAATGAGTCTCGTATTGGACGAGTTTTATGCAACCTTGAAAGTAAGTTGGCATGGATATTGAGTCGATTCCTCTTTTAGTTTATACAAATTTCAGTCCATATCTTATGCTCTAGCTAAGGATATCTCCAGTTTATTTTCACATGGTAGATATAACTACAGAATGCTCAGTTTGACAGGTGTGAGGTAGAACCATGTAGATGCCCTAGCCAGCTTTAGAAAAGTCATGATCAATGATACTTTAAACTTGATATTTTTAACGATTGCAAAGCAAGTTTTAACAACTTATATTAATCACTCTCGTTGGCGCGGATGAAAGCGTAAATATGGTCATTCCTGTGGGAGGAAACGACAAATTTTGTTTAGATCAATTGTGAAACAACTTGCCACACAATTTTTTCGCTCTTTATACCTCATTCCTGATGAAAAAGTCATCGTAATGAGGTTGGGAGAAAAGGCTGTGTGGATTTATGTGTCCTATCTAAGGTTTTGTCAAGGTTCGAACTCACAACCTCTCGATTACAAGGCGAACACCGTATCCATTACTCCATGGCGGCTCCACCATCCCTCTACTCGGACTTGTGTTTTTTATTTATAAAATGATGTTTAAACTGGGAAGAGAATAAACATACGTGCTCCAGGTTTAAATTTCAAGTTTCTGTTACTAACTATGGAATATATAATATTATTTACCATCAATGCATCAAGCAGATTATCATTAGTTACACACGCGTGAATCATCTCTAGGGTCATAAGGGTAATGTTTCAAAAAGTATACACTATTTATTTTACAACAATTGCGAAACAAGCGTTAACAACTTCTATTAATCTCTCTCATTGGCGCGGATGAAAGTGAATGTGTTCCTTCATGTGGTGGGAAAATGGAGTACTCGAATAAATACCCATCTGTCCGATCCGGCAACCATCTCAAATACTTCCTTGTCTTAGGATTGAACCCGGTTGCAGATTGAGAAGTGACCATGCTAAAGAAGATGCCCCATTCTTTTTGTGTGTTTTACGTTTATTTATTGTCGCTACCGGTTGCTCATATGAGTGACGCCTCCTGAAGAGATTAGTCATTTTAGATTTTTGGAGGATAATGCAATGATACAGACAGAGACTCATTCCAGAATCTCCTCTGGTTCTTTTACGTGCACAGTGTAAAGCACCGACATGAGACCTCGGTTTAAAGTCCCATCTGAAAGACTGTTAAATTTATTAGGGTCAGACGGGGGATCGAACCTGGGATTACCAGTCCAGCGTTTTAACCACTGGACTACAGATTCCTGAAAGTGCTCTCTACTTTTGTATTTCAGACAGTAGGGGTTTCAGCTGTTACCGGCGAAGGTGTCAAGAAATTTTTCTCTTTTGTAGACGAGGCAGCAGTGGAGTATGAAAAGTATGTATACATGTGATCCAAGGGGGACAACTCTCATGTCAAAGGGGGATATTTCAAATATTTATATAGAACAAAAAAGTAAATCTCACAGATCTGTTTGGGGTATTTTTGCATTTTTGTATTTTTGTGAAACATAGCACATTTTAATGAAACGAATACCCTCTTAAAAGATCTAAACTAATTTTTTGTCTGTACAGTAAGTATATTTTTTTGCTTTGGCCTCAATTTTATTTTATTCTTTCCAATAAAACATATGGTTGAAAGCTGTGGAATAAAACGCTTCATTTCTCACTGCTTTGCCTATGTGGTACGTAGCCGCTGTATGTTGAAATGTTGTAAAAGCGAACTTGTGAACATAGAAAGCTAGTGCTGCGCATGATAATAATGCTTACATGGTGATTCAATGAAATATAATACACTGAACCCTGAAACAAACAAATATCCTCTTATTAACTTTATTTAAAAAAAAAATAAAGTAGATATTTAAAACTGCGGTGGTGATAGGTACGGATATCATAATTTTTTAGCTCCCTGTTGCATAATGCATTTCAACAATAATTGTGCCCTTAGGCAAGGCATTTAATTTCCACGTTGCCTCTTCTCTCTCCCTCGTTGCGATGGATTCCATCAGGAATGAGGTCTCGAGAGTGATTAATATAAGTTATAAGAACTTGTTTCACAATCGAGCTAAAGTAAATTTGTATAAACTAACAATAAATAAGTTAAATATGTGTGGATAATATAAATAATTTAAGGATTACATACTGAGGCCAGTTAGGTGCTGATTACTTTCAAGCCTGATATTTTGTAGAGATTATCGACCGATGTTAGAGAGAAAAAAGAAGGCTTTCAAAGAAAAAGATAGAAAGAGACAAGAAGAACAGTTGTCAAGAGTGGCTGCAGATAGAGATGGTGAGGTGATGGACACTGAAGGTAAGACATTTACAGTGGCGGCAGATAGAGATGCTGAAGTGATGGACACTGAAGGTAAGACATTTACAGTGGCTGCAGATAGAGATGCTGAAGTGATGGACACTGAAGGTAAGACATTTACAGTGGCTGCAGATAGAGATGCTGAAGTGATGGACACTGAAGGTAAGACAATTACAGTGGCTGCAGATAGAGATGCTGAAGTGATGGACACTGAAGGTAAGACATTTACAGTGGCTGCAGATAGAGATGCTGAAGTGATGGACACTGAAGGTAAGACATTTACAGTGACTGCAGATAGAGATGCTGAAGTGATGGACACTGAAGGTAAGACATTTACAGTGGCTGCAGATAGAGATGCTGAAGTGATGGACACTGAAGGTAAGACATTTACAGTGGCTGCAGATAGAGATGCTGAAGTGATGGACACTGAAGGTAAGACATTTACAGTGGCTGCAGATAGAGATGCTGAAGTGATGGACACTGAAGGTAAGACATTTACAGTGACTGCAGATAAAGATGCTGAAGTGATGGACACTGAAGGTAAGACATTTACAGTGGCTGCAGATAGAGATGCTGAAGTGATGGACACTGAAGGTAAGACATTTACAGTGGCTGCAGATAGAGATGCTGAAGTGATGGACACTGAAGGTAAGACATTTACAGTGGCTGCAGATAGAGATGCTGAAGTGATGGACACTGAAGGTAAGACATTTACAGTGGCTGCAGATAGAGATGCTGAAGTGATGGACACTGAAGGTAAGACATTTACAGTGACTGCAGATAAAGATGCTGAAGTGATGGACACTGAAGGTAAGACATTTACAGTGGCTGCAGATAGAGATGCTGAAGTGATGGACACTGAAGGTAAGACATTTACAGTGGCTGCAGATAGAGATACTGAAGTGATGGACACTGAAGGTAAGACATTTACATTCCTTTATCCTTTGAATTACAGTCACCTCCGATAGCGTAACTATATCTGTAACCGTGAACGTCCTGGTAGCGCATTCACTTCAGGTGTGAGAGGCCCGGAATTTGAGCCCAATTGTAGCCATTAAGATTGTGCTCTTAGGCAAGGCACTTAAATTCCGCATTGCTTATTCTGTCTTTCTCATGACGATGGATTCCATCAGGAATGAGGTCTCGAGAGCGATTAAATTACTATTGTAAGAATCAAGCTAAAATAAATTTGTATAAACTATATGTGTAACCCAATGTCCAAGATTCACCATATAGCATAGAACATGCGTGTTGTTTTACGTTTATTTATCGTCGCTACCGGTTGCCCATATTGCCCATTTTATTAGGGTCAGGCAGGTTATCGAACGTGCGATCCCTGGATTACCAGTCCAGCGTGTTACCACTGGGTGTTACCACTGGGACTACAGATCCGTCTGTATAGAACATGTATTTGTCATGGTCGTATTTGAATACATTAAATAACTTTCGCATGGTGTATGGCTGCCTTATGACTGATTTTCTGCTTTCTTTACTGTAGGTATATATATAATCTGTATTTATTTAATGTCTGGAAAGGATTTGTTTGCTTGTTTTCTCAGAACAGTTTGATCAATAGCTGTTTGTTGCCAAGGGAACAACTTGTATGAGATTGAGCATCATTTATGTTCTGAATTTATTTCTTGTAGGAATTAGACTTCGTACGTCTAAGATAACAATAAATCGTGGGATTGATGACGACGACGAGGATAGTGAAGAAGATTTTATACAAGATGACCCAATAGGTATCTCCTACTAATATACCAATACAGTCAAACCTGTGTTAGCGGTCACCTCTATTAACCCTTTCAACACCACAGACCTCTAAATAGGCTTACAAAAAAGTGTAGATCCAGATGAGCCGCCTCGTGACGAGCCGTCTCATCATGATCTGCACTTTTTGCAAGTAATATTTGAATTTTTAGAAAATAATTTACCCATTTTGATAAATGAACTGATCCAAATGTAATTTTCTTATTAATTTAATTGGTCTAAAAATGTCATGGACCAGTCTATGTCAGTTACTTGGTGTTGAATGGGTTAAGAAGCCAACCTGTATTAAGCAGCCAGTTTTCAGATTCCAAACATGTTGTTTTATTATACATTTGACCTCTATTAAGCAGCCACCTGTGCTAAGCAGCCACTTTCTGTGACTCCCTTAGCTGGCTGCTTAAGACAGGTTTGACTATAGCCACACATTGTGGCCGGAATAAACCACTTTATGCTGTCAGTGTTACCATGCCTCCCCCAGGGGTTTGAACTGGTGGGAGTTCATCAGCTCTCCCTCTCAGTAGAGCATAATTTATGTAGATGTGGCCTTCAATGCCGAGTGATTGCGGTCGTTGACTTCCAAGCACTTGCCCCTTACCGCTGTATGTTCAAATCCCACTGGGTGGTGTCTATTTCTTTCATGTGAGGAAGCTAACCAGCTGGCTTGCGGAAGGTTGGTGGTTCTCGGAAATACTGCTCGGAGGGTAACCCCCAGGGTCTACCTGCACCAATAAAATCTGGAGATGGTGCGACTTTAATTACTGAGCTAAGATAAATTTGTATATAATTAAACTATATACTTCTGGTTTTAGATATTATGAATGTATATCTTTAGATATGGAGGAAGTCAGGGAATACGAGTCATTCAAACTTTACCTCAAGGATCAGAATGCAAGACAGCAACGGAAAGCCGAGAAAAACAATGAGACTAAAACGTGACAGAGAGTGATGGAAACTAATCTTACCTGCTTGTCATTGTTACATTGTGAATAAACATACCATAACATCTTGTACATATTCCTCGATGTAGCATCGTTCTCTTGTTTATTGTGAGGTCCTAGTGACATGGACCAATACGAGCGAGATAATGTAACCGATATACCGGTCTCTGCGACAGTCGGATATGCAGTACACCTTGGGTGTCGAATTCTTTCATGTGAGGAAGCTATCCAGCTGGCTTACGGAAATTTGAGCGCTCTAATCGAGTGCCCATCCGTGTCTGAAATACTGCTCGGACACGCACCCAAGGTCTTCCTCCACCAATAATAGCTGGTGGATCACCACATGACCTAATAATTACGATAGGCAAAACCATCACTTTTAGATAATGGGTATTTTAATCTTCTTAGAAAACTCAGTCGCCCAAATGCATTTATGCGGAGGCGACTTTAAATAAACTTATTAGTCAGTCAGTCAGTCAACTGTCAAACACTTACAATTTAATATCAACTTTTGATAAGCTGTAAGTATTTTATTATTCCATACGTATATTGAACCCTATTATTGAATGATATACATATGTAGTGTCATTGAGCAAGGCACCTCACACACATTGCTTAGTACTGGTTAACCACTTAGGTCGGCTAAGCCTGCCCAGGAAAACATGTCTAGGTCCCCGCAAGGGGTTTGACAATAATGGAACATACATACATACATACATACATACATACATACGATATACTGGAGGTGGGTACGGCACATCTGGAAATGTGAAACTTATGACTTTTAACCAGCTAAATTTCATTATGCATGAATGATTTTCTGCTGAATAAGCTTTCTATGGGAAACAATGTCTGTTGAAAGTTGTTTCTCCATTGTTGCTATATTTGCAGTCGTAATAAAATAAGATAATTGTTTATTATTGTGACTTGTGTTTTCCAACATATTTACAGCATATATTCAATATATGTGAAATTTCAACACCCAGCCCAACAGGCCTATAAGTCACCTTATGTTAGCACTTTTAAATAGCGTGAATATGCATCATTGAACGTGGAGTATTATTTACATACTTATTACTGAGATAATTACTAAAATTATTACTGAAGGTAATCGATTACAAATAACCAGAGATCATATAGGAATACTAGTAGTTTATGTAGATATACTAAGTAGATAATTATACATTCTATGTATTATGTGGATAACAGACGGATCTGTAGTCCAGTGGTAACACGCTGTACTGGTAATTCAGGGATCACAGGTTCGATCCACTGTCTGACCATAATAAAATTAACAGTCTTTCAGATGGGACATTAAACCGAGGTCTCGTGTCGGTGCATTACACCGTGCACGTAAAAGAACCA
This sequence comes from Archivesica marissinica, assembly GCA_014843695.1. Taxonomy (NCBI): domain Eukaryota; kingdom Metazoa; phylum Mollusca; class Bivalvia; order Venerida; family Vesicomyidae; genus Archivesica; species Archivesica marissinica. The sequence goes on from CM026403.1 coordinate 10,363,834, forward strand.
GAGGAGACTCTGGAATGGGTCTCTGTCTGTATCATTGCACTATCCTCCAAAATTTAAAATGACTAATCTCTTCAGGAGGTGTCGCTCATATGGGCAACCGGTAGCGACGATAAATAAACATAAAACACAAATTATGTGGATAGTACATGATATTTAACAATTTTCAACGTATACATTCTATGTGAATCGTACGTAGATAGATATTTAACAATGTTCGATGTATACATATAATTATACATTCTATGTGAATCGTACGTAGATAGATATTTAACAATATTCGACGTATACATATAATTATACATTCTATGTGAATTGTACGTAGATAGATATTTAACAATGTTCGGCGTATACGCAATCTTGGTAAAATAAATAAAGTTTGAAAACTTAAGCAGCCACTTTCTGTGGTTCCCTTGGCTGGCTGCTTAAGACAGGTTTGACTACTTATTTGTTGTAAATGATGTTATATAATGTCGAATAAATATGTCTAAATCAAAGGAAACATTAAATTAAAGAAAACATCAGTACCAAATTAGGTTGCACAAATAGCAGATAAATTGGAAGTACAGATCTGTAGTTCAGTGGTAACACGCTGGACTGGTAATCCAGGGATCGCAGGTTCGCTCCCCGTCTGACCATAATAACATTAACAGTCTTTCAGATGGGACTTTAAACTGAGGTCTTGTGTCGGTGCTGTACACTGTGCATGTAAATGAACCAGAGGAGACTCTGGAATGGGTCTCTGTCTGTATCATTGCACTATCCTCTAAAATGACTAATCTCTTCAGGAGGCGTCGCTTATATGGGCAACTGGTTGCGACGATAAATAAACGTAAACCACACATAACTTGGAAGTAACAAAAACTGTGATATTTTATGGTATTATATTAGTAGCTTTAGATACAAGAAATCCTGGTTTCAGGTCCCTTTTGTCAACCAATGGAGATGGTAGTAGTGGTATCGCAGTGTCCATCATTCACCTTTTGTATCATGTTATAATGTCCAATCCTATAAATGGAACAATTTCAATGTATTCGATAATGGTGACAAGACATTGATTCGCATGGTCTGACACTGACGTTTTGTTTCACTGGTGAAATAGCGACTCGTAGAAACAATAGAACATTTAGTTTGAACTTTATTTATTTTTTTACAATGATTGCGAAGCAAGTTCTAACAACTTATATTAATCACTCTCGTTGGCGCGGATGAAAGCGTATATGTGGTCATTCGTGTGGGAGGAAACCGGAGAAAACCCACCTGTCCAATCTGGCGACCACCATACCATCTCACATACTTCCCAGTCCGAGGATTTGGGATCGAACCCGGGATGCATTGGTGAGAAGCGAGCGCGCTAATCGGACAGCCCAATAGAACTTTTGATCGATAACAATTGTGGTCGGCTAGATCCGGCCTTGACATTTGTCGTGCAATTAACATGAACTACGTGGAATTAAAGCTTTCTTGGTGTAGATGATGACGATTGAGCTTATTAGCTTTGTATCAGCTCCAGGTTTAAATCGAGTCGAATGATTACATTGTCAAGTGGCTTTGAATGTTGTTAAAATTACACCTATCAAAGTAAATTGTATATAATCTTAAATCTAATAATTTAGTTTAATAGATAAATGTTTTATTGATTGTCTACACATGCATATAACAATCAGTCTTCATACAAACGTAGGATGTACATTGTTCCGACAACAATAGTAGCTGTCCTTACGGTATTGTTCAGCTCTGAAACATTTAAGCTTTTATTGTCTTACCAACACATGCGTCGTTTATTTTCCATCTGCATCTCGCACTGATTGGCATACGTTTGTCCATCCGTTCCACATACCGGTGAATCATTGAAAGTGCAGTCGAAGTTGTGACAGTCATCCATAGGCTGGAGAAGCATGGGTTTGCACGATACCACTAAATAGATTTAAAGCACCATTACATCGTATGAAATAAAAGATATTTGAAAAATTCAAATTTTACGTATGGGTAGCAATGCTGCTACACATTCTAAATTATAATTTGTGTATTTATGTTCAATTAGTAAACAGTGTTTTTTTGCGATAAAACAAACTCGAAACCGAAAGTAAGACTTTCCGAGTCGGTCGGTCATGCGCACTTGTTTACACTCGGAACCTGATTTGCATTCGGAATACATCGTCCTTCTTCGGCAATATTGAAAACAAACATGGCATATCCGCTGTTGTTTCACGCATGCGCGCTGTGCGTGTTTACATTTCGTTTGTTGATAAACAAATTCGCGTATACGACGGTTTATATTTATTTGAATGTTATCGTTTCTGAGCGACTATTTCGATTTTTGTAAACACACACATTAGTATTAATATTTTACCAAAACCATCCTTTATTACGATATAATGCTGCTTTAACCAATGTTTTATGCCAGCTAACATGCCCTACTCCGTGATCGATCATTTGGATGGCAAACACGGAGCAGAATCTTAACCTTAAAATCATGAAATTTGTAACAACTATCGTAACTATGCTAATAATCTCCAATACAAAATTACAATAATTCTATGGTTGTGCAATCGCAGGAATTTGAAGTTTCATCAAGTTTATGAAAGAAATTTAATTTAGCTTAAACTTTATTTATTTTAACTTATATTAATCACTCTCCTTGACGCGGATGAAAGCGTATATGTGGTCATTCGTGTGGGAGGAAACCGGATAACCCGGTGAAAACCCACCTGTCCGATCTGGTGACCAACGTACCATCTCATAGGCCTATGCTTCCCGGTCCGACGATCGAACCCGGGTTGCATTGGTGAGAAGCAAGCGAGCTAACCACTGCGCTAATCGTACAGCCCAGGATGAAAGAAGTAAAAAGAGTAATAGTGTAGATATATTAGAGATGTAGATATATTGCCAATTGAAATAAGTTAATTATTGCTGCTTGTTTCTATGGTTACTGCCCTCCAATGATAGGTCACTGAATTTCGCAATCACTACACAAACCAAGGCACATTTATACAAATTTATTTTAGCTCGATTACGAAACAAGTTATTTCAACTTATATTAATCACTCTCGAGACCACATTCCTGATGGAATCCATCGCCACGAGGGAGAGAGAAGAGGCAACGTGGAATTTAAATGCCTTGCCTAAGGGCACAATCGTAACGGCTTCAGCAGGGCTCGATTTCCGAACCTGACGCGAACGCGCATCCACTGCGCTATCACGACTTCCAAACATGTTTTCAATGATAGTGCTATTATTGCATAGCATACATGTATATAACTAGATATTGTACCCACAGTATAACTAAAAATATTGACGTCAACTTTTCATTTCTTTTTGATTGATAAATTCATAGGAGTTTCACGAAATCTACTGTTCTAGAACTTCATTATTTAACCACACATTTTCAAACGTTTCTGTTTCTAAGCAAATAGTCAATTTAATAGAAAAAATAAGCACATAGTAATATAGTTTTTTTTTTTCGAACTACATGTAACTTTCATGTACACGTATGTAGTCTCTTGTCAATATCTGCATATTTTAAATGGTGACCCGTTTCAACACCATATACCTCTAAATAGGCTTGTAAAAAGTGAAGATCCAGATGATCAGGATCTGCACTTATTACCAGTAATATTACTATTTTTAGACAAAATTACCCATTTTGATAAATGAACTGGTCCAAATGTAATTTTCATATTAATTTATTGGTCTAATAATATCATGCACCAGTCCATGTCAGTTACTTGTGTTGAATGGGTTAACAAAACTCAAAATGGTTCTGTCTCTATAAATTCCTGATTCAACTAGACATGTTTATAAAACTTCAATTTCAGGCGGTTTTATTCCAGATTGTGAAGGTCGTTAAACGGGTAATCTGTGGTAACGAACCTGCGTATATAGTTGGCAATATTAAAATAACAGATCTGACATTATTTGTATTATATTATTGTATAAAATATGACAAATACCTCCCAGAACGAGCAGAAATAGTATTAGTGTCCTCATTCCTCCGATAATGTTCCAACAATATCTGCTATACAGGATATATCAGACGCGTAGTTGCCTTTACGCCACAACGCCCAGGCTTGCACATTATTTTCAGGATTTTTATTTTGCTTTGCAGTAGTTGATAAAACACTTTTCTTATGTGTTTGTTAGTGTATAAATTTCCCATAAAAGGTGCCAGAGTGCACCATTTGATGTATAGGTTTTAAAAAAATTCGCAAAGGAAGAAGACCCTCAGACCATGCTTAATTTGGTTCAAACAGATGTTCACATCATTTTCTGCTGGCTACGCCGCTGTATATAACATGAAAGATAAGATTCGTGTTCCTTTTCTAATTTATCTTTTGACCTTTTATTCCACTTTACGTTTAGTTTAACCATCTGTTTATTTTCTTTGGGGTTTAAAGTCTCACCATTAGCTGGATGGTATTTGCAGAGTAAGGTCCCTCCAAGTTGTATTTCAGGTACGGGCACCAGGGTAGAACCACCGACCTTCCGCAAGCCAGCTGGATAATTTCCTAGCATGAAATAATTTGCCAACCCATGTTGTTAATGAGCTAAGTGGAAGTCGTGATAGCGCAGTGGATGCGCGTTCGCTTCAGGTGCTAAAGGTCCGGAGTTCGAGCCCCGCTGGAGCCGTTACAATTGTGCCCTTAGGCAAGGCATTTAAATTCCACGTTGCCTCTTCTCTCTCCCTTGTGGCGATGGATTGAGTGATTAATATAAGTTGAAATAACTTGTTTCGCAATCGAGCTAAAATAAATTTGTATAAACTATAACCCAGTGGGATTCGAACATGCAGTAGTGAGGGGCAAATGAAGTCAAATGATGCCAACCACTCCGCCACACAGGTCCCTTCTACATAAATTATGCTCTGCTGAGAGAGGTGATAAACTCCCACACTTTCAAAACCTGCGAGAGGCATGGTAACGTATGTAGCATAGATGAATACAAAACTGGCTACTATGAAGAAAAGCAAACGAGTCGTGTCGCAAGTTCTAGTGACATATCTCCCTCGTAACATTGTCCATCACCCTACCATAGAGCAATTCAATAGGCAGTTTGCTGCTGTGATCATGCCAGCCCCTAGTTCTGCCACACCTGTTCTGCGTGACACGCTGCTTTTAAGCTCTTAACCCAACTTATTTTTCATTACTTTCTTTTTTATTTTACGTTTATCATCGCTAACGGTTGCCCATATGAGCGACGCCTCCTGAAGATATTAGTCATTTTATATTTTGGAGGATAGTGCATGATACAGACAGAGACCCATTCCAGAGTCTCCTCTGGTTCTTTTACGTGCACGGTGTACAGCACCGACACGAGACCTAGGTTTAACGTCCCATCTGAAAGACTGTTAATTTTATTATGGTTGGACGGGGGATCGAACCTGCGATCCCTGGATTACCAGTCCAGCGTGTTACCACTGGGCTATAGATCCGTCTTTTCATTACTTTCAATTATGCTTTTAACTACCCCTACTTTTAACTTCTTTGCGGTTTTTGACGCGCAACATGTCTACCCGGTGAGGGGTTTGACATTACAGGATGATAGATAGAACATTAATTACGAGTCTTGACATGTGTGAATTATAAGTATTGATCATCTTTCCACGATACAAGTACGACCATTATCCAGTATGTTTTTCGAGTAACAGACACATAGTTCAGTGCTAACACGCTGTACTCGTAATACAGGCACACATGTTCGTTCTCCTGTTATTCAGTGTGTTTTACGTTTATTTATCGTCGCTACCGGTTAAATGACTAATCTCTTCAGGAGGCGTCGCTCATATGGGCAACCGGTAGCGACGATAAATAAACGTAAAACACACATGTGTCACTTGGCAAATATATAATCATCCGATGATCACACTCGTTTGGTAAGTTTTTAATTTTTATTTAACGCCGCTACTGGTTGCCTATTTGAGCGACGGGCAGTTTACCTAACAACACCTTTCCTGGGCAGGTTCCAGCTGTTAGCCTGTACTTGGTGCACCAACCATCGTAAGAAACTGCCAACTGCTCAAACCTGTGACCATCAGTGATGGTAGGTTACAGTGGTAGCCTATATATCAGTGGCCGTATCAACTCGACTGAGGCGGATCCTGTTTGGTCATCGACGTAATGGTGACCATGTAAGGACCCTACCATGCTCAAGAAGAACTAAGCGCACCCAATTGTGGTGAATTGTTCTGTGATCAGGTTCCGCAATCTAACGGCGGAGAGAAATAAGGAACGGGGGTCAACACCATTGCCAGAAGAGGAGCGCATGTTTTATGGAATCTCCTCTAGTATTAATAGTAATAGGATGACACTTCCTCCTCTTTGGAATATGGATATGGAAGGACTATTACATGCTTGCCTTTGGGATGTTAGCCAATGCCAGCCATCCTCTGGTTAGAGTTGTAGAGATTACTGTGGTACAGCCATCCTCTGGTTAGAGTTGTAGAGATTATTGTTACTCATGTACAAACTGTTAGGTTTGATCCTCATATTCTGCGTTACAAAAACACGGACATTTTATCACAACAAGGAAACACATGCCCGTCCAACAAGTAGCTGTTCCCCACTAGTTGACTACCAAATCACACTCCCAGACCCGCCCATTCTTCAGAAAGACAAATGCCTCAGTATCTTCCACTGGCTATCCCATCTCAGAAAACCATTCTTCTGCACAAAACACATAAGTTACCGCCTTCGGACAAAAACTACCACTTACTCATCAAACTGTTACTTGGAAACCAAGTCGAACTCAACCCGGGCCCTAGAACGCCAAGATGGTACATGTGGCAAAGCAGTCACCTGGAAATCCAAAGCATTGGAATGTGACTCTTGCAGAACCTGGTACCATATCAATTGTCAAGGACAGATGACTAATACAATGTATGCTCTAATGGATAACAGTAACCTCTCATGGCATTGTCTCAAGTGTGGTTTACCAAATTTCACAAGCTCATACTTCCAAAATGATCCAATTACATCTTCAAATAACTTCTCAATTCTAAGTTGTGATAGTCCCGGAAAACCTACTGCCTGTTCATCCCCTAAACCAGATGCAAACAAAACAACGTCAGACAACCATACCCATAGGAGCCCAATAAATCAGAATACTAACAAACCCAAACAAAAGACAAAAAGCGTCAAACGACCCTTAAAAAGTATAAGCCTAAATTTTCAATCACTAAAAAACAAAAAACCTGAACTTGACTTCCTTATAGATTCGATAAACCCTGATATTGTTATTGGAACGGAAACTTGGCTTGACCCATCTGTCTCTTCGTATGAATTCTTTCCAGCAAATCACTTCACAGTCTACAGGAAGGATCGCCAACCCAATAAAAAAGGCCAAAGCCATGGGGGTGTCCTTATCGCTGTTAGAAATGCATTCCAAAGCTCTGAGGTTAAAGAATTACAGACCAATTGCGAAATAGTATGGGTGGAGCTGACTATCCAAAACTCAAGAAAATTATTAATCTCCTCTTTCTACAGATCGCAACCAAATGACGAAGTTTCACTTGAGCAACTAAACCTATCACTTAGCAGGATAACCCCTAACTCAAGATCTGTAATCTTAGTTGGTGGCGATTTCAACCTTGGAAATATTGATTGGAAAACTACTAGCATAATCCCTGGCAAAACTAACATCAAACATCATCAAGAACTCTTAGACATAATTGCAGACCACTCGCTGAACCAAATTGTAGACAAACCAACTCGAAACGACAAAACATTAGACCTGATTCTCACAAACTACCCGTCCATTATAGATAATTTAGAAACCATCCCCCCAATCGGTGAAGCTGATCATGATATTATATGTCTTGAAAGTAATACCTCCCTATGTCGCTGTAAATCCCCTCCACGGGAAGTACTAAAGTATTCTAAAGCAGACTGGGACAAAATCAATCTAGACTTAGAAGAAACATATCAGAAAATTCAAGAAACTCAAAACACACAAGATATCAACTATATTTGGAACACATTTAAAAATGATCTTCAAGCTTCCATCTCGAAAAATATTCCAACTAAATTAATAAAACCTGACAACAAACTTCCCTGGATAACAAATGAACTCAGAAAGAAAATGAAAAACTATAGACGTAAATTCTCAAGAAGCAAACAAAACCACAACCATAATCAACTGAAGCACCTAAAAAGCGAAATTCAAAAAGAACAAAGGCAGGCATATTGGAAATATATTGAAAACATGATATTCGACATACCGATTCCGGAACAAGATAGCCCAGCCTTCACAAAAACTCCAAAAAACTTATTCTCGTACATAAAAACCCAAAAAACTGAAAGTCAAATTATACCCCCCCCCCCTCCGAGAGAACGGCATTCTCAAATCTACCGCAACCGATAAATCCAACATACTCAATAAACAATTCCAAAAAGCTTTTACCCCTGTCACAAATGACAATATACCTGACAAAGGCCCAAGCCTTCATCCACAAATGAAAGACATCTCAATCACTGAAAATGGAGTTAAAAAGTTACTGGAAAATATCAAACCACGTAAAGCCGCTGGACCGGACAAACTACAAAGTAAAATCTTAAAAGAATGTAGTGCCTCCATATCACCAATTCTTACCAATATTTTTCATAAATCTCTCTCACTTGGCGAAATCCCTACAGACTGGAAGCACGCAAATGTATGTCCTGTATTTAAAAAAGGCGACAAGCATGATGCGATCAATTACAGACCAATTTCACTCACATGTATTTGTTGCAAGCTCCTCGAACATATTATCTCAAGTAATGTAATGTCACACCTAGAAAACAATAATATCCTCTATGATCTACAACATGGCTTTCGATCTTCCCGCTCCTGCGAATCACAGCTAATTTCATTTCTCCAAAACCTAACGGAATCTAACATCAAACATATTCAAACCGACGTCATCATTATGGATTTTGCGAAAGCATTTGACAAAGTTTCTCACCGTCACCTCCTCTACAAACTACAATTCTACGGAATCAATTGTAATGCTCTTCATTGGATATCTGACTTCTTGAGAGATAGGACCCAGACAGTTGTCCTGGAAGGGGAAACATCAGACACTGTACCAGTCACATCCGGAGTACCCCAGGGCACTGTCATGGGGCCTATCCTCTTTCTTATCTATATAAATGACTTCCCTGAATACCTCAATCACAGTACCCTTAGACTGTTCGCAGATGACAGCATTATATATAAAGAAATTAACAACACTTCTGATGCAAAACTCTTACAATCTGACCTAGACGTTGCTGGTAGATGGGAGCAGGATTGGCTCATGAATTTTCACCCTGATAAATGTAATGTTCTAAATGTCACACAAAAAAGAAACCAAGTTAAATTTACATACAAACTTCACAACCACCCCCTTGAAATTGTCGAACATGCAAAATATTTAGGCCTCACTTTACAGAATAACTTAAAATGGGATAAGCATATAAACTCTATAACAAGCAAAGCTAATCAGTCATTAGGATTCCTCCGCAGAAATTTAAAAATCAACTCTACCAAAGTAAAAGACCATGCTTATAAAGCCCTCGTCAGACCCAAACTAGAATACTCCTCTTCTGTTTGGGACCCACATACCAAAAGCCAAATTAGTCAAATTGAAAAAGTACAACGCCGTGCAGCCTGCTATACATCCAACCGCTACCACAATACAAGTTCTGTAACTGACATGCTCACTACCCTCAACTGGCCCACCTTGGAAATTCGAAGAATCCGTACCAGACTCATCATGTTTTATAAGATCATACACCACAATTAACCTTTGCTTCTGGGAAAAACAATCAAGACGAGGATGATATTAATAAGTTTTAATGACCTACATAGGTGTCACCTATTCAATAGATTTGAGTTAAACTGATATGCCCACTCAATCCGCCTTTCTGAATATCAACAACTCTACAAATATCAGACACGGAGGACATATCAGAATGACAACACTATAACCGATACACAACACATCGGGTTCACAATATAGACCATACACGTCAAACTAATCTTTACAAATAAATTGTGTTAATCTACAAATATAACACAGTTAATGTTGACGCATATTACTCTAAATAAGTCTATATATACATATTATAACCAAGTCAAATTTGACAGAACCCATTGTGAATTACTGATGCATATTACCACTACAGCCGTACGCCATATATGTAGGAACAAAGTACATGATGGTGATTACTATTTCACAATGGATCCTACAAACATGACAAATAATGTACCTAGTACATGTAGTAAGCAAACGTAAATTTAAGCAAGCCAATATTAGGGATTTTCAAGGGTGGGCGGGTATCAAATTATTCGACAGGTGACAACAAAATTCATTCAAGTGGCGCGAAATCTCGTGCACGAAACAATAAGGGTGCAAGGAACCAATGAAAACAGTCATCTCTAAATATTATCCAATGACTGAATGACACCAATATGACTGTTGCCTGACTGTACAAATTAAGGTGCTAACGACTTAACATGAGCAGCGCTTCAGTCTTAATTAAATATTTTAATGGAACTAAAATCTACCGTAGTTGCCATCCAACCACCCTGTAATCTAATTATTCCTTCAGACCCCAGAACCAGGCACAGTAACACCTATACCTACAAACACATACACGCAGCTAAAGACTCGTACAAATACTCTTTCTATCCTAGAGCCGTCACTCAGTGGAACATGCTACCGCCCACCATATATGCCGCAGACACAGTGGACGCCTTCAAGGCCCTGATCCCTGTGTCTGTCCTTACCCAAATATATTTTGCATAAATTGCCACAATTATGTACATAGTTTTATAAAAAAACACTTAAAAATATATCTAAAAATATGTCTATTCACTGTATCCTTTCTAATGAGCACTTTCTGATCAAGCACTTAACTAACACTTTTTATTACGGCGCCAGCACCTAATCTTCATAAGTGAAGGAGTGCTGCTTAAACAAAGAAGAAGAAGAAGGCTGTAAATAATATTGTCATAACTTGTAGCCCAACCCATTTGCTTCCCCCCCCCCAGATTAAATAGTATACAGCAATACTAATAAGTTTTCTATGTATTTCATTATGTGTATAAATGCAATGTAATGTATGAAAACAATGCAGTTTATCACGGGTGCTGTAATAATGGTTCAATAATAGTCGTCGAGATTGCTTCAAATGTCACAAATTTTACATTACCTATACACATTCCTTGCACATGCGCATTGGAAGATGTAAACAAATCTGGGCAGTTTTGGTTGTCTATGACTTTTTTACAGTTTTTATCTGGTTTTAGGTACAAAACATATGTGTTGAGATCTATTTACGAAGTATGAGAAGCAATTTACATGAGTAGGTATGTACAATATTTCAAAAATAGAATTTAAACCAGAATATACATGTGTCGCGAAAACATGTTACATGCATATACAAGTTCGGATAGACTGTTCTTCTTCTTCCAATTATTGGACTGGATTCCGACCCGACGACTGTTGTCTGACCCGTCGAAAGTATGTCTATTGTTTTCTTAAGAAAGATACATAGATAGTTTTTGTGAATGTGACATCATAGAGTCTTCATTATTGGACATTTCACTACCTCATTTGATAATATTGTGATCTGCTTGATTGACATAATCTATATGGTACCCCTGTTAATAATGCACACATTGGCAACGATTGTTGTGTACATTGATAATTAGCACTGCTTTGTTGCGGTAGGTGCGAAAGTCATTAGCGATGAACATACATACAGCGATGCTTTGTTGCAAGTTTAGGTCATCTAACAATTCATATAGTATAACTACACTTTCCATACACCACCATATCGGACATCCGTTTACCTGTATATTTAGCACCGAGTATTGCGTAGCATTGCAGCAAATTGCCGTGGAAATATTCCACCGAGAAATGCCTGGTTTCTCTTACATGCTCGAACACTGTCCTCCAGAAAACGAGTGTTACCGATAATTGCATTGTTTATCATGCAATAGACTTTCATTGTGTTTTATGATATTTTATGTATCCTAATAAACATCCCCCGCCTTGTAAAATATAACGCCCTCGGTGGCGTTAAATAGAGAATATATGCTGCAGATCAGAATAGCTGACAAATATTACCTAATATATTTTTATTTTTTTCAGCGATACACTAATGCAAGTCTAACGTAAGTGTGGAACATGGCTGACAACTACCATGTGCTAGAGCTTATTGGAGAGGGCTCCTTTGGGAAAGTATATAAAGGCCGAAAGAAATATACAGGACAAGTAATTGCTTAATAAAATATTAATTAGATAATTAGACTGATGGTCAAATTCAATATCTGATCATGTTTAAACTTGTGATTAGAATTTTCGGGTAAATTATTATGTTCTAATTTCGTTCCTTTTGGATTCTCAAAATGGTAATTATAGACACACTTTTCTAGATAGTTAATTTATAAGATTAATTGGGCGTGATGCTTGCATTTTTAATCGGAAGACAGTGTATATCCATGGAAACTAATAGCCTGAGAGTGGAGCTGTACATGTCATCCAGATTATGTAAATTAGATCATGCTGCTGGAGCATATTTAAAGACAAGAGAGAGAAGTAATCCAAGATTATCTATATGATTAAAGGCAATTGAAATCACAGTGCTTGCCCAATACTCCAGGGCTCGAGAAATCCTATTGCCCGACGCCCGGGGCAAGTCAAAACCACGTTCGGGCAAGTAGCTGTCAACCAGAGTTTAGTCCCGGCCATGTCAAAATGCCATGGATGTGATTATCGGACAGGTGTCAAATTACTAATCAACTGTTTATTGACTTGATTGGACCCTGTAAACCCTGCACACTACATGCTATGAATGACGGGTATCACCCCAAACATTTGACCAATCGAGGCTCTCCCTACGTTTCAATTGTTTTATTTGCACTTTGCTGTGATACTCAAATAGACCATTGCTGTGATACTCACCTAGACCAGAGCTGTGATACTCGCCTAGACCATTGCTGTGATACTCACATAGACCATTGCTGTGATACTCACATAGACCAGAGCTGTGATACTCACATAGACCAGAGCTGTGATACTCACATAGACCAGAGCTGTGATACTCACATAGACCATTGCTGTGATACTCACATAGACCAGAGCTGTGATACTCACATAGACCAGAGCTGTGATACTCACATAGACCATTGCTGTGATACTCGCATAGACCATTGCTGTGATACTCACTGGGTTTTTGGTGTGTTGTGTGTTTTGGTGTGTTTGTTGTGTGTTTGTTGTGTGTTATAGACCAGAGCTGTAATACTCACATAGACCAGAGCTGTGATACTCACATAGACCATTGCTGTGATACTCACATAGACCAGAGCTGTGATACTCACATAGACCATTGCTGTGATACTCATCTAGACCGGAGCTGTGATACTCACCTAGACTAATTATCATGACTTAGACTGAAATCGTTAAATAGCCTTCAAAGTTCAAATGGTAAACATTTCTGATACATTTTGGGTGAAGTTTGGTGACCAAATCAAACACTCTATGTACCATACTGTACATAACATGAAACTGCTGTTAACTGGTACTTAATTAAGTTGAAATAGGAGAACAATTGATACAACTCTGGAAACTATTTATTTCTAAATTTTGTCTTGAAGGTTATGGGTACCACAGACAGTGCATAGTTTCACCGACATTCAGGCTTGCATTTTATGTACTTGGTAAAGATCATCCAGCTATTTATGTTAATTAGGCTGGGAGTTATGTAAATATGTTTGTTTCAGCTTCGCTGATAGGCTATGCGTATTAATGGTATTAAGTTGATTGGTTACGGCAAGTATCCGGATGTCATGAGGGGGGGGGAAGTTAGCTTAATATGCCTTGTGGCGTGAATTTCCAGGCTGTCAAATGACAAAACGTATTACCATTAATTAGCAATTATATCCTCCAGAAAAAAGGCGAAAAGGATGTCACCCTGATGTCTATTGTCGGGAAGTAGCAGAAGCGACCACTTCGCCCGAATCGCCCTCTAGCGTGAGCCCTGTACTAATATTTGGTTATGCAAACTGTTTGTTATTTCTAGACATTTGTTATCTTTCAACCATTCTTTTTTGTGTTTAGATTGTGGCAATAAAGTTTATACCCAAGGTTGGTAAACCGGAGAAGGAGTTACGTAATCTGCGACGTGAGATTGACATCATGCGACATCTTCATCATGAGAACATCATAGAAATGTCCGACAGCTTCGATACTGATAAAGAGGTACATGAACTCATCGTAGGGAAACATGTTATTCTAACTCTTCATTTGAGTATTATTTGAAGGATATTGCATGTGGTTTACATCCACGTCAATTATAAAATCATTGCTAGATTATTCTTCCCACCTTGCTGTTGTTGCCTTTCACTCAACAGGGATCATTCTAGAGGGCGATGTGGGCGAAATTGTCGCCCTAGGGACCCTGACTTCTCCCTAAAAAAAAATAATTGTTTTTACGATTTTCAAACAAAATTGTGTCTAGTAAGATACACTGGCCCATTATAAAGCACTCCTTCTATTCGAATGTTGTATTTAATGGTTGTACTGTGCATTTTAACCCTATTTTGCAGAAGTATATTAAAGAACAACATTTAAGGAAGCGATCACGCGCTTTCTCACTTCTCCCAAAAATTCTGACCAAGAATGAACCCTGCATATTTTATGATATGAGTTTTGGAATTTTGCTATTAAGTGAGCCTATGAAATCATGAGTGTAAGATCCTGTTTATCATATTACCATATTTAATCATATTTGTGCACAATATAATTCTGCTACTTTCATTTTGGCACCAAATGTCAGCGCAAATTGTCATGGCGTCACTAAATGATCATGATTTCGCTACGCAAAAGCAACGTTAAATTCATGTTTTAAACAGCGTTATAATTGCGTCAAGACTTATTTTAAATCGTAGCTTGTCTTACCATTAACGTTATGTTATGCATACTTTAAAAATAATTTTTTTTAGGGAGAAGTGGGCCCCCCAGAGGGTGTCAGGGTCCCTAGGGCGACAATTTCGCCCACATCGCCCTCTAGAATGATCCCTGATAATATGTAAAAAATAAATGTATAAAATATGCTCGCTTCTCACCAATGCAACCCGGATTCGATCCTCGGACCGGGAAGTATGTGAGATGGTACGGTTGTCGCCAGATCGGACAGGTGGGTTTTCTCCGGGTACTCCGGTTTCCTCCCACACGAATGACCACATATGCGCTTTCATCCATGCCAACGAGAGTGATTAATATAAGTTGTTAGAACTTGCTTTGCAATCGTTGTAAAATAAATAAAGTTTTAAAATTTTTAAATAAAATATGGTATGAAATCACCACGAGTGTAAGATCCAATCTATCACCATGAGTGTAAGATCCATTCTATCACCACGAGTGTAAGATCCATTCTATCACCATGAGTGTAAGATCCATTCTATCACCATGAGTGTAAGATCCATTCTATCACCATGAGTGTAAGATCCATTCTATCACCACGAGTGTAAGATCCATTCTATCTACATGAGTGTAAGATCCATTCTATCACCATGAGTGTAAGATCCATTCTATCACCATGAGTGTAAGATCCATTCTATCTCCATGAGTGTAAGATCCATTCTATCACCACGAGTGTAAGATCCATTCTATCACCACGAGTGTATGATCCATTCTATCACCATGAGTGTATGATCCATTCTATCACCACGAGTGTAAGATCCATTCTATCACCATGTGTGTAAGATCCATTCTATCACCATGTGTGTAAGATCCTAAATTTATGTCAGCCTCCATGGTATGGAACCCTGCATGACCAAAGAAATGTTGTTATTACCCGTATACGGTACTAGTCTGGATTAATGCTTTATCAGAACATCATCTTCTCTTGAAATCCTTTCATCACTGTGTTCGAGATATAATGAGTCACAGATTGTATTTTTTTACAAATTTATTTTAGCACGATTGCGAGACAAGTTTTGACGTTAGAATCACTCTCGAGACCTCATTCCTGATGGAATCCATCGCCATGAGGGAGAGAGAAGAATGTGGAATTTAAATGTCTTGCCTAAGGGCACAATCGTGGGCGCAAACTCTGGGGCTTTCGCGTATTATTCGAACGCTCTACAACTGCGCTATCATAGCTTCCAAGAGATTGTATTCTGACAATAATGCGTTGAAAATGGTTCCAATTAACAGATAAAATATTGTTACGTGTAATTTACATGTAAGAGGACATTGTATACAGCTCTCTATGTTCCAGGTTGCCGTTGTTACAGATTATGCTGAAGGTGAACTATTCCAGATTCTAGAAGATGACGGCAATCTGCCCGAGGAACAGGTTTGTTGAAATACCCAGAGACGGTTGCTATCATGCGTATAAAAATAGTTCTTGTACCTGTGTGTTACATGACATTATCTTGTGCTGTTGATTAGCCTGGAAATAGGCGTTGATATATTATGCATGGTCAGTCAAATAAATATATTTTAACACCGAGACTATTAATTGGGCCGTTTTGAGTTTCTGATCATATCAACGCCTGGGGAAACTGGACGGATTGTCCGTGTAATTATTGACTCGCATTAATCCTATTAATAGGCCTATTACTTGACTTAATTAATGACGTACTTGAATCGGAAGCGAGGCACTGCAATTTGATAAAACTTTATAATTGGCCGCCATTGTTTACGGGTCAACGGAACGATAAATAGTTTTAAAAAGTACAATGTGCGTCTGATTTGACATATTTACTCAATATTTAAGTTGTCCGTAGTTCAATTACGCCGAATCAACCCATTGCCATCTAAACGTAATATTTAAAATCTGCCATCTCGTCAATATAACACAGAAACGGGAAATTATATGTTTGCAATGTAAATGAGTCTATGGGAGCATTCGTGTATATTCGGAAATGATCGTGTATAATCGTGCCTGTTCGGCAATTTCCGATAGAATTCCGTTTCTATATTTAGCGATATTATCTTGTAGAGAAGAGTTGTCGTTCTTCAAGGGTGTATGAGGGTGTAAGTAGATGGTGCTACGATCGGAAATCAAGTTTCCTCAGGCTGTCATTTTGCCAGAAGTTAAAAAGTAAAAAATCGACAGACTGGAACCCAGGCTAACTGTTGATTTGCATCTACATGTAGTTATTGTTACCTCGTCTTGGAGGTTTCTAGACATTGTTTAAAGCTACTAGTCTGTTACACTAAGTTATATTGGAGCTATGGGAAGATAATCCCTAAGCAGTATTAGATAGTAATAAAACATAATCTGTATGAATATTACTTACATCACCATATGATTTACCTAATTTTATTCCAGTATTGGGTGTATCTACCTAACTGTCGTCCAGCATTGGGTGTATCTACCTAACTGTCGTCCAGTATTGGGTTTATCTACCTAGCTGTCGTCCAACATTGGGTTTATCTACCTAGCTGTCGTCCAACATTGGGTTTATCTACCTAACTGTCATCCAGCATTGGGTGTATCTACCTAACTGTCATCCAGCATTGGGTTTATCTACCTAACTGTCATCCAGCATTGGGTGTATCTACCTAACTGTCATCCAGCATTGGGTGTATCTACCTAACTGTCGTCCAGCATTGGGTTTATCTACCTAACTGTCATCCAGCATTGGGTTTATCTACCTAACTGTCATCCAGCATTGGGTGTATCTACCTAACTGTTGTCCAGCATTGGGTTTATCTACCTAACTGTCATCCAGCATTGGGTTTATCTACCTAACTGTCATCCAGCATTGGGTGTATCTACCTAACTGTTGTCCAGCATTGGGTTTATCTACCTAACTATCGTCCAGCATTGGGTGTATCTACCTAACTGTCATCCAGCATTGGGTGTATCTACCTAACTGTTGTCCAGCATTGGGTTTATCTACCTAACTATCATCCAGCATTGGGTGTATCTACCTAACTGTCGTCCAGCATTGGGTGTATCTACCTAACTATTGTCCAGCATTGGGTGTATCTACCTAACTGTCGTCCAGCATTGGGTGCATCTACCTAACTTTATTGCAGGTGCAGCAGATAGCTTCTCAACTGGTGTCTGCTCTGTACTACCTCCATTCACACCGGATCCTACACAGAGACATGAAACCACAGAATATATTGCTTGGTAAAGGTGGCATTGTTAAACTCTGTGACTTCGGATTTGCTCGGGCAATGAGTTTCAATACATTGGTGTTGACGTCGATTAAGGTACAAATCTTCCGATATAGTTAATTTTTCAATTATTTACAATGACAATTATACAAAATAAAGGACAAGAAATGAAAGACTAAATCTTATAGAATGCTTCTTTATTATATTCTCCATTAAAACACTGTCGTGACGTCATACATTTATACATGCAGTCCATTATTATTAATATTGGACTGCTGTCAAAAGGCCAGAGTATTATATTAAATGCATACATGTACGAAATTACCGATTTTAATTAGTAGGATCTTGTTATATAAGTGTGTGTTTTAACCCATTCCCTCATAGAAGCACCTCTTGACGCCATTACCAATACGACATACATTGACAATGTAGTAGCCAAACCAATGTTCATAATGCAGACCAGAATCTCATGTAGTACCAGTAATATCTATGGAGGTGAGATAGATATGGATGGCAACTACTTATCCACTGCATGATAGCTAAATTGCTGTCATTTGTATGGAGTAATAATAGTATATTAATCTAAATCTCTATGAAGGAATGGGTTAAGTAAGATATAAGCCTCAAACGGATCCAATATGTAAAATATTGGTACTGTCTTCGGCTCTAAGTGCCTCACACAGTCCAATATTCTACATATTGTATGGTTTTCGGCTTATATCCTATACATAAATTTGCAATTGTATGATTATAAAATTTCAGTTGTAAAATAATTAGGAAGGTAGATCAGTTAATTTCTTGACAACAATAAAGTCACAGCAATTTACACCTATTTAAATAGAATGTGTTTTTCGGGGGAAATATTGTGCTTTCTGGGGTGATATGTGACGACGCAGGTCTAT
Organism: Archivesica marissinica; assembly: GCA_014843695.1. NCBI lineage: Eukaryota > Metazoa > Mollusca > Bivalvia > Venerida > Vesicomyidae > Archivesica > Archivesica marissinica. The sequence goes on from CM026403.1 coordinate 10,382,836, forward strand.
ATGAGTCTGAATGCCAGATTTCTGCTTCAGGGTACACCACTATACATGTCCCCCGAACTTGTAGAAGAGAAACCGTATGACCATACTGCAGACCTATGGTAAGGATTAATGTTTTTTACCTTAAAGTTATAGTTTATACAAATTTATTTTAGCTTGATTGCGAAACAAAACAAGTTCTTATAACTTATATTTATATCTCGAGGCCTCATTCCTGATGGAATCCATCGCCTTAGGGAGAGAGAAGAGGCAACGTGGAATTTAAATGCCTTGCCTAAGGGCACAATCGTAGCAGCTCCAGCAGAGGCTCGAACCCCGGACCTTTCGTACCTGAAGCAAACGCGCATCCACTGCACTATCACGACTTCCACTTAAAGTTATATACATGTAGACACTTTATGCAATTAGTCAAAGTACAGTGAAACCTATGTCAAGTGTCCAATCGTGGGAAGCAATGGAAGTGGCTGACTAATGTAGGTGACCACTTGGCACCGGGGTACCATAACGGTGTTAGCAAACTTCCTGCGATGATCCAGGGGATATAGCCGTGTGTAAGCTGTGAAATCCTTAAATTGATACTTATTATTTAAATATGGCTGTCCGATTAGCACAGGTTAGTGCGCTCGCTTTCTCACCAATGTAACCCGGGTTCGATCCTCGAACCGGGAAGTATGTGAGATGGTACCGTTGTCGCCAGATCTGACAGGTGGGTTTTCTCCGAGTACTCCGGTTTCCTCCTACACGAATGACAACATATATGCTGTGATTAGTGATTATATAAGTTGCTAAAACTTGCTTCGCAATCGTTGTAAAATAAATAAAGTTTAAACTTTTAAAAAAAATATGATTACATAATTTCACAATGAATTGTTTGTCTTACAGGGCTCTAGGATGTATATTGTACGAGTTGTTCACTGGCACGCCTCCCTTCTACACCAACAGTATCTTCCAGCTCGTCAGTCTCATCATCAAGGACCCGGTGAAATGGCCTAAGAACATGACCCCTATGTTCAAAGACTTCTTGCAGGGAGTTCTAACCAAGAACCCCAAACAGAGGCTGGCCTGGCCAGAACTGCTACATCATCCGTTTATTGCTGATCTAGTGAAAGGTATGTGTTCCTATCTGACCTACACTTTGCTAGAGCGGAATGACAGGGTGCCCTGCCCTTTATGTCCGCCCTTTTGCCTTTTTAAATTTTCGTTTATTATTTGGGTGTTTACAGGGATTATTCTAGAGGGCGATGTGAGCGAAATAGCCCTAGGGACCCTGACTTCGCTCTCTGGGGGCCCCATTTCTCCCTAAAAAAATAAAAATTATTTTTTGGTTTTTACGATTTTCAAACAAAACTTTGTCTAGTAAGATACACTGCCCATTATAAAGCACTCCTTCTATTCAAATGTATTTAAGGGTTGTACTGTGCATTTTAACCCTATTTTGCAAAAGTATATTAAAGAACACCATTTAAGGAAGTGATCACGCGCTTTCTCACTTCTCCCAAACAATTCTGATCTAAAATGAACCCTGGTTTAAAATTATTTTTATTTATATATAAGCAAGCCTCAACATGTGAGTGCCTTTATATAGATTAACTCGTCTACCCGCTTGACCAATATGTACTGCGCTACTTCCTCATTTGTTTAAACATATTTAAATCGGCTGTCAGATTAGCGCGCTCGCTTCTCACCAATGCAACCCGGGTTCGATTCTCGGACCGGGAAGTATGTGAGATGGTATGATTTTTTTCTGTTTTTGTCAAAATTAGTCAAATATAGATTGATAATTATAATTCAATTACATTCATGCCATGTGGCGTATCTCCATTTGAGGGGGTCGTCTCCCTTGAGAGGTTCAGAAGAGTGAAGTTTCATGTCATTAGTACTTGTATTATTATGAAAATATATAACACTAGCAAATGGCTAAATATTTTACAGACGGATCTGTAGTCCAGTGGTAACACGCTGGACTGGTAATCCAGGGATCGCAGGTTCGATCCCCCGTCTGACCCTAATAAAATTAACAGTCTTTCAGATGGGACATTAAACCGAGGTCTCATGTCGGTGCTGTACACCGTGCACGTAAAAGAACCAGAGGAGACTCTGGAATGGGTCTGTCTGTATCATTGCACTATCCTCCAAAAATCTAAAATGACTAATCTCTTCAGGAGTCATCGCTCATATGAGCAACCGGTAGCGACGATAAATAAACGTAAAACACACACACAAAAATTTGTCTCACAGTTGACTCCAAGGTTTTTAAATTGGTGACAGAGGTGGAGCAGAACTCATCTCAAACCTTGTCGCAAACTTTCTGAATACTTCAGCTAAATACATATCTCTGAGCAACCACTCCGGAGGCGGACGTATCACCTTAGCCCCATTATGATCGTATATCACTAGAAGCATACAGACTATAATTAGAACAGTATAAGAACATATTACGAAGCAGATATCCGTCCTCCTCCGTGGTCGAGTGGTTACGGTAATAGACACTTGGCGTCTGTCTGTACGTATTGTCCTCATGCAACATGTCATAACCTGTACTAATTGCTGAACGTTATTTCCCAGTACTTTACCTGTCATTGATAACTTTACAGCCTATTTGAGTCCGCCTCCGTGGTCGAGTGGTTACGGTCGCTGACTTGTATACCACTGTAACCTATCATAACTGATGGTCACGGGTTCGAGCCCCGCTCAGGCCGTGTCTCATTTATATGAAAAAGTTGGCAGTTTCTTACGGAGGTTGGTGCACCCAAGTACTGGTTAACAGTTGGAGCCTGCCCAGGAAAGGTGTTGTTAGTTAAACTGCCCACCGGCGATATAGCCCGAAATGGTGCTGATGCAGGCGTAAAACCCGAAATATAACGAAGCAGATGCAACGAACCGACCACACACAATATTTATAAATGAAAACATGTTTTCAGTGAGAGAAGAAGATGCAAGCTTGCCGAGCCCCTTCACACAGCCCCTTTCAGCTTCCATGGTACGCATGAAGGATGAGCAGACCAAAGAGAAGGCCCATCCAAAGGGAACATCCAAGATACTCGCCAAGGCCCGCAAGAAGGCCTTGGAGGAAGAGGAGGCTAAGAAAGGTCAAACTCAAGGTCGTACAAATGTAAGTGTTATTTTGATCACATGTAAAATAAAATGTAAGAATTGTTGATTTTTGCGTAACCTGTTATTTATTTTTGCATAATATTCCAGAAACTTTTAATAGGATGTCTGATACAGAATCTGCAGCCCCCACATATGTAAACTGCATTTAATGAGGTATTCAATACATTTGTTCTGTTTAAAGTAGGGGGCAACGAATAGCGATTATACTATTCGAATATTCGGTCGGGAAGGTATTCGAATATTCGATAGAATTCTATCAGAAACTCAAAATCACTAAACTCTTATAAAAATTGCCAAACTAACCTAATTTCTGTTTTACGTGTAAACGTCTTCTTCAAATGATTATTCAGATTGATATTGTACCCGAATATGTTAAATCCAATTTGCATAGATTACACCTAGCAGTTTTCTTATTCTCAGAGCTATTCAAGCATTTACAAACGTGTGACTGAGTGGGTGGCATTTTTGAGGACAATATAATATTGTTTCCCAAATATTCGAATACTGGAATAGTATTCGGACGTTCGTGCGAATATTCGAATATTTGTTGCCATCCCTAGTTTAAAGTGTATGTAGAGGGCTTCTGGTCTCACACACTTTAAACAGAACAAATGCATTGTATACCGCAATAAATGCAACAAAGGCTGATTTTACAAATACAGGACAAACCAGTAATATGTAACCAAGCATTGTAGCCTGTTTGAAATACACCCCAAGCACACATACATTTTATAAACTAAAACCAGGTGGGAGGTACGGGAAGTGGAGGTGATGTGCCTGTAAAAAAGACTGCCGAGACGGAATCCAAGGAGGCGTGGGGGCCCAAGCTGAAGACGGAGGAGGCAGTGGCAGGACTTGAGATCCCCGTACCTGTGCACGCTGACAGGGAACACACCAAGGAATGGGAGAACACGGGCATGAGCAAGGTAAGGCCGGACGTCTCTCTTGTCAGAATGTAACGTCGATGTAATAGAACAGTTTGTAGTAGACAATTCTGAAATAATGGGTATTACAGCAAGTGTTAATTAATATTGCTAGATATTAATAAGATATCAGAAAAGATTACATAAACTTGATGGTGATTCTCTTCAATAGAAGTTGTGATAGCTCAGTGGTAGCACGTTCGCTTCATGTGCGAATGGCCAGGCGTTTGAGCCCCACTGGAGCCATTACGATTGTGTCCTTAGGCAAGGCATTTATTTAATTTCCACATGCCTCTTCTCTCCTTCGTGGCGATGGATTCCATCAGGAATGAGGTCTCGACAGTGATTAATATAAGTATAAGAACTTGTTTCGATATCAAGCTAAAATAAATTTGTATAAACTAATAAATTCAGGGCTGTGACTTCCACTTTTAGATTTCCTGTTTATTGGTCCAAATCTAGAAAAATATTGTCAAGTTTGGTCTAAGCTTTTCAGAAAAGATAATTTTTACACATTTTATGTGGGAGCCATCCTGTTTTTTAGTAATTTTGGCAGATTTCCTGTTTTCACAATGTTCCATGTACAGCTCTGTCAGAGATTGTAGGTGTAATCTGTTCTATTACATTGATGATACAGTTAAGCTTGTATTAACCAGCCAACTCGTAAGAAACATCCATTTACCAGATACCAATACTGGCCTTGTAGTACAGGTTTGGCATCTATGAAGCATACACTAGCGATGAGGCCACAATTGATCACTCCCTTGTCTGGCTGCTTAAGACAGGTTTGACTGTACCGTATTAAACTAGAGATGGCAACGAATAGTGATTATACTATTCGAATATTCGGTCCGGAAGATATTCGAATATTCGATAGAATTCTATGAAAAACTCAAAATCACTCAAACTCTTATAAAAATTGCCAAACTAACCTAATTTATATTTTACGCGTAAACGTCATCTTCTTCAAATGATTATTCAGATTGTACCGAATATGTTAAATCCAATTTGCATAGATTACAACTAGCAGTTTTCTTATTCTCAGAGCGATTCAAGCATTTCCAGACGTGTGGCATTTTGGAGGACAATATAATTTCCCCCCCCCCCGAATACTGGAATAGTATTCGGACGTTCGCGCGAATATTCGAATATTCATTGCCATCCCTAGTATTAACACATGATATTGATTGATTAACTACCTGTCTTGTTTACTTGATTGCAGTTTTATAATGTTTGCTGCATGATAAAACCATATAAACTAATAGTAACAAAAAGTGAGAGAACAGACGGATCTGTAGTTCAGTGATAACACGCTGGACTGGTAATCCAGGGATCGCAGGTTCGATCCCCCGTCTGACCCTAATAAAATTAACAGTCTTTCAGATGGGACGTTAAACCGAGGTCTCGTGTCGGTGCTTTACACCGTGCACGTAAAGGAACCAGAGGAGACTCTGGAATGGGTCTCTGTCTGTATCATTGCACTATCCTCCAAAATCTAAAATTACTAATCTCTTCAGGAGGCGTCGCTCATATGGGTAACCGGTAGCGACGATAAATAAACGTAAAGCACACACAGTGAGAGAACAAAATGTGTTGCACAGCATGCAGGACTGTTGTTGATGCTTGTGTGTGTTCAAGTTTATACTACTAATTTGATTGGAAACTTTGGTTACAGTAGACTGTTGAAAGCTTATAATATTATCTCAGATTCATGAAAGTGCGTACCTCGTTAAACATTTATATTTGGAAGACTTCATACACACAGTATCATTAATTTTCTACTGAATAAAATATTCCTTTCAAAATTTGAAATGAAATATAATTTGTTGAACTTGTATAATTTAAGAGTTAGCTTTTACAGAACAGTTTGACTTTACTTTGTTTGAAGAAATCATCTTTAATAACAATGTTGCTTTCTTTTCTAATGTGAACTATTTCATTATCGTTCCAAAGTTTGTAATTTTGTATCTATGTTTATAAGCCGAGTGGTTAAAGTTGTAGACATCGAATCACTCGCCCCTCACCGCTGTAGGTGCGAATCCCACTGGGAGTGTCGAATTCTTTCGAGTGAGGAAGTTATCCAGCTGGCTTGTGGTGGGTTGGTGGTTCTACCCTTGTCTGTCTGTGTTTGAAATATTACTTGAAGTGGCATCTGGGGTCTTCCTCCATCAACAATAGCAGGAGAATCGCCGTATGACCTACGCTGTTGGTGTGACGTTAAAGCGACACTACATCGGTGAAAACGCAAATGTCTGCAGAATGTAATTTGCTATTATATTTTATTATTTTTTCCAAATATTTGCCTCAAAACCTGAGTATTTCAACAAATAAACAACCGTCGTATACACGGTTTGTTGACATAATAAAATAATGTAAATAGGTCCACATTGATGCGTAATACAAAGCGTTTATCCTGAATAACACGAGATATGGTACATATTTACCGTGATATCTCTCACATTTGTACCTAATCTTAGCTAAATTATCTCTAAACGAAAGTATCGCGTGTTTAGTATTGACTCCAATGACAAGCAAACGTCAATTCAGGAACGTGGATGTCCGTTATATGAAATCCTACTTTCACTTTTGAAAGTTTGTAGACCACAAACACACTGTTTATTGATTCAATGTTAGTGTTCGAATGTATTCAGAAGAATTTGTAGTAATGCATTTATATGTGAACAAATGCATTTGATTTCCTTTTTGCGATGTAGTGTCGCTTTAAACAAACCAAATGGAGAAAATCTAAATAAGCTACTAGCTTCCGATTTAAACAAACCAAACATATCTATGTTTATAAGAAAGAAAACATACGATTAGCTTTTATATTATGCATTTAAAGAGATCATCGGAAGAGGTAATGATTTAATTAATTTAACTTAGAATTAGATCTAGTTGCACTAACTGCTACATGTATTTATATAACTTATCTTCTTGCAGTAGAATGCTTTCTTGTAGCATTATTAGTTGTATAACTTTCCACCTGTTATAAAGAGAGATAGTGTTATGGCATTGCCCATCAGTCCAGAAAATTGATGGAATTTGATCGTTGTACTTAACTACTTATATGTGTTTCTGTGCTGACTTGTGTCCAGCAATATATTGTTCCAATCCCATCAAGTATTCCAGAGTTATTGCCCTTTCATTGCTAAATAAATGTCCGCACATGGAAAATGGAGAGATTGAATATAATTATATTTGGTGCAAATATTTATCTCCATACAGATTTATATCCTATTAAATATTGTCCCTTGGTTTATCCAGAGTTATTGCCCTTTAATTGCTGAAATATGTCTGTTCAGATTAATATCTTGAAAATTGCTGTCATTTAATCACAGTTGGTACAAATATGTATCCACATCCTGACTTGTGTACAACCAAGTATTCTCAAGCCCTTCAGTCGGTCCAGGTTGATGACTTTGTTTCACTTGCTCTAGGTTCGAATCCCAATGTAGGTGTCAATTCTTTCTTGTGAGGAAGCTATCCTGCAGGTTTGCGAAAGGTCGTGGTTCTATTCGGCTGCCCGACAAAAATGAAATACTGGTGCTAAATTTTGTGCACATTTTTTTGGATTATTTTTTGTGTGCATGTTTTGTTAAATATTTATCAGTGAATTATATGGCTCCTTGTTTCAATTGGTGACAGAAGTTGCACAGACAAAAATTCAGACAGAAGGAACCCTGCGTGACCCTCTCCAGCAGGGGTTACCAATTCAACACATTCCTTGTTACTTAATGCACCAGTAGTTGTTGTCAGCCAGCTGTGATAGCCAATTAGAAAAACCAGATAGTTAAATATGTAAGATAGACAAATCCAAAATACAGACAGATCTGTAGTCCAGTGGTAACACGCTGGACTGGTAATCCAGGGATCGCAGGTTCGATCCCCCATCTGACCATAATAAAATTAACAGTTTTTCAGATGGGACTTTAAACCGAGGTCTCGTGTCGGTACTTTACACCGTGCACGTAAAAGAACCAGAGGAGACTCTGGAATGGGTCTCTATCTGTATCATGCACTATCCTCCAAAAATCTAAAATGACAAATCTCTTCAGGAGGCATCGCTCATATGGGCAACCGGTAGCGACGATAAATAAACGTAAAACACACATCCAAAATACAGTGATAACCAGTGACCTCAACTGATAACTTCTCTTATAAATACCAAATGAAGATACACAACTTTGAGATAGATAGTAAAAGTCAGTAATATGAATTTTAAATACCAATTTGAATAAATTTTAAATACCAATTTTTAGGTCAAGTGCAGATTGAATACTTTGTGTGCACATCAAACTAACTGCACATAAGTTCATATCATTCTTGTTTATACCCTCCATTTAGCAGAAGCACCAGGTAATATACATCGGCACAATTGATACGTAGTATTATAGTGAACCAGCATGAGTGATGCAATAATATATAGCTAGTTAACGTATCTACATGTAGGTACCTGTAGAATATATAGCTAGTTAACGTATCTACATGTAGGTACCTGTAGAATATATAGCTAGTTAACGTATCTACATGTAGGTACCTGTAGAATATATAGCTAGTTAACGTATCTACATGTAGGTACCTGTAGAATATATAGCTAGTTAACGTATCTACATGTAGGTACCTGTAGAATATATAGCTAGTTAACGTATCTACATGTAGGTACCTGTAGAATATATAGCTAGTTAACGTATCTACATGTAGGTACCTGTAGAATATATAGCTAGTTAACGTATCTACATGTAGTTACCTGTAGAATGCATGTACACACATGAGTGATGCAATAATATATAGCTAGTTAACGTATCTACATGTAGTTACCTGTAGAATATATAGCTAGTTAACGTATCTACATGTAGGTACCTGTAGAATATATAGCTAGTTAACGACGTTAACTTAACGTATCTACATGTAGTTACCTGTAGAATGCATGTACACACATGAGTGATGCAATAATATATAGCTAGTTAACGTATCTACATGTAGTACCTGTAGAATGCATGTACACACATGAGTGATGCAATAATATATAGCTAGTTAACGTATCTACATGTAGGTACCTGTAGAATGCATGTACACACATGAGTGATGCAATAATATATAGCTAGTTAACGTATCTACATGTAGGTACCTGTAGAATATATAGCTAGTTAACGTATCTACATGTAGGTACCTGTAGAATATATAGCTAGTTAACGACGTTAACTTAACGTATCTACATGTAGTTACCTGTAGAATGCATGTACACACATGAGTGATGCAATAATATATAGCTAGTTAACGTATCTACATGTAGTACCTGTAGAATGCATGTACACACATGAGTGATGCAATAATATATAGCTAGTTAACGTATCTACATGTAGGTATGTAGAATGCATGTACACACATGAGTGCTGCAATACTATATAGCTAGTTAACGTATCTACATGTAGTTACCTGTAGAATATATAGCTAGTTAACGTATCTACATGTAGGTACCTGTAGAATATATAGCTAGTTAACGTATCTACATGTAGTTACCTGTAGAATATATAGCTAGTTAACGTATCTACATGTAGGTACCTGTAGAACGCATGTACATACATGAGTGATGCAATAGTATATAGCTAGTTAACGTATCTACATGTAGTACCTGTAGAATGCATGTACACACATGAGTGATGCAATACTATATAGCTAGTTAACGTATCTACATGTAGGTACCTGTAGAATATATAGCTAGTTAACGTATCTACATGTAGGTACCTGTAGAATATATAGCTAGTTAACGTATCTACATGTAGGTACCTGTAGAATATATAGCTAGTTATCGTATCTACATGTAGGTACCTGTAGAATATATAGCTAGTTAACATATCTACAGGTAGGTACCTGTAGAATATATAGCTAGTTAACGTATCTACATGTAGGTACCTGTAGAATATATAGCTAGTTAACGTATCTACATGTCGGTACCTGAAGAACGCATGTACACACATGAGTGATGCAATAATATATAGCTAGTTAACGTATCTACATGTAGTTACCTGTAGAATATATAGCTAGTTAACGTATCTACATGTAGTTACCTGTAGAACGCATGTACACACATGAGTGATGCAATAATATATAGCTAGTTAACGTATCTACATGTAGGTACCTGTAGAATATATAGCTAGTTAATGTATCTACATGTAGTTACCTGTAGAACGCATGTACACACATGAGTGATGCAATAGTATATAGCTAGTTAACGTATCTACATGTAGTACCTGTAGAATGCATGTACACACATGAGTGATGCAATACTATATAGCTAGTTAACATATCTACATGTAGGTACCTGTAGAATATATAGCTAGTTAACGTATCTACATGTAGTTACCTGTAGAATATATAGCTAGTTAACGTATCTACATGTAGTTACCTGTAGAATATATAGCTAGTTAACGTATCTACATGTAGTACCTGTAGAATATATAGCTAGTTAACGTATCTACATGTAGTTACCTGTAGAACACATGTACACACATGAGTGATGCAATAATATATAGTTAGTTAACGTATCTACATGTAGGTACCTGTAGAACGCATGTACACACATGAATGATGCAATAATATATAGCTAGTTAACGTATCTACATGTAGTTACCTGTAGAATGCATGTACACACATGAATGATGCAATAATATATAGCTAGTTAACGTATCTACATGTAGTTACCTGTAGAATGCATGTACACACATGAATGATGCAATAATATATAGCTAGTTAACGTATCTACATGTAGTTACCTGTAGAATATATAGCTAGTTAACGTATCTACATGTAGTTACCTGTAGAATATATAGCTAGTTAACGTATCTACATGTAGTTACCTGTAGAATATATAGCTAGTTAACGTATCTACATGTAGTTACCTGTAGAATATATAGCTAGTTAACGTATCTACATGTAGTTACCTGTAGAAGGTTTGGTACCTATAGAATATATAGCTAGTTAATGTATCTACATGTAGTACCTGTAGAATATATAGCTAGTTAACGTATCTACATGTAGTACCTGTAGAATATATAGCTAGTTAACGTATCTACATGTAGGTACCTGTAGAATATATAGCTAGTTAACGTATCTACATGTAGGTACCTGTAGAATATATAGCTAGTTAACGTATCTACATGTAGGTACCTGTAGAATATATAGCTAGTTAACGTATCTACATGTAGTTACCTGTAGAATATATAGCTAGTTAACGTATCTACATGTAGGTACCTGTAGAATATATAGCTAGTTAATGTATCTACATGTAGTTACCTGTAGAACGCATGTACACACATGAGTGATGCAATAATATATAGCTAGTTAACGTATCTACATGTAGGTACCTGTAGAACGCATGTACACACATTTAGTTTGTCTTTGGGCATGCATGCTAACACTATTGTTGTGACTCAAACAGAAACTCCATTATGTATCTGGCCTGGAGGTTATAATTCTTTTCTCCAATCTCAAACTCTGTCTCAAGCTTCAGCAGTGTAGTTGATAACTGTGTGCATAGCACTTATGACTTGTATATACATAGCCGGGTGTTGGTTTTTGCTCTTGTACATTCAAATGTTCAAATAATGTAGGTCAAAAGAGGGGTTGGGTTTAGTTTATACAAATTTATTTGAGCGCAATTGCAAAACAAATTCTTATCACTCATATTAATCACTCTCGAGACCTCATTTCTGAGAGAAGAGGCATGTGGAATTGAAATGCCTTGCCTAAGGGCACAATCGTAACGTCTCCAGCGGGGCTCAAACACCGGGACTTTTGCACATGAAGTGAACGCGCAACCACTGAGCTATCACGACTTCCACTGTGTTGGGTTTGGACGTGGAAGAAGAGAATACAATAAATAATGAGAAAATAAAGATAAATGATATACACAAACATTAGACAGACAGACAGACGGATCTGTAGTCCAGTGGTAACACGCTGCACTGGTAATCCAGGGATCGCAGGTTCGATCCCCATGCCTGACCCTAATAAAATTAACAGTCTTTCAGATGGGACTTTAAACCGAGGTCTTGTGTCGATGCTTTACACCGTGCACATAAAAGAACCAGAGGAGACTCTGGGATTGGTCTCTGTCTGTATCATTGCACTATCTTCCAAAAATCTAAAATGACTAATCTCTTCAGGAGGCGGCGCTCATATGGGCAACCGGTAGCGACGTTAAATAAACGTAAAACACACAAACAAACATTAGAAGATACGGATAAGGGAATATTGTTTTGTAACAGTTTGTCTTCATACATCTTCTGAATGTACCAAGAATATTATGAACTCCTCTGTAGACTTTCTCTGTTGACAATTTGACGCAAGGGTTGTGCTATAGTTGATTTGTATGTTTGTATAAACTAAACCCAACCTCTCTTTTGACCTACATTATTTGAACATTTGAATGTACAAGAGCAAAAACCAACACCCGGCTATGTATGTCCTCTGGGCATGGTTCTGACACTTCGTATCTTATGTTCCTTACTTTCCTGTATGTAAGCCTCGTTTATACAGTAGTTGTACTCTGTACTCTGTTGATCATGTTTAGGTATAGGCGAGTCTTCCACTTGCCAGTAACCACCGGAGCGGAGCCTGTCTATCATATTGTGTTTTACACGAGCAATTGTCCTGAGAAATCTGGGTTCTCGCTGTCTGTCGCCTATGGCACCAATTGCAATAGACATAAAAAGACTTGTCATAATACGGTATTGTGGACCTAATAATAATAAAATTAACAGTCTTTCAGATGGGACTTTAAACTGAGGTCTCGTGTCGGTGCTGTACACCGTGCACGTAAAAGAACCAGAGGAGACTCTGGAATGGGTCTCTGTCTGTATCATTGCACTATCCTCCAAAAATCTAATATGACTAATCTCTTCAGAAGGCGTCGCTCATATGGGCAACCGGTAGCGACGATAAATAAACGTAAAACACACACACACACGGTATAGTGGATATATGGTAAAAATATCTGGTGGCAACGGTTTCCGTGCACTTTTCATAAGCGTTGTTAGAGACTGATAATTGTACGATCGATAAAACAATCACAGTTAATCCGGGTATTTTGAAAGATGACACGTTGAAGTTGGGAATTATACATGTATATTGATTGGGACTGTTTTCATTTGACACCGGATGATAATTACTTAATACATCCCATGCAACAAACGTCATGTCATTAATTGTCTGCCAAAATTCTATCCTTTCGCAATTACAAATCAGATGTGACTGTCAACTGTTTAGTGTAGGTTAAGAAATTAAACCCACACTCGGCTTGGCAAGATGCCAACAATTTGTACTACTATGGAATTGGGCTGTTTGATTAGCGTAGTGGTTAGCGCACTCGCTTCTCACCAATGCAACCCTGGTTCGATCCTCGGACCGGGAAGTATGTGAGATGGTTCGGTGGTCGCCAGATCGGACAGGTGGGTTTTCTCTGGGTACTCCGGTTTCCTCCTACACGAATGACCACATTTACGCTTTCATCCGAGTCAACGAGAGTGATTAATATAAGTTGTTAAAGCTTGTTTCGCAATCATTGTAAAATAAATCAAGTTTAAACTTTCGTTTATATTGACACTTCATAAGCACTACATTTAAAGCACATCCAATGCAAATATTAATTGTATTGTATATGTCTCGGACATAATAATTACATGCCATTATTTAGTGTGTAGTTTTGGTATATTGATAAACTGATGTAATGCTGTATAATTACGCACTTTGTCATTTTGTTAAAAACATTTTATGTTAACTTTTGTTTGTCAACATCAGCAACAACTTAAAATCATCACTTAGTTTAACCCTTTCAACCCCACAGGCCTCTAAATAGGCTTATGAAAAGTGTAGATCCAGATGAGCCGGCTCGTAACGAGCCGTCTCATCAGGATCTGCACTTTTTTGCCAGCAATAATTATTACTATTTTTAGATAAAATTACCCATTTTGATAAATGAACTGGTCCAAATGTAATTTTCTTATTAATTTATTGGTCTAAAAATAGCATGCACCAGTCCATGTCAGTTACTTGGGGTTGAAAGGGTTAAACAATATTTATTTCTTTGAATATACATAGTCTAGTATACATAATATGTACATACATGTAGGATTGAGGAGAAAGCAACTTGCTTGCTTAATGGAGATAATCATAATAAGCTTTAAGCTTCCGATTAAATCCATCTTCGTTTGTATAGCTATACAATATATATGTACTGTACATAATGAACGTTTGTATAGCTATACAATAGATATGTACTGTACATAATGAACGTTTGTATAGCTATACAGTAGATATGTACTGTACATAATGAACGTTTGTATAGCTATACAGTAGATATGTACTGTACATAATGAACGTTTGTATAGCTATACAGTAGATATGTACTGTACATAATGAACGTTTGTATAGCTATACAATAGATATGTACTGTACATAATGAACGTTTGTATAGCTATACAATAGATATGTACTGTACATAATGAACGTTTGTATAGCTATACAATAGATATGTACTGTACATAATGAACGTTTGTATAGCTATACAATAGATATGTACTGTACATAATGAACGTTTGTATAGCTATACAATAGATATGTACTGTACATAATGAACGTTTGTATAGCTATACAATAGATATGTACTGTACATAATGAACGTTTGTATAGCTATACAATAGATATGTACTGTACATAATGAACGTTTGTATAGCTATACAATAGATATGTACTGTACATAATGAACGTTTGTATAGCTATACAATAGATATGTACTGTACATAATGAACGTTTGTATAGCTATACAATAGATATGTACTGTACATAATGAACGTTTGTATAGCTATACAATAGATATGTACTGTACATAATGAACGTTTGTATAGCTATACAATAGATATGTACTGTACATAATGAACGTTTGTATAGCTATACAATAGATATGTACTGTACATAACGAACGTTTGTATAGCTATACAATAGATATGTACTGTACATAACGAACGTTTGTATAGCTATACAATAGATATGTACTGTACATAACGAACGTTTGTATAGCTATACAATAGATATGTACTGTACATAACGAACGTTTGTATAGCTATACAATAGATATGTACTGTACATACGAACGTTTGTATAGCTATACAATAGATATGTACTGTACATAACGAACGTTTGTATAGCTATACAATAGATATGTACTGTACATAACGAACGTTTGTATAGCTATACAATAGATATGTACTGTACATAACGAACGTTTGTATAGCTATACAATAGATATGTACTGTACATAACGAACGTTTGTATAGCTATACAATAGATATGTACTGTACATAACGAACGTTTGTATAGCTATACAATAGATATGTACTGTACATAACGAACGTTTGTATAGCTATACAATAGATATGTACTGTACATAACGAACGTTTGTATAGCTATACAATAGATATGTACTGTACATAACGAACGTTTGTATAGCTATACAATAGATATGTACTGTACATAACGAACGTTTGTATAGCTATACAATAGATATGTACTGTACATAACGAACGTTTGTATAGCTATACAATAGATATGTACTGTACATAACGAACGTTTGTATAGCTATACAATAGATATGTACTGTACATAACGAACGTTTGTATAGCTATACAATAGATATGTACTGTACATAACGAACGTTTGTATAGCTATACAATAGATATGTACTGTACATAACGAACGTTTGTATAGCTATACAATAGATATGTACTGTACATAACGAACGTTTGTATAGCTATACAATAGATATGTACTGTACATAACGAACGTTTGTATAGCTATACAATAGATATGTACTGTACATAACGAACGTTTGTATAGCTATACAATAGATATGTACTGTACATAACGAACGTTTGTATAGCTATACAATAGATATGTACTGTACATAACGAACGTTTGTATAGCTATACAATAGATATGTACTGTACATAACGAACGTTTGTATAGCTATACAATAGATATGTACTGTACATAACGAACGTTTGTATAGCTATACAATAGATATGTACTGTACATAACGAACGTTTGTATAGCTATACAATAGATATGTACTGTACATAACGAACGTTTGTATAGCTATACAATAGATATGTACTGTACATAATGAACGTTTGTATAGCTATACAATAGATATGTACTGTACATAATGAACGTTTGTATAGCTATACAATAGATATGTACTGTACATAATGAACGTTTGTATAGCTATACAATAGATATGTACTGTACATAATGAACGTTTGTATAGCTATACAATAGATATGTACTGTACATAATGAACGTTTGTATAGCTATACAATAGATATGTACTGTACATAATGAACGTTTGTATAGCTATACAATAGATATGTACTGTACATAATGAACGTTTGTATAGCTATACAATAGATATGTACTGTACATAATGAACGTTTGTATAGCTATACAATAGATATGTACTGTACATAACGAACGTTTGTATAGCTATACAATAGATATGTACTGTACATAACGAACGTTTGTATAGCTATACAATAGATATGTACTGTACATAACGAACGTTTGTATAGCTATACAATAGATATGTACTGTACATAACGAACGTTTGTATAGCTATACAATAGATATGTACTGTACATAACGAACGTTTGTATAGCTATACAATAGATATGTACTGTACATAACGAACGTTTGTATAGCTATACAATAGATATGTACTGTACATAACGAACGTTTGTATAGCTATACAATAGATATGTACTGTACATAACGAACGTTTGTATAGCTATACAATAGATATGTACTGTACATAACGAACGTTTGTATAGCTATACAATAGATATGTACTGTACATAACGAACGTTTGTATAGCTATACAATAGATATGTACTGTACAGAATGATCGAATAAATATGTTTAAACCAAGCAACTTGCTTATATGGTTACCTCTTTCCTAACTTGCTAATAAGATGTAGAGCGGATAACGCCACCCTTTCAACTCCTCCACGCCCAAAACTATTTCTTGTTTTATTTTCTAGAATTCTGATCCCACTCCTCGTGCGGATCGGATCACCAAGGATTACGAGAAGGAATATCCAAGCATTGAGATAGAAGGTCGACGCACAATACGCAAATCTTCCGACAAGCAAAACACCAAGAATATTGAGAAAGTGAAACTTGAAGGCGAGGTGAGATGTTTATCTGTTTCTGTAGCAAGTTGACTAGTGCATTTCCATCGCTGTATATATATACACCCATATTTAATTATATACCGTTAAGTGCACCTCAATAGAAACAACACATTTTAACCCTTTCCCCCTTAGAAGCCTCTCGACGCCAATGCCTATTGACATAAATCGATACATTAGTAGGCAAACAAGCTATAATAAAGTCGCTGATATATGTATAGGATATAAGCCGAAAACGATCCAATATGTAAAATAATGGACTGTGTGAGTCGCCTAGAGCCGAAGACGGTACCACTATTTTACATACTGGATCTGTTTGAGGCGTATATCTTACTTAAAGCACACACTTATATAATAAGTTTGCTAATTTCGTACATTTACGCGTAGGCTTTAATATAATACTCTTGTCTTTTGACAGCAGTCCAATATTAATAATAATGTAGAGTGATGGAACCTATGCTCGGCGTAAATCCCACATATAATGACCAGTATAAAATGTTAATTGCACATGCCGTATATTATTATTTTCTTAAGTCGTGAAAACAACTTTCAAAACACTCTTGTCGACAGTTTTAGCTTCATCACGCGACCTTGCTGCTCAATACAACTATCGCAACGGTGTCGGTCGGCACCCGTTTATATGGGGAACTGAATACTTCAGGGCACCTATGCACGGCGTACTTGTTATTTTTTATTTATCCACCATAACTTGTTGAAAATCTTATTTTGATATAGTACATCATTGAATAAAAACATTTATTCGTCTTAATCAGAAATGGTATTGAAACTATTTTTCGGGTTAGTGTAGATTTTAAAAATTCGGATAGCTACCCGAATTGCTCATACACCGTAACAGTTTCGCTGGAAATATTCTCCCAATGAGTTGCTTGTTGATATTAGTCTGCTGGACAAGTCATGTGACAGTTGCATTAGGCTACCGATACACTCAACGGAATGCTATTGAACCATGCTTCAGCTCTGTCAGCGAAATTAGCCTAGCACTATATAAATATTTTAAATACGGATGAAAATGGAAAATACACCGAGCATAGGAATACGCCGAGCATAGGTTCCACCACTCTATAATAACGATAGGAACAACGTAGTGTATACAACCCGTAATAATTCCCAGTAACCTCCATGAAGGTGGAGTAGGCAAGTTCACAGCTTATCCATTGCGTACGATTGGTAAATTACAGACAAATGTATGAAATAAAACTACATCTCTATGGGGGAAAGGGTTAAGACATCTTTGAAGACTGATAACATTTAACACTTTCCCACAGATAGATTTATGGTAATATCTACTATATCTCCATACATGTACATACACATACCTGTCTCCGTGGCCTAGTGGTTAAGGTGTCTACAGAGCAGGAGGTCGAAGGTTCGAACCTCATCAGGGATTCTTTCTGATATGGCCTGTTGGTGAGCCGCCAGCTAGTTAAATAATGGTTACTGATTGCCTACCAGCCTGGCATACAAGCATATGATTCGGGAAGTACTGATGTTCATAAAAAGAGGTGTCTCATAAGTCAGAAATGGCTGGCCCTTTAAATAGCGGTGATACTATAATAAACAAACACTTTACATACATACAGCCATTTAGCTGGCAATGAGTGGATGAGCAGTCAGCATATATACCCCACACCCATAGAGTATGAGTGGATGAGCAGTCAGCATGTATACCCCACATCCATAGCGTATGAGTGGATGAGCAGTCAGCATATATACCCCACATCCATAGTGTATGAGTGGATGAGCAGTCAGCATATATACCCCACATCCATAGCGTATGAGTGGATGAGCAGTCAGCATATATACCCCACATCCATAGAGTATGAGTGGATGAGCAGTCAGCATATATACCCCACATCCATAGAGTATGAGTGGATGAGCAGTCAGCATATATACACCACATCCATAGAGTATGAGTGGATGAGCAGTCAGCATGTATACCCCACATCCATAGCGTATAAGTGGATGAGCAGTCAGCATATATACCCCACATCCATAGAGTATGAGTGGATGAGCAGTCAGCATATATACCCCACATCCATAGTGTATGAGTGGATGAGCAGTCAGCATATATACCCCACATCCATAGAGTATGAGTGGATGAGCAGTCAGCATATATACCCCACATCCATAGAGTATGAGTGGATGAGCAGTCAGCATATATACCCCACATCCATAGAGTATGAGTGGATGAGCAGTCAGCATATATACCCCACATCCATAGAGTATGAGTGGATGAGCAGTCAGCATATATACCCCACATCCATAGAGTATGAGTGGATGAGCAGTCAGCATATATACCCCACATCCATAGAGTATGAGTGGATGAGCAGTCAGCATATATACCCCACATCCATAGAGTATGAGTGGATGAGCAGTCAGCATATATACCCCACATCCATAGAGTATGAGTGGATGAGCAGTCAGCATATATACCCCACATCCATAGAGTATGAGTGGATGAGCAGTCAGCATATATACCCCACATCCATAGAGTATGAGTGGATGAGCAGTCAGCATATATACCCCACATCCATAGAGTATGAGTGGATGAGCAGTCAGCATATATACCCCACATCCATAGAGTATAAGTGGATGAGCAGTCAGCATATATACCCCACATCCATAGAGTATGAGTGGATGAGCAGTCAGCATATATACCCCACATCCATAGTGTATGAGTGGATGAGCAGTCAGCATATATACCCCACATCCATAGAGTATGAGTGGATGAGCAGTCAGCATATATACCCCACATCCATAGAGTATGAGTGGATGAGCAGTCAGCATATATACCCCACATCCATAGAGTATGAGTGGATGAGCAGTCAGCATATATACCCCACATCCATAGAGTATGAGTGGATGAGCAGTCAGCATATATACCCCACATCCATAGTGTATGAGTGGATGAGCAGTCAGCATATATACCCCACATCCATAGTGTATGAGTGGATGAGCAGTCAGCATATATACCCCACATCCATAGAGTATGAGTGGATGAGCAGTCAGCATATATACCCCACATCCATAGAGTATGAGTGGATGAGCAGTCAGCATATATACCCCACATCCATAGAGTATGAGTGGATGAGCAGTCAGCATATATACCCCACATCCATAGAGTATGAGTGGATGAGCAGTCAGCATATATACCCCACATCCATAGTGTATGAGTGGATGAGCAGTCAGCATATATACCCCACATCCATAGAGTATGAGTGGATGAGCAGTCAGCATATATACCCCACATCCATAGAGTATGAGTGGATGAGCAGTCAGCATATATACCCCACATCCATAGTGTATGAGTGGATGAGCAGTCAGCATATATACCCCATATCCATAGCGTATGAGTGGATGAGCAGTCAGCATATATACCCCACAACCATAGAGTATGAGTGGATGAGCAGTCAGCATGTATACCCCACATTCATAGCGTATAGGCTAATATACGTCAAATTATTTCATGTGAGGAAGCTATGCAGCTGGCATGTGGATGGTGGATGGTTTTACCCGGGCACCCAGTGTCTTCTTCCACCAATAATAGCTGGATAGCCGGCGTATGACCTAAGCTGTTAGTGTTATTTCAAACCACCAAAACAAGAACACAAACGAAGAGTAGGGCAGTTGTTCAGAGTCATGCATCGTTTGTTCGCAATTTGCTTCAAATGGCATCTCCTCCGATATGATTGGTCAATTTCAAACCACAAAAACACAAACGAAGAGTAGGGCAGTTGTTCAGAGCCATGCATCGCTTGTTCGCAATTTGCTTCAAATGGCATCTCCTTTGATATGATTGGTCAATTTCAAACCACCAAAACAAAAATGCAAACGAACAGTAGGGCAGTTGTTCAGAGTCATGCATCGCTTGTTTGCAATTTGCTTCAAATGGCATCTCCTCTGACATGATTGGTGAATTTTGCCAGCATCGCTATGACCAAGTCCGAGAGAGTCATTAAATTTTGGAGTAGTCGACCAAAAGGAAAAATGTCAAATATATTCTCCTCGGAACTATCTGCCTCAAATACACTTATATTTCATAGAAATGCTGATTGCTCTACAACAATAGTTAAGGGAAATAAGAAAGGGAATTTTCCCCATATAAGATAATACGGAAAACTGATAACAGCTGCTTGTCTAATTTGAAAATAACCTTACACAAATTAAGTTAACCTGTACCAACTGTCGCAATTTGGGTTGACTCTGTTAAGAAAATAGTTGGTGCGACTTAGTTTTCCTTACAGTGTTAGCAGTCTTCTTTGATATTGAAGAGGAAGAGTTAATACTATATACAGATATTATGACATTCCTCCCACTTCAACCAATTGTATTTGAAAACATTAATATTATTTGACGTGAACTGCTCTAATCAATTGTGTTCAACTTGGGTTGATGTGACAACACAACATGGCCTCAGTTTCATGTCTCATGTGTGAAAATGTTATTGAAGTCTTCTCTGACATCATTGAACGGTGTGTGTTTTACGTTTATTTACCGTCGCTACCGATTGCCCATATGAGCGACGCCGCCTGAAGAGATTAGTCATTTTAGATTTTTGGAGGCTAGTGCAATGATACAGACATACCGGTAGACTCATTCCAGAGTCTCCTCTGGTTCTTTTATGTGCACTGTGTAAAGCACCGACACGAGACCTCGGTTTAACGTCCCATCTGAAAGACTTAATTTTATTAGGGTCAGACGGGGGATCGAACCTGTGATACCTGGATTACCAGTCCCACACACTGGACAGAAGTTAATATCACACATTTGAAGTTTTCCTACTTCTTATTAAATATTTTAAATGTCTCACTTTCGAATGAGCATTGTCCCGTTGGATTCTAAAAATGGTTCCCATGTGTATTACGTTTGAGAACGATATTATCACCTTCTAATTAAACTATTTTATCACCAAAATAAAATTCCACATTGAGAACTCTTTGGTTTTCCTTCTTTCTATTAAATATTTTAAATGTCTCACTTTGGAATGTATTTTAGGCGAACTCCAAGGTATCAACTCTTATCATTTTATTAAAATGATTTACTTAGAAATGGTGTGAAGAAATACCCGAGAACTAACTGTATTATTTATACTGTACCTGTAGACGTATACACGCTGTTTGCATGAGATAGTAGATGTGTGCACTAACCACTTGGATCTTAATCAGAATTATACATGTATTAACTGTATTATCTTCTAATACTTACCCAGCTGGTGAGTAGGATCACTAGGATCATGCATGAGTGCTGATGTCATACCAGATTCTACTGTTCAGTGGAGGAAGTCACATGATACATGTAGGATCATGCATGAGTGCTGATGTCATACCAGATTCTACTGTTCAGTGGAGGAAGTCACATGATACATGTAGGATCATGCATGAGTGCTGATGTCATACCAGATTCTACTGTTCAGTGGAGGAAGTCACATGATACATGTAGGATCATGCATGAGTGCTGATGTCATACCAGATTCTACTGTTCAGTGGAGGAAGTCACATGATACATGTAGGATCATGCATGAGTGCTGATGTCATACCAGATTCTACTGTTCAGTGGAGGAAGTCACATGATACATGTAGGATCATGCATGAGTGCTGATGTCATACCAGATTCTACTGTTCAGTGGAGGAAGTCACATGATACATGTAGGATCATGCATGAGTGCTGATGTCATACCAGATTCTACTGTTCAGTGGAGGAAGTCACATGATACATGTAGGATCATGCATGAGTGCTGATGTCATACCAGATTCTACTGTTCAGTGGAGGAAGTCACATGATACATGTAGGATCATGCATGAGTGCTGATGTCATACCAGATTCTACTGTTCAGTGGAGGAAGTCACATGATACATGTAGGATCATGCATGAGTGCTGATGTCATACCAGATTCTACTGTTCAGTGGAGGAAGTCACATGATACATGTAGGATCATGCATGAGTGCTGATGTCATACCAGATTCTACTGTTCAGTGGAGGAAGTCACATGATACATGTAGGATCATACATGAGTGCTGATGTCATACCAGATTCTACTGTTCAGTGGAGGAAGTCACATGATACATGTAGGATCATGCATGAGTGCTGATGTCATACCAGATTCTACTGTTCAGTGGAGGAAGTCACATGATACATGTAGGATCATACATGAGTGCTGATGTCATACCAGATTCTACTGTTCAGTGGAGGAAGTCACATGATACATGTAGGATCATGCACGAGTGCTGATGTCATACCAGATTCTACTGTTCAGTGGAGGAAGTCACATGATACATGTAGGATCATACATGAGTGCTGATGTCATACCAGATTCTACTGTTCAGTGGAGGAAGTCACATGATACATGTAGGATCATGCACGAGTGCTGATGTCATACCAGATTCTACTGTTCAGTGGAGGAAGTCACATGATACATGTAGGATCATGCATGAGTGCTGATGTCATACCAGATTCTACTGTTCAGTGGAGGAAGTCACATGATACATGTAGGATCATGCATGAGTGCTGATGTCATACCAGATTCTACTGTTCAGTGGAGGAAGTCACATGATACATGTAGGATCATGCAGGAGTGCTGATGTCATACCAGATTCTACTGTTCAGTGGAGGAAGTCACATGATACATGTAGGATCATGCAGGAGTGCTGATGTCATACCAGATTCTACTGTTCAGTGGAGGAAGTCACATGATACATGTAGGATCATGCATGAGTGCTGATGTCATACCAGATTCTACTGTTCAGTGGAGGAAGTCACATGATACATGTAGGATCATGCATGAGTGCTGATGTCATACCAGATTCTACTGTTCAGTGGAGGAAGTCACATGATACATGTAGGATCATGCATGAGTGCTGATGTCATACCAGATTCTACTGTTCAGTGGAGGAAGTCACATGATACATGTAGGATCATGCATGAGTGCTGATGTCATACCAGATTCTACTGTTCAGTGGAGGAAGTCACATGATACATGTAGGATCATGCATGAGTGCTGATGTCATACCAGATTCTACTGTTCAGTGGAGGAAGTCACATGATACATGTAGGATCATGCATGAGTGCTGATGTCATACCAGATTCTACTGTTCAGTGGAGGAAGTCACATGATACATGTAGGATCATGCATGAGTGCTGATGTCATACCAGATTCTACTGTTCAGTGGAGGAAGTCACATGATACATGTAGGATCATGCATGAGTGCTGATGTCATACCAGATTCTACTGTTCAGTGGAGGAAGTCACATGATACATGTAGGATCATGCATGAGTGCTGATGTCATACCAGATTCTACTGTTCAGTGGAGGAAGTCACATGATACATGTAGGATCATGCATGAGTGCTGATGTCATACCAGATTCTACTGTTCAGTGGAGGAAGTCACATGATACATGTAGGATCATGCATGAGTGCTGATGTCATACCAGATTCTACTGTTCAGTGGAGGAAGTCACATGATACATGTAGGATCATGCATGAGTGCTGATGTCATACCAGATTCTACTGTTCAGTGGAGGAAGTCACATGATACATGTAGGATCATGCATGAGTGCTGATGTCATACCAGATTCTACTGTTCAGTGGAGGAAGTCACATGATACATGTAGGATCATGCATGAGTGCTGATGTCATACCAGATTCTACTGTTCAGTGGAGGAAGTCACATGATACATGTAGGATCATGCATGAGTGCTGATGTCATACCAGATTCTACTGTTCAGTGGAGGAAGTCACATGATACATGTAGGATCATGCATGAGTGCTGATGTCATACCAGATTCTACTGTTCAGTGGAGGAAGTCACATGATACATGTAGGATCATGCATGAGTGCTGATGTCATACCAGATTTTATGAAATCAGTTTTGGAATTTTGCTATTAACCCATTTCATTCTGGATACCGTTCAAACAGAGAACCAGATCAGCCGCCACGGAACGTGCTGTTTGTTATTCAGATGATCTTGCTAAGACATTTGGCTATGTAGCAAACAACATAGATCTTGATCACCACGACTGATCTGGATCTATGTTGTTTGCAAAAGCCTTTAAATGTATCCAGAATCAAATGGGTTAACCCTCTCAACACCACAGGCCTCTCAATAGGTTTACAAAAAGTGTGGATCCAGATGAGCCTGTTCGCGACGAGCCGTCTCATCAGGATCTGCACTTTTTGCCAGTAATATTACAAAAATTACCCATTTCGATAAATGAAATGGTCCAAATTTAATTTTCTTATTCATTTATTGGTCTGAAAATATATTGCACCAGTCCATGTCAGTTACTTGGTGTTGAATGGGTTAAGCAAGTCTTCTAGCAACTTATATTAATCACTTTCGTTGGCGCGGATGAATGCGTAAATGTGGTCAATCGTGTGGGAGGAACCGGAGTACCCGGGGAAAAACCCACCTGTCCGATCTGGCGACCACCGTGCCATCTCACATACTTCCCGGTCGATTTGTTTCTGTTGCAATATTTGGAAAATAATTATAGAATGTAATAGGAAATGATACTATATAGAAACTATGATTTTACTACAGAGGTGTACTTTCCTGTGTTCTGATTGGATGCTGCTTTAAACTTGGCTTATAAAATCCACCTTGACATTCATGATACATGTCCGATTAGGCTGTCCGATTAGCACAAGGCTGTCTGATTAGCGCAGTGGTTAGTCTGCTTGCTTCTCACAATGCAACCCGGGTTTGATCCTCGGACCGGGAAGTATGTGAGATGGTACGGTGGTTGCCAGATCGGACATGTGGGTTTTCTCCGGGTACTCCGATTTCCTCCCACACAAATGACCACATTTACGCTTTCATCTGCGCCAACGAGAGTGATTAATATAAGTTGTTAAAACTTGCTTCGCAATTGTTGTAAAATAAATAAAGCTTAAAAAAAAGGAAGAAAAAAAAAAGAAGATACACCTGACATTCAAGATACAAGTGTTGTTTCACACATGGGTTTTCAGCTTGTTTACATAAAATTGTTAGTTTAAACTTTATTTATTTTACAATGATTGCGAAGTTTTAACAACTTATATTAATCACTATCATTGGCGCAAAGTTTTAATTCCTTGTAAATATTACAATGGAACCCCGTCAAACTGGAACCCCTGTAAATTGGAAATACCTCCAAACTGTAAAATTTGTCCGATTCCGATATGTCCTATCTTTGGTCATTGTAAAGAATCGTCTGTCGAACGCAAACCCTCTGAATGCAAACCCTCCGAACGCAAACCCTCCGAACACAAACTCGACAAACACAAACCCTCCGGACGCAAACTCTCCGAACACAAACCCTCTGAACACAAACCCTCCGAACGCAAACCATCCGAATGTAAACCCTTCGAACACAAACCCTCCGAACACAACCCCTCCGAACTCAAACCCTCTTTTTCCGAATACCGGATGAATTTTCAGAACAATCTGTGCATATTTTTATAGCAAATAACCTCTGAAAACCAGATGACTGGAGTAAAAAATTCATTTCCAGTTTCTATTGCGTGTACTATGTTCACTACCTGACACCTGTGTTTATAGCCTACATATTGTGCTGTTTTGGTTCCCCAGGTAACTTCCCACCAAACCATTACCTGTGTTTATAGCCTACATATTGTGCTGTTTTGGTTCCCCAGGTAACTTCCCACCAAACCATTACCTGTGTTTATAACCTACATATTGTGTTTGGATTCCCCAGGTAACTTTCCACCAAACCATTACCTGTGTTTATAACCTACATATTGTGCTGTTTTGGTTCCCCAGGTAACTTCCCACCAAACCATTACCTGTGTTTATAACCTACATATTGTGCTGTTTTGGTTCCCCAGGTAACTTCCCACCAAACCATTACCTGTGTTTATAACCTACATATTGTGCTGTTTGGGTTCCCCAGGTAACTTCCCACCAAACCATTACCTGTGTTTATAACCTACATATTGTGCTGTTTGGGTTCCCCAGGTAACTTCCCACAAAAGCATTACCTGTGTTTATAACCTACATATTGTGCTGTTTTGGTTCCCCAGGTAACTTCCCACAAAAGCAT
Source organism: Archivesica marissinica (assembly GCA_014843695.1). Lineage (NCBI taxonomy): Eukaryota > Metazoa > Mollusca > Bivalvia > Venerida > Vesicomyidae > Archivesica > Archivesica marissinica. Next base: position 10,410,172 of record CM026403.1, read on the forward strand.
TACCTGTGTTTATAACCTACATATTGTGCTGTTTGGGTTCCCCAGGTAACTTCCCACCAAACCATTACCTGTGTTTATAACCTACATATTGTGCTGTTTTGGTTCCCCAGGTAACTTCCCACCAAACCATTACCTGTGTTTATAACCTACATATTGTGCTGTTTTGGTTATCCAGGTAACTTCCCACCAAACCATTACCTGTGTTTATAACCTACATATTGTGCTGTTTTGGTTATCCAGGTAACTTCCCACCAAACCATTACCTGTGTTTATAACCTACATATTGTGCTGTTTGGGTTCCCCAGGTAACTTGCCACCAAACCATTACCTGTGTTTATAACCTACATATTGTGCTGTGTGGGTTCCCCAGGTAACTTCCCACCAAACCATTACCTGTTTTTATAACCTACATATTGTGCTGTTTGGGTTCCCCAGGTAACTTCCCACCAAACCATTACCTGTGTTTATAACCTACATAGTGGGAGTCGTGATAGCGCAGTGGATGCGCGTTCGCTTCAGGTGTGAAAGGTCCGGAGTTCGAGCCCCACTGGAGCCGTTACGAGTGTGCCCTTAGGCAAGGCATTTAAATTCCACGTTGCCTCTTCTCTCTCCCTCGTGGCGATGGATTCCATCAGGAATGAGGCCTCGAGAGTGATTTATATAAGTTGAAATAACTTGTTTCGCAATCGAGCTAAAATAAATTTGTATAAACTAACCTACATATTGCGCTGTTTGGGTTCCCCAGGTAACTTCCCACCAAACCATTACCTGTGTTTATAACCTACATATTGTGCTGTTTTGGTTATCCAGGTAACTTCCCACCAAACCATTACCTGTGTTTATAACCTACATATTGTGCTGTTTTGGTTCCCCATGTAACTTCCCACCAAACCATTACCTGTGTTTATAACCTACATATTGTGCTGTTTTGGTTCCCCATGTAACTTCCCACCAAACCATTACCTGTGTTTATAACCTACATATTGTGCTGTTTTGGTTCCCCAGATAACTTCCCACCAAACCATTACATGTGTTTATAACCTACATATTGTGCTGTTTGGGTTCCCCAGGTAGCTTCCCACCAAACCATTACCTGTGTTTATAACCTACATATTGCGCTGTTTGGGTTCCCTAGGTAACTCGCACCAAACCATTACATGTGTTTATAACCTACATATTGCGCTGTTTGGGTTCCCTAGGTAACTCCCACCAAACCATTACCTGTGTTTATAACCTACATATTGCGCTGTTTTGGTTCCCCAGGTAACTTCCCACCAAACCATTACATGTGTTTATAACCTACATATTGTGCTGTTTGGGTTCCCCAGGTAGCTTCCCACCAAACCATTACCTGTGTTTATAACCTACATATTGTGCTGTTTGGGTTCCCTAGGTAACTCGCACCAAACCATTACATGTGTTTATAACCTACATATTGCGCTGTTTGGGTTCCCTACGTAACTCCCACCAAACCATTACATGTGTTTATAACCTACATATTGTGTTGTGGGTTCCCTAGGTAACTCCCACCAAACCATTACATGTGTTTATAACCTACATATTGTGTTGTGGGTTCCCTAGGTAACTCCCACCAAACCATTACCTGTGTTTATAACCTACATATTGTGCTGTTTGGGTTCCCACCAAACCATTACCTGTGTTTATAACCTACATATTGTGCTGTTTGGGTTCCCACCAAACCATTACCTGTGTTTATAACCTACATATTGTGCTGTTTGGGTTCCCACCAAACTATTACCTGTGTTTATAACCTACATATTGTGCTGTTTGGGTTCCCACCAAACCATTACCTATGTTTATAACCTACATATTGTGCTATTTAGGTTCCCCGGGTAGCTTCCCACCCAGTTAATCAACATCCAACTGTCCTGCCATGTTGACTTTATTACATCTTAGCTTGATTGTGAAACAATTTCTTATAACATTAGTTTAACCCTTAAAATGCTGAATAAATTGGAATGAATGTGCAAATAACATAGATCCAAATCAGCCGTGGTGTAGCGCTGCGTCTGATCAGGATCTATGTTTGTTATTCAGCCAAGACGTTAACTCCACTATCCGAATAGCAAACAGCATAGAGCCATCTGATCTGGCTGTATGCTGTTTGCAAAAGTTACTTTAGTCGTGATTAGCAGATTACGGGTTAAGCTGTCTTGAGACCTAATTCCTGATTGAAAGCATTGCCGCGAGAGAGGGAGGGGTAGAGGGAGGGGTAGAGGGAGGGGGAGAGGGAGGGGGAGAGAGGTTTTGTTGGGTATGGTTGAAGTGGCTGGAGGTTGGGTTTTCTGTTCTGAACTTTCATGTACGGTATAATATAAACAATATAAAGCTAGGGAGGAGTTACTTGTTATAAGAAAATTACCTTTGGACCAGTTCATTTATCAAAATGGGTAATTTTATCTAAAAATAGTAATAATTATTACTGGCAAAAAAGTGCAGATCCTGATGAGACGGCTCGTTACGAGCCGGCTCATCTGGATCTACACTTTTCATAAGCCTATTTAGAGGCCTGTGGGGTTGAAAGGGTTAACCCATTCAACCCCAAGTAACTGACATGGACTCGTGCATGATATTTTTAGATCAATAAATTAATAAGAAAATTACCTTTGGACCAGTTCATTTATCAAAATGGGTAATTTTATCTAAAAATAGTAATAATTATTACTGGCAAAAAAGTGCAGATCCTGATGAGACGGCTCGTTACGAGCCGGCTCATCTGGATCTACACTTTTCATAAGCCTATTTAGAGGCCTGTGGGGTTGAAAGGGTTAACCCATTCAACCCCAAGTAACTGACATGGACTCGTGCATGATATTTTTAGATCAATAAATTAATAAGAAAATTACCTTTGGACCAGTTCATTTATCAAAATGGGTAATTTTATCTAAAAATAGTAATAATTATTACTGGCAAAAAAGTGCAGATCCTGATGAGACGGCTCATCTGGATCTACACTTTTCATAAGCCTATTTAGAGGTCTGTGGGGTTGAAAGGGTTAACCCATTCAACCCCAAGTAACTGACATGGACTCGTGCATGATATTTTTAGATCAATAAATTAATAAGAAAATTACCTTTGGACCAGTTCATTTATCAAAATGGGTAATTTTATCTAAAAATAGTAATAATTATTACTGGCAAAAAAGTGCAGATCCTGATGAGACGGCTAGTTACGAACCGGCTCATCTGGATCTACACTTTTCATAAGCCTATTTAGAGGTCTGTGGGGTTGAAAGGGTTAACCCATTCAACCCCAAGTAACTGACATGGACTCGTGCATGATATTTTTAGATCAATAAATTAATAAGAAAATTACCTTTGGACCAGTTCATTTATCAAAATGGGTAATTTTATCTAAAAATAGTAATAATTATTACTGGCAAAAAAGTGCAGATCCTGATGAGACGGCTCATCTGGATCTACACTTTTCATAAGCCTATTTAGAGGCCTGTGGGGTTGAAAGGGTTAACCCATTCAACCCCAAGTAACTGACATGGACTCGTGCATGATATTTTTAGATCAATAAATTAATAAGAAAATTACCTTTGGACCAGTTCATTTATCAAAATGGGTAATTTTATCTAAAAATAGTAATAATTATTACTGGCAAAAAAGTGCAGATCCTGATGAGACGGCTCGTTACGAGCCGGCTCATCTGGATCTACACTTTTCATAAGCCTATTTAGAGGCCTGTGGGGTTGAAAGGGTTAACCCATTCAACCCCAAGTAACTGACATGGACTCGTGCATGATATTTTTAGATCAATAAATTAATAAGAAAATTACCTTTGGACCAGTTCATTTATCAAAATGGGTAATTTTATCTAAAAATAGTAATAATTATTACTGGCAAAAAAGTGCAGATCCTGATGAGACGGCTCGTTACGAGCCGGCTCATCTGGATCTACACTTTTCATAAGCCTATTTAGAGGCCTGTGGGGTTGAAAGGGTTAACCCATTCAACCCCAAGTAACTGACATGGACTCGTGCATGATATTTTTAGATCAATAAATTAATAAGAAAATTACATTTGGACCAGTTCATTTATCAAAATGGGTAATTTTATCTAAAAATAGTAATAATTATTACTGGCAAAAAAGTGCAGATCCTGATGAGACGGCTCGTTACGAGCCGGCTCATCTGGATCTACACTTTTCATAAGCCTATTTAGAGGTCTGTGGGGTTGAAAGGGTTAACCCATTCAACCCCAAGTAACTGACATGGACTCGTGCATGATATTTTTAGATCAATAAATTAATAAGAAAATTACCTTTGGACCAGTTCATTTATCAAAATGGGTAATTTTATCTAAATATAGTAATAATTATTACTGGCAAAAAAGTGCAGATCCTGATGAGACGGCTCGTTACGAGCCGGCTCATCTGGATCTACACTTTTTGTAAGTCTATTTAGAGGCATGTAGTGTTGAAAGGGTTAAATACTGATTAACTAGGCAGAAATATGAATGAACTTCGCTAATTTTATCTAATTTGGTAAATTTGGCAGGTCAATATGGTAATTTGCAGGTAATTGTGGAAACAATTACTATACCGAGTAAAATGTAATATTGATATTATGAAATTTTCAAATTTGTTTCCATTATGAGGTAAAGGCACAACACGATGGACAAATAAATTTAGAAATATCAACACGGTACCAAATTTGTGCGACTCTTCTGAAATAACACAAACAATTTAAGACAAAAGGGTCTTATGCACAGAACTTAGTGGCCTTTTATATTTAACAGTATTTAGTTTAAACTGTATTTATTAAGGTATACATTTTACAAGTACGTATATATATATATAATATACACAAACTACATAATGTAAGTATTGGATTGGAAAACAAGTTTTAACAACTTATATTAATTAACATATTTGGGCACAGTTTTAAATATTTTGATTAGTACCATTGAACTTCATCTTTGTTAACCCATTTCATCTCGAGACCTCATTCCTGATGGAAACCATCGCCACGAGGGAGAGAGAAGAGGCAACATGGAATTTAAATGCTTTTTTGCCTAAGGGTACTATCATAACGGCTCCAGCTGGGCTCGAACTCCGCACCTGAAGCGAATGCGCATCCACTTCGCTATCACAACTGGATACCAAATACTGTTTGAACGGTATCCAGAATGAAATGGGTTAACAACGTGAATCTTAGTTTAAGCTTGACTTTGCAACATTACATTATGGTGATGACAAGGACATTGAAGTGGATTTCTTTCGTATTCATGAGTAGCTCCTCATATGTCAGGGTTCCCGTTGTCGATCGCCAATGTCAATTGCGACAAAAAACAAATTTATTTTTGGGGCCCATGTTTTGTCAAATATATGGCTTCAAATATTTATTTGTGAACTATATGGCTCTTAGTTGGCTCTAAGTTTTTTTTAATTGGCTCCAATGTTTTTCAATTGGCGACAGAAGTGGCGCAGACAAACATTCAGACAGAGGGAAACCTGCATGTTAATACCAATAATAAGAAAAGAAGCATCTTGTTTATTATGTGTTGTATATATTAACCACCGAATTATTGGTCATTTATTCAGCGTTGTTTGTTTTTTATACTTTTTATCCTATTTAAACGTATTTAGAAAGATTTTTAAACATAGATTTAAAGAAATCGTCAAAACGCGCTACCTCTCATGTACAGGCCATCAAAGAAAGAAGCGATATATTCATCCGTTTAAATAGTGAGCAAAGTAGCAGGACTATTTTATGCGCGTAGGCCTGTCTTTGCGAGAGGTAAAAAGGTTTAATCTCTTAGGCGATTAAACCCAGCTTTGTTCTTGTAAACCAATATTTCCAATTGTATCATACCGTATGTGCTGTTTCAAATTTATTTCTTTTCATAACTTGACAGGAAGTGGATAGTGATGATGAGTGGCAGGGTTTGATTGACGTCACTGACCAGGATGGTGAACCGGAATATGCTCTGAAATTGTTGACCGACAAAAAGTTTTTGGCGAAGCTCAATCAAAGGATAGAGCAGAGTTCAGCACAAGTTCTTGATGGGATGTTAGAGGGAGCTGCAAGGTTGAGAACAGTTCTCCGAGTTGTCACCAATCTTGTTACATTGAAATGGTATTTTACAATTTCTTCAAAGTTTAACGCTAGTAAATCATGGGACATTTATAATGGTGCAATTTATCCAGAAGAAACTTTGACCTTTTGTCTCCGTCTGTCTCAATACTGTGATCTTTATCATACTCTTGTCACTAGTGCGTCACATTGATGTATAAACTTTGACCGTGAACATTTTCTAGGTCACTCACTTGTCATTCGATGTTCTTGTTTGTAAGCGTAACTATTAGTTAGAAATCAAACAAATGGCAGTAAAACTAGATAACTCGGCATACTAGTCAAATTCAGCACAAATAACATTTATAGGACATGCTCCATCTTGTTTTTATACAAATTTACTTTAGCTCAATTGTGAAACAAGTTATTACAACTTATATTAATCACTCTCAAGACCTCATTCCTGATGGAATCCATCTCCACGAGGGAGAGAGAAGAGGCAACGTGGAATTTAAATGCCTTGCCAAAGGGCACAATTGTAACGTCTCCAGCGCGGCTCAAACTCCAGACCTTTCGCCACTGAAGCGACTGCGCATCCACTGCGCTATCACGACTTCCGTGCAGTTCTCCGAATTGTCACCAATCTTGTTACATTGAAATGGTATTTTACAATTTCTTCAAAGTTTAACACTAGTAAATCATGTAAATCTGTTCTTGTTTTCACATGTGCTTTGAACTTGTAAGTTTCTGATCTTGTTCCGTCTATTATTTCTCAACCAAACTTTCAGTGTTTCCTTACTTTTATTCTAGCATTGTTTCTGTTTTGTAGTGATGTTGAGTTGATAATAAATGCAATAAAAGCTGTGAATCTTCCGATGATGCCACTCAAGTTGTTAGGAGATATTATGGACAAATCAAAAGTTAAACAGGTATGTTTAAATTTCATATATTTATGTGTGTCCAACTTCATTCACATAACTTGTTTGGACAAATGTTTTTGCAGGCCTTTTGATTGGCCTCTGTAGAGTGCAGATCAGTGTTAGCATTCTGATTGGCTGCGGCAGAATACAGGTCAGTGTTGAGCATTGTGATTGACTGCAGCAGAATACAGGTCAGTGTTGAGCATTGTGATTGGCTGTGGCAGAATACAGGTCAGTGTTGAGCATTCTGATTGGATGCAGCACAATACAGGTCAGTGTTGAGCATTCTGATTGGATGCGGCAGAATACAGGTCAGTGTTGAGCATTCTGATTGGATGCGGCAGAATACAGGTCAGTGTTGAGCATTCAGATTGAATGATGCAAAGTGCAGTTCAGAGTCGAAAGTGATGATTGGGTGTAACATGGTACATTTCAGTGACGAGCTTTCTGATTGGTTGTAGCAAATATTTTGAGTGTCCTGGTTGGTGCTGCAAATTGAACGTTCTAAAGCAACACCATCCCTTTTTACCAGATTTGATGTTTTTAAGCATTTTATCAAGAATCATTATCAGACAAAAATGTTATTTTACTGATATCAATATTGTTGTAACTAACTGAAAGTCCTGATAGCGCAGTGGTATGGCATTTGCTTCAGGTACAAAAGGCCCCGAGTTTGTGCCCAGCTGTAGCCGTTATGATTGTGCCCTTAGGCAAGGCATTTAAATTCCACATTGCCTCTTCTCTCACCCTTCTGGCGATGGATTACATCAGGAATGAGGTCTCGAGAGTGATTAATATAAGTTGCAATAACTTGTTTAGTTTATACACATTTATTTTAGCTCGATTGCGAAACAAGTTCTTACAACTTATATTAATCATTCTCGAGACCTCATTCCTGATGGAATCCATCTCCACGAGGGAGAGAGAAGAGGCAACATGGAATTTAAATGCCTTGCTTAAGGGCACAATCGTAACGGCTCCAGTGGGGCTTGAACTCCGGACATTTCACACCTGAAGCGAACGCGCATCCACTGTACTATTACAACTTCCACAATAACTTGTTTCGCAATCGAGTTCAGATAAATTTGTATAAACAAACAGAAAACTATGTTTATAATAATAATTATGATTAATAATGTGCCTTATAGTGTGTTTTATATTCACAGCAACCCTGGTGCCAACAGATACTTGTAGATCTTGTGATTGCTCTGAATGCTTACTTTGTGTGTTTTATATTCACAGCAACCCTGGTGCCAACAGATACTTGTAGATCTTGTGATTGCCCTGAATGCTTACTTTGTGTGTTTTATATTCACAGCAACCCTGGTGCCAACAGATACTTGTAGATCTTGTGATTGCCCTGAATGCTTACTTTGTGTGTTTTATATTCACAGCAACTCTGGTGCCAACAGATACTTGTAGATCTTGTGATTGCTCTGAATGCTTACTTTGTGTGTTTTATATTCACAGCAACCCTGGTGCCAACAGATACTTGTAGATCTTGTGATTGCCCTGAATGCTTACTTTGTGTGTTTTATATTCACAGCAACCCTGGTGTTTGTTTTGTGTTGTTGTGTTTTGTGTGTTTTTATTCAAGCAACCCTGGTGCCAACAGATACTTGTAGATCTTGTGATTGCTCTGAATGCTTACTTTGTGTGTTTTATATTCACAGCAACCCTGGTGCCAACAGATACTTGTAGATCTTGTGATTGCTCTGAATGCTTACTTTGTGTGTTTTATATTCACAGCAACTCTGGTGCCAACAGATACTTGTAGATCTTGTGATTGCTCTGAATGCTTACTTTGTGTGTTTTATATTCACAGCAACCCTGGTGCCAACAGATACTTGTAGATCTTGTGATTGCCCTGAATGCTTACTTTGTGTGTTTTATATTCACAGCAACTCTGGTGCCAACAGATACTTGTAGATCTTGTGATTGCTCTGAATGCTTACTTTGTGTGTTTTATATTCACAGCAACCCTGGTGCCAACAGATACTTGTAGATCTTGTGATTGCTCTGAATGCTTACTTTGTGTGTTTTATATTCACAGCAACCCTGGTGCCAACAGATACTTGTAGATCTTGTGATTGCTCTGAATGCTTACTTTGTGTGTTTTATATTCACAGCAACTCTGGTGCCAACAGATACTTGTAGATCTTGTGATTGCTCTGAATGCTTACTTTGTGTGTTTTATATTCACAGCAACCCTGGTGCCAACAGATACTTGTAGATCTTGTGATTGCTCTGAATGCTTACTTTGTGTGTTTTATATTCACAGCAACCCTGGTGCCAACAGATACTTGTAGATCTTGTGATTGCTCTGAATGCTTACTTTGTGTGTTTTATATTCACAGCAACCCTGGTGCCAACAGATACTTGTAGATCTTGTGATTGCCCTGAATGCTTACTTTGTGTGTTTTATATTCACAGCAACTCTGGTGCCAACAGATACTTGTAGATCTTGTGATTGCTCTGAATGCTTACTTTGTGTGTTTTATATTCACAGCAACCCTGGTGCCAACATATACTTGTAGATCTTGTGATTGCTCTGAATGCTTACTTTGTGTGTTTTATATTCACAGCAACCCTGGTGCCAACAGATACTTGTAGATCTTGTGATTGCTCTGAATGCTTACTTTGTGTGTTTTATATTCACAGCAACCCTGGTGCCAACAGATACTTGTAGATCTTGTGATTGCCCTGAATGCTTACTTTGTGTGTTTTATATTCACAGCAACTCTGGTGCCAACAGATACTTGTAGATCTTGTGATTGCTCTGAATGCTTACTTTGTGTGTTTTATATTCACAGCAACTCTGGTGCCAACAGATACTTGTAGATCTTGTGATTGTTCTGAATGCTTACTTTGTGTGTTTTATATTCACAGCAACCGTGGTGCCAACAGATACTTGTAGATCTTGTGATTGCCCTGAATGCTTACTTTGTGTGTTTTATATTCACAGCAACTCTGGTGCCAACAGATACTTGTAGATCTTGTGATTGCTCTGAATGCTTACTTTGTGTGTTTTATATTCACAGCAACTCTGGTGCCAACAGATACTTGTAGATCTTGTGATTGCTCTGAATGCTTACTTTGTGTGTTTTATATTCACAGCAACCCTGGTGTCAACAGACACTTGTAGATCTTGTGATTGCCCTGAATGCTTACTTTGTGTGTTTTATATTCACAGCAACCCTGGTGCCAACAGATACTTGTAGATCTTGTGATTGCTCTGAATGCTTACTTTGTGTGTTTTATATTCACAGCAACCCTGGTGCCAACAGATACTTGTAGATCTTGTGATTGCCCTGAATGCTTACTTTGCCAGCGAAGTCAGCTGGACAGTAAATATAGATAAACAAGTGTAAGACTTTGATTATATCTATCGTTATGTATTGTTATATCTATCGTTATGTATTGTTATATCTATCATTATGTATTGTTATATCTATCATTATGCATTGTTATATCTATCGTTATGTATTGTTATATCTATCGTTATGTATTGTTATATCTATCGTTATGTATTGTTATATCTATCGTTATGATTTGTTATGTATTGTTATATCTATCGTTATGTATTGTTATATATATTGTTATGTATTGTTATATCTATCGTTATGTATTGTTATATCTATCGTTATGTATTGTTATATCTATCGTTATGTATTGTTATATCTATCGTTATGTATTGTTATATCTATCATTATGATTTGTTATATCTATCGTTATGTATTGTTATATCTATCATTATGTATTGTTATATCTATCGTTATGTATTGTTATATCTATCGTTATGTATTGTTATATCTATCGTTATGATTTGTTATATCTATCGTTATGTATTGTTATATCTATCGTTATGTATTGTTATATCTATCATTATGTATTGTTATATCTATTGTTATGTATTGTTATATCTATTGTTATGTATTGTTATATCTATCATTATGATTTGTTATATCTATCGTTATGTATTGTTATATCTATCATTATGTATTGTTATATCTATCATTATGTATTGTTATATCTATCGTTATGTATTGTTATATCTATCGTTATGATTTGTTATATCTATCGAAATGATTTGTTATATCTATCGTTATGTATTGTTATATCTATCGTTATTTGTTATATCTATCGTTATGTATTGTTATATCTATCGTTATTTGTTATATCTATCGCTATGTATTGTTATATCTATCGTTATTTGTTATATCTATCGTTATGTATTGTTATATCTATCGTTATGTATTGTTATATCTATTGTTATGATTTGTTATATCTATCGTTATGTATTGTTATATCTATTGTTATGATTTGTTATATCTATCGTTATGTATTGTTATATCTATCATTATGATTTGTTATATCTATCGTTATGATTTGTTATATCTATCGAAATGATTTGTTATATCAATCGTTATGATTTGTTATATCTATTGTTATGTATTGTTATATCTATCATTATGTATTGTTATATCTATCATTATGATTTGTTATATCTATCGTTATGTATTGTTATATCTATTGATATGATTTGTTATATCTATCATTATGTATTGTTATATCTATCGTTATGTATTGTTATATCTATTGATATGATTTGTTATATCTATTGTTATGTATTGTTATATCTATCGTTATGTATTGTTATATCTATCATTATGATTTGTTATATCTATCGTTATGTATTGTTATATCTATTGATATGATTTGTTATATCTATCATTATGTATTGTTATATCTATCGTTATGTATTGTTATATCTATTGATATGATTTGTTATATCTATTGTTATGTATTGTTATATCTATCGTTATGTATTGTTATATCTATCATTATGATTTGTTATATCTATCGTTATGTATTGTTATATCTATTGATATGATTTGTTATATCTATCGTTATGTATTGTTATATCTATCGTTATGTATTGTTATATCTATTGATATGATTTGTTATATCTATCGTTATGATTTGTTATATCTATCATTATGATTTGTTATATCTATCGTTATGTATTGTTATATCTATCGTTATGTATTGTTATATCTATCATTATGATTTGTTATATCTATCGTTATGTATTGTTATATCTATCATTATGTATTGTTATATCTATTGATATGATTTGTTATATCTATCGTTATGATTTGTTATATCTATTGTTATGTATTGTTATATCTATCATTATGTATTGTTATATCTATCATTATGATTTGTTATATCTATCGTTATGTATTGTTATATCTATTGATATGATTTGTTATATCTATCATTATGTATTGTTATATCTATCGTTATGTATTGTTATATCTATTGATATGATTTGTTATATCTATTTTGTTTGTTTTTTGTTTGTGTTTTTTTGTTGTTTGTTTTTTTGTTTGTTTGTTTTTTGTTTGTTGTTTTTTTTTGTTTGTTTTGTTTGTTTTTTTTTTGTTGTTTGTTTTTTGTTTGTTTGTTTTTGTTTGTTTGTTTTTGTTATGTATTGTTATATCTATCATTATGTATTGTTATATCTATCATTATGTATTGTTATATCTATCGTTATGTATTGTTATATCTATTGATATGATTTGTTATATCTATCGTTATGTATTGTTATATCTATCGTTATGTATTGTTATATCTATCGTTATGTATTGTTATATCTATTGATATGATTTGTTATATCTATCGTTATGTATTGTTATATCTATCGTTATGATTTGTTATATCTATCGTTATGTATTGTTATATCTATCGTTATGTATTGTTATATCTATCGTTATGTATTGTTATATCTATTGATATGATTTGTTATATCTATCGTTATGTATTGTTATATCTATTGATATGATTTGTTATATCTATCGTTATTTGTTATATCTATCGTTATGATTTGTTATATCTATTGATTTGATTTGTTATATCTATTGATTTGATTTGTTATATCTATCGTTATGATTTGTTATATCTATCGTTATGATTTGTTATATCTATCGTTATTTGTTATATCTATCGTTATTTGTTATATCTATCGTTATGATTTGTTATAACTGTTGATATGTCCTGCATAGAGAATACATTCAAGCATGCATGCCTCATTAGAGCTATTGCAAGGTCTATTGGATGCTTAGCATAGATGTTTGATTTTGGGGTTTAAAGTCGTACCAACAGCTTAGGGTATATGGCGACTTCATGGAAGAAAACCCCTGGTGCCCCTCGACTTCATGGAAGAAAACCCCTGGTGCCCCTCGACTTCATGGAAGAAAACCCATGGTGCCCCTCCGAGCAGAATAATGAGAAACATTAGTCAGTTACTGCCCCTGAATACTCCTAATAGTAGATTGGTCCTCTTAATTGGTTACCTCTGTTTTTATCGTTGTTTCCTTTGCACCACATGTTTTCCATTCTTATCCGTATTCGCGTCTTATAAATATCAAATTATTAAATCTCGACAGATATCCGTTAGAATGTCCAATGGATACCTTACTGTAAAAATTGGTTCAATTAATTAACACGATTTTGATAAAATTACATTTATCCTAACGCAACATCTGTTTAGACGACAACAGTAAAAACAAAGGATTCCAACTAAAAGGACCAATATACATTTAGGGATAAATCTGACTTTATCCATCAAGGGAGGTAATAGAAAAACCAGTAATGTTCAGCTGCAAGATAGGTGTTGCTAATATAGCCTCTATCTGTCTGTGTTGTTAAAAATAGTTTTAACCTTTTCTGCCTCTTATAAAGATAAACCTCCAGCAACCGACAATCTGCTCTGTGAAATGTAAACATAACTCCATGGAATGTTCACAAACATTGTGCATCTTACTTAGCTCTGCCTCCCAGGAAAATTCTAATTTGAATTAGCTGTCCGACAAGGATTAATATTTTCTCAACGTTATTATTGCAACTAATGAACAAGCAAGATTTTTTAAATGATTTGCATAAAAAATACAATGTACATTTTGTGCCAATTCTCAAAAAAATGATTATTGTTTTATCATGATTTTGTAAAAAGGGGTCCCCTGACATGTATGAAATTAGAGAAAAGCGCCATCTGGTGCCATTTTATATTCCATTTACTCCTTTAGCCCTTTCCTTCATAGAGATTTAGGTTAATTTACTATTATATCTCCATACAAACGACAGCCATTTAACCATTTCCTTCATAGAGATTTAGGTTAATTTACTATTATATCTCCATACAAACGACAGCCATTTAACCATTTCCTTCATAGAGATTTAGGTTAATTTACTATTATATCTCCATACAAACGACAGCCATTTAGCTATCATGCATTGGATAAGTAGTCACCATATCTATCCCACCTCCATAGATACTACTGGGAATACATAGAGATTTAGGTTCATATACTATTATATCTCCATACAAACGACAGCTATTTAGCTATCATGCAGTGGATAAGTAGTCGCCATATCTATCCCACCTCCATAGATATTACTGGGGCTACATGAGATTTAGGTTAATATACTATTATATCTCCATACAAACGACAGCCATTTAGCTATCATGCAGTGGATAAGTAGTGACCATATCTATCCCACCTCCATAGATATTACTGGGACTGCATGAGATTTAGGTTAATATACTATTATATCTCCATACAAACGACAGCCATTTAGCTATCATGCAGTGGATAAGTAGTCACCATATCTATCCCACCTCCATAGAGATTTAGGTTAATATACTATTATATCTCCATACAAACGACAGCCATTTAGCTATCATTCAGTGGATAAGTAGTCGCCATATCTATCCCACCTCCATAGATATTACTGGGACTACATAGAGATTTAGGTTAATATACTATTATATCTCCATACAAACGACAGCCATTTAGCTATCATGCAGTGGATAAGTAGTCGTCATATCTATCCCACCTCCATAGATATTACTGGGACTTCATGAGATTTAGGTTAATATACTATTATATCTCCATACAAACGACATCCATTTAGCTATCATGCAGTGGATAAGTAGTCGCCATATCTATCCCACCTCCATAGATATTTCTGGGACTACATAGAGATTTAGGTTAATATACTATTATATCTCCATACAAACGACATCCATTTAGCTATCATGCAGTGGATAAGTAGTCGCCATATCTATCCCACCTCCATAGATATTACTGGGACTACATAGAGATTTAGGTTAATATACTATTATATCTCCATACAAACGACATCCATTTAGCTATCATGCAGTGGATAAGTAGTCGCCATATCTATCCCACCTCCATAGATATTACTGGGACTACATGAGATTCTGACCTTTATTATGGACATTGGTTTGGCTACTACTTTGTCAGTGTATGTCGTATTGGTATTAGCGTCAAGAAGTGCTTCTATGAGGGAAAGTGTTAAGTATTGCTATTATGAACAAACCCTTTGCTATTACTTTGATATAAATTTGTGTTCAGTATACAGTAAAACCTGCTTAGCACAGGTGGCTGATTAATAGAGGTCAAATGTATAATAAAACAACACTTTGGAAATCTGGAAATTGGCTGCTTAATACAGGTTGACTGCTTAATAGAGGTGACCACTAACACAGGTTTGACTGTATTACAATATTTTATAAACCAAGTACTACCTAACATATTCACTTGTATTTGGTATTCAGAGCCAGTCAGTTCCTGGAAGCGATGGGACTGTTTATGTCGTTGTTGCCAAAGCTGATGAAACAACAAGTAGATGAGGATCTGAGACTGCGAGAACAATCTATACTGGTAAGATGATATATACTGCGTGTGGCACTATTTTCAAACTCTGAAGACCAAGAGAGGCACCTCTGATTTTAAATGGGGGGGGGGAGTATGTGAGATGGTACGGTGGTCGCCAGATCGGACAGGTGGGTGTTCTCCGGGTACTCCGGTTTCCTCCCACACGAATGACTACATTTATGCTTTCATCCGCGCCAACGAGAGTGATTAATATAAGTTGTTAAAACTTGCTTCGCAATCGTTGTAAAATTAATAAAGTTTTTAAAAAAATGGGGGGGGGGATGTTGTTTAGAATAAAAAAGTCAGTTTTTAAGGGTGACTTTGTATTTTAGTGAATCCGTTGCTCATCTTGTATAAATTTGTCTGAAAGGGAACATACTCCTGCGATGAGGGATACTTCACATGTTTGTTTGAGGGAAGTTTAAGTGTTTACAGATTCTGTGGAGGAAAACCGAAATTTAGACAGGGATGATTCGGTTACTGGCACCCCTGGCAAAAGTCTCTCACCTATAAAGCAGAAAGAGTGCAAAGATCAGCCGCACGCTATGTCTGCAATGACTATAACTATGCAAGCAGTGTAACAAAAATGATTAGCTCCCTGAACTGGCAAACACTTGAATATCGACGCATACAATCATCAGTAATATACCTATAGAAAATCAAAAATAATTTGGTATGCGCCGACCACAACCACCTAACACACACAAGGAACCTGAACTACTTAATTCCTCAGTCCCGAACCCAATACCATATAAACTCTTTTTCCCCCCGAACAATACGTCTCTGGAATGGCCTCCCCTACTATGTACAGTCCAGCCCCAGCTTAACCATTTTTTGCTGAGCTGTTGGCCACGGTACCACTAATGTAACATGATGTCTGTTTTAAACCTTAGCATGTAGTTCTTTTAACACTCTATCTCAGTAATTGAGATGTTTAACCACTGTCCCTGACAAGTGCCTCCCTGTCATACTCACGTCTGAGTGTTGGGAGTATTGTGTAGATAGTAGATAGATAAACATGTTTATGTTTTTGTGCTTGTATCTACATATACAAACCTACCGGAATGCCTGGTCTGTTTTAGTAGAATAATATACATGGATTACAATACAAATTAATATACTTTGTAAATGACAAGATACTGTATTAGTTTATACAAATTTATTTTAGCTTGATTGCGAAACAAGTTCTTACAACTTATATTAATCGACTTCCACTCTATTCAGAATGTTAGTGTCAAGTTGGTAGAGTGACCGAAGTTGAAATAATGTTTTAGCAAATATTGAATTGGCTCTGCTAAGTTTGATAAAAAGTAGAATGCCTATTGTTTGACATTGCAAGTGTATTACAAAAGATAATTTTATAACAAATTGCTATGTGATCAATATCCTCCCACTATCTGGTATTATAAAAACAAAATAACTTATCCAGTGACTGATGTGTACCAAGTTCCATTGTATCGTGATCAATTTTCT
Source organism: Archivesica marissinica (assembly GCA_014843695.1). Taxonomy (NCBI): domain Eukaryota; kingdom Metazoa; phylum Mollusca; class Bivalvia; order Venerida; family Vesicomyidae; genus Archivesica; species Archivesica marissinica. The sequence goes on from CM026403.1 coordinate 10,427,355, forward strand.
AGGTTGATTTTGTCTGTTTAGATGGGAACACTTCTTCCTGTTGGGTTGAGACAATTGTGTCACTATATTACTATCCATACTCACTTATAAGGCGATCTCACATATAAGACGACACCCATACTTTTGTCCTGATAGATGTGGGTTTTGGCATGCACTCGCATATAAGACGACCCCCCTACTTTTGTCCTGTAATCTGTGGGTTTTGGCATGCACTCGCATATAAGACGACCCCCCTACTTTTGTCCTGTAATCTGTGGGTTTTGGCATGCACTCGCATATAAGACGACCCCCCTACTTTTGTCCTGTAATCTGTGGGTTTTGGCATGCACTCACATATAAGATGACACCCCTACTTTTGTCCTGTAATCTGTGGGTTTTGGCATGCACTCGCATATAAGACGACCCCCCTACTTTTGTCCTGTAATCTGTGGGTTTTGGCATGCACTCACATATAAGATGACACCCCTACTTTTGTCCTGTAATCTGTGGGTTTTGGCATGCACTCACATATAAGATGACACCCCTACTTTTGTCCTGTAATCTGTGGGTTTTGGCATGCACTCACATATAAGACGACCCCCCTACTTTTGTCCTGTAATCTGTGGGTTTTGGCATGCACTCACATATAAGATGACACCCCTACTTTTGTCCTGTAATCTGTGGGTTTTGGCATGCACTCGCATATAAGACGACCCCCCTACTTTTGTCCTGTAATCTGTGGGTTTTGGCATGCACTCGCATATAAGACGACCCCCCTACTTTTGTCCTGTAATCTGTGGGTTTTGGCATGCACTCACATATAAGATGACACCCCTACTTTTGTCCTGTAATCTGTGGGTTTTGGCATGCACTCGCACATAAGACGGGTTTATAACATGGTCACCAGTTTGGTCAGTGCAAGTAGAAGAAATGTTCAGTATCAGAGTGCTTTCTTTTCTACAACGTATTAATGAATGGATACCATTTAACACATTTAAAAAACATTTTTTTTAACACTCACTTATTATTATTATACCATTCTTATTGAGCGACCTTATCATATAAAAATTACACGTTCAAAAGCGCTTTACATAAACATGTAACATAACACACAAAGTGCTTTACATAAACATGTAACATAACACACAAAGTGCTTTACATAAACATGTAACATAACACACAAAGTGCTTTACATAAACATGTAACATAACACACAAAGTGCTTTACATAAACATGTAACATAACACACAAAGTGCTTTACATAAACATGTAACATAACACACAAAGCGCTTTACATAAACATGTAACATAACACACAAAGCGCTTTACATAAACATGTAACATAACACACAAAGCGCTTTACATAAACATGTAACATAACACACATATAACAATAAAAATCAAAAGATTACAAAATGTACAATACAGGGTTAAAAGCATGTGATAAAAGTACGGAAAAAATTATATAATTTCGATATTTACATGTTTTAAATAGTACACTTAAACTGATGAGGAACCTACTTAAAATATGGATTGTACATTAGACACACAACATAAAAAATTTATTGATTAAAACTACAACATATAAACCATATGATACAAACTTTAAGAAATTGTATTTCTTTCTCTAGAAACTTATAACATGGGAAACCACTTTGAGGCCATAATCTTATAAGACGGGAAACCACTTTGAGGCCATAATCTTATAAGACTGAAAACCACTTTGAGGCCATAATCTTATAAGACGGGAAACCACGTTGAGGCCATAATCTTATAAGACGGGAAACCACTTTGAGGCCATAATCTTATAAGACGGGAAACCACTTTGAGGCCATACTCTTATAAGACGGGAAACCATTTTGAGGCCATAATCTTATAAGACGGGAAACCACTTTGAGGCCATAAACTTATAAGATGGGAAACCACTTTGAGGCCATAAACTTATAAGACGGGAAACCACTTTGAGGCCATAATCTTATTAGACAGGAAACCACTTTGAGGCCATAATCTTATAATTAAGACGGAAACCACTTGAGGCCATAATCTTATAAGACTGAAAACCACTTTGAGGCCATAATCTTATAAGACGGGAAACCACTTTGAGGCCATAATCTTATAAGACGGGAAACCACTTTGAGGCCATAATCTTATAAGACGGGAAACCACTTTGAGGCCATACTCTTATAAGACGGGAAACCATTTTGAGGCCATAATCTTATAAGACGGGAAACCACTTTGAGGCCATAAACTTATAAGATGGGAAACCACTTTGAGGCCATAAACTTATAAGACGGGAAACCACTTTGAGGCCATAATCTTATTAGACAGGAAACCACTTGAGCCATAATCTTAATTAAGACGGAAACCACTTGAGGCCATAATCTTATAAGACGGAAAACCACTTTGAGGCCATAATCTTATAAGACGGGAAACCACTTTGAGGCCATAATCTTATAAGACGGGAAACCACTTTGAGGCCATAATCTTATAAGACGGGAAACCACTTTGAGGCCATAATCTTATAAGACGGGAAACCACTGAGGCCATAAACTTATAAGACGGGAAACCACTTTGAGGCCATAAACTTATAAGACGGGAAACCATTTTGAGGCCATAATCTGGTTGTAAAACTCGTCTTATAAACGAGTATGGATTGTAGATGTAAGCCATCTCGTCAAGTAGGAAACTTTCTCCGACTTATAATTACTCAAACCTCTCTCCCTATTCTCCCTAGCAGACCTAGATTGACCGTAGATGAACTAGATGAGAACCGTACAAAGTGTTGTACTATACCTATACTGCATGTATTTCAGTGTGCCATATACACATGTGAGGCCATGGAGAGGGACAAAATGAAGCTGGCTGACCAGTATTTTATGATGCTCTCGAGTAAATACACGACTGCTCTCGACTCGTTGATGGCAGCCACTCTCCCGGACCCTGCAATACTACATAAACTTACAGGTAATATTATTTCATTATGCCCTCTAGTAAATACACGACTGCTCTCGACTCGTTGATGGCAGCCACTCTCCCGGACCCTGCAATACTACATAAACTTACAGGTAATATTATTTCATTATGCCCTCTAGTAAATACACGACTGCTCTCGACTCGTTGATGGCAGCCACTCTCCCGGACCCTGCAATACTACATAAACTTACAGGTAATATTATTTCATTATGCCCTCTAGTAAATACACGACTGCTCTCGACTCGTTGATGGCAGCCACTCTCCCGGACCCTGCAATACTACATAAACTTACAGGTAATATTATTTCATTATGCCCTCTAGTAAATACACGACTGCTCTCGACTCGTTGATGGCAGCCACTCTCCCGGACCCTGCAATACTACATAAACTTACAGGTAATATTATTTCATTATGCCCTCTAGTAAATACACGACTGCTCTCGACTCGTTGATGGCAGCCACTCTCCCGGACCCTGCAATACTACATAAACTTACAGGTAATATTATTTCATTATGCCCTCTAGTAAATACACGACTGCTCTCGACTCGTTGATGGCAGCCACTCTCCCGGACCCTGCAATACTACATAAACTTACAGGTAATATTATTTCATTATGCCCTCTAGTAAATACACGACTGCTCTCGACTCGTTGATGGCAGCCACTCTCCCGGACCCTGCAATACTACATAAACTTACAGGTAATATTATTTTATTATGCCCTCTAGTAAATACACGACTGCTCTCGACTCGTTGATGGCAGCCACTCTCCCGGACCCTACAATACTACATAAACTTACAGGTAATATTATTTCATTATGCCCTCTAGTAAATACACTGCTGCCCTCGACTCGTTGATGGCAGCCACTCTCCCGGACCCTGCAATACTACATGAACTTACAGGTAATATTATTTCATTATGCCCTCTAGTAAATACACGGCTGCCCTCGACTGTTTGATGACAGCCACTTTGATATCACGTTTCTCTGGTTTGATATATCGCGTTTTTTCTGGTTTGATATATCACGTTTTCTCTGGTTTGATATATCACGTTTTCTCTGGTTTGATATATCACGTTTTCTCTGGTTTGATATATCACGTTTTCTCTGGTTTGATATATCACGTTTTCTCTGGTTTGATACAGATATTGTTCCCATATTTTACCAGCTCCTGAAAATAATGCATGTGCATTCAGTGCTAGTTTGTTTACTTCCTGTAGCATCTCTGTGTGTCAGATTTGACAGATAACAGATATTTTTAGTTTTGTGGTAATATTTCAATGGTTTTAGTTTTTATATACTTGCAGAGTTAGCGGAAGGTAATGAGGAGTTAGCCATCGACAGGCACGAGAACCTGACCCAGCTGAGCCTGTCATGCCTGGCCACTATGCTTAATATACCGCTGGAGATGGACACGGGGGCCGACGGGAGGAGGAAGGTAAGCAATGGACACTGATATTCCTGATGCCACATGAATTTTTATTTATTTGTAGAAGGAAGAGTTGGTTTGTAGTATTTCCATTTTTATTTTGTGCAGAATATTTTCTGTTTAGAAATTGCTCATTTCTAGTTTACGATTTAGTAATGTGTTACATTTACAGGCTTTAGTTTCAATTATTTCCAGTAATAATTTTATAGTCTTTGATTTCTTGGCAAACACATAAAATCGGACTACTCTTCGAGGGTTCCAATCTATGTTTATTTAGATCTACTAGATGTATGAACGACATAACCGTTGCAAACTGTAACAACCCATGCAAACTGTAACAACCCATGCAAACTGTAACAACCGTAGCAAACTGTAACAACCGTTACAAACTGTAACAACCATTGCAAACTGTAACAACCGTAGCAAACTGTAACAACCGTTGCAAACTGTAACAACCCATGCAAACTGTATCAACCCATGCAAACTGTAACAACCCATGCAAACTGTAACAACCGTTGTAAACTGTAACAACCGTTGCAAACTGTAACAACCCATGCAAACTGTAACAACCCATGCAAACTGTAACAACCGTTGCAAACTGTAACAACCCATGCAAACTGTAACAACCGTTGCAAACTGTAACAACCGTTGCAAACTGTAACAACCCATGCAAACTGTAACAACCGATGCAAACTGTAACAACCCATGCAAACTGTAACAACCCATGCAAACTGTAACAACCCATGCAAACTGTAACAACCCATGCAAACTGTAACAACCCATGCAAACTGTAACAACCGTTGCAAACTGTAACAACCGATGCAAACTGTAACAACCGATGCAAACTGTAACAACCGATGCAAACTGTAACAACCGATGCAAACTGTAACAACCGATGCAAACTGTAACAACCCATGCAAACTGTAACAACCCATGCAAACTGTAACAACCCATGCAAACTGTAACAACCCATGCAAACTGTAACAACCCATGCAAACTGTAACAACCTGCAAACTGTAACAACATGCAAACTGTAACAACCGATGCAAACTGTAACAACCCATGCAAACTGTAACAACCGATGCAAACTGTAACAACCAATGCAAACTGTAACAACCGTTGCAAACTGTAACAACCCATGCAAACTGTAACAACCCATGCAAACTGTAACAACCGATGCAAACTGTAACAACCGATGCAAACTGTAACAACCGATGCAAACTGTAACAACCGTTGCAAACTGTAACAACCGATGCAAACTGTAACAACCGATGCAAACTGTAACAACCGATGCAAACTGTAACAACCCATGCAAACTGTAACAACCCATGCAAACTGTAACAACCCATGCAAACTGTAACAACCCATGCAAACTGTAACAACCCATGCAAACTGTAACAACCCATGCAAACTGTAACAACCGTTGCAAACTGTAACAACCGATGCAAACTGTAACAACCCATGCAAACTGTAACAACCGATGCAAACTGTAACAACCCATGCAAACTGTAACAACTGATGCAAACTGTAACAACCCATGCAAACTGTAACAACCCATGCAAACTGTAACAACCGATGCAAACTGTAACAACCAATGCAAACTGTAACAACCGATGCAAACTGTAACAACCCATGCAAACTGTAACAACCGATGCAAACTGTAACAACCCATGCAAACTGTAACAACCCATGCAAACTGTAACAACCCATGCAAACTGTAACAACCCATGCAAACTGTAACAACTGATGCAAACTGTAACAACCCATGCAAACTGTAACAACCGTTGCAAACTGTAACAACCGATGCAAACTGTAACAACCCATGCAAACTGTAACAACCGTTGCAAACTGTAACAACCGATGCAAACTGTAACAACCGTTGCAAATTGTAACAACCGTTGCAAATTGTAACAACCCATGCAAACTGTAACAACCCATGCAAACTGTAACAACTGATGCAAACTGTAACAACTGATGCAAACTGTAACAACTGATGCAAACTGTAACAACTGATGCAAACTGTAACAACTGATGCAAACTGTAACAACTGATGCAAACTGTAACAACTGATGCAAACTGTAACAACCGATGCAAACTGTAACAACCCATGCAAACTGTAACAACCCATGCAAACTGTAACAACCCATGCAAACTGTAACAACCCATGCAAACTGTAACAACCCATGCAAACTGTAACAACCGATGCAAACTGTAACAACCCATGCAAACTGTAACAACCCATGCAAACTGTAACAACCCATGCAAACTGTAACAACCCATGCAAACTGTAACAACCGATGCAAACTGTAACAACCGATGCAAACTGTAACAACCCATGCAAACTGTAACAACCCATGCAAACTGTAACAACCCATGCAAACTGTAACAACCAATGCAAACTGTAACAACCCATGCAAACTGTAACAACTGATGCAAACTGTAACAACCCATGCAAACTGTAACAACTGATGCAAACTGTAACAACCCATGCAAACTGTAACAACCCATGCAAACTGTAACAACTGATGCAAACTGTAACAACCTATGCAAACTGTAACAACTGATGCAAACTGTAACAACCCATGCAAACTGTAACAACCGATGCAAACTGTAACAACTGATGCAAACTGTAACAACCGTTGCAAACTGTAACAACCATTGCAAACTGTAACAACCATTGTAAACTGTAACAACCCATGCAAACTGTAGCAACCCATGCAAACTGTAACAACCGATGCAAACTGTAACAACCATTGCAAACTGTAACAACCGTTGCAAACTGTAACAACCATTGCAAACTGTAACAACCGATGCAAACTGTAACAACCGTTGCAAACTGTAACAACCCATGCAAACTGTAACAACCGTTACAAACTGTAACAACCCATGCAAACTGTAACAACCCATGCAAACTGTAACAACCATTGCAAACTGTAACAACCAATGCAAACTGTAACAACCGATGCAAACTGTAACAACCATTGCAAACTGTAACAACCGTTGCAAACTGTAACAACCAATGCAAACTGTAACAACCGTTGCAAACTGTAACAACCGATGCAAACTGTAACAACCCATGCAAACTGTAACAACCCATGCAAACTGTAACAACCCATGCAAACTGTAACAACCCATGCAAACTGTAACAACCCATGCAAACTGTAACAACCCATGCAAACTGTAACAACCCATGCAAACTGTAACAACCGATGCAAACTGTAACAACCCATGCAAACTGTAACAACCGATGCAAACTGTAACAACCAATGCAAACTGTAACAACCGTTGCAAACTGTAACAACCCATGCAAACTGTAACAACCCATGCAAACTGTAACAACCGATGCAAACTGTAACAACCGATGCAAACTGTAACAACCGATGCAAACTGTAACAACCGTTGCAAACTGTAACAACCGATGCAAACTGTAACAACCGATGCAAACTGTAACAACCGATGCAAACTGTAACAACCCATGCAAACTGTAACAACCCATGCAAACTGTAACAACCCATGCAAACTGTAACAACCCATGCAAACTGTAACAACCCATGCAAACTGTAACAACCCATGCAAACTGTAACAACCGTTGCAAATTGTAACAACCGATGCAAACTGTAACAACCCATGCAAACTGTAACAACCGATGCAAACTGTAACAACCCATGCAAACTGTAACAACTGATGCAAACTGTAACAACCCATGCAAACTGTAACAACCCATGCAAACTGTAACAACTGATGCAAACTGTAACAACCAATGCAAACTGTAACAACCCATGCAAACTGTAACAACCCATGCAAACTGTAACAACTGATGCAAACTGTAACAACCCATGCAAACTGTAACAACCCATGCAAACTGTAACAACCCATGCAAACTGTAACAACCCATGCAAACTGTAACAACTGATGCAAACTGTAACAACCCATGCAAACTGTAACAACCGTTGCAAACTGTAACAACCGATGCAAACTGTAACAACCCATGCAAACTGTAACAACCGTTGCAAACTGTAACAACCGATGCAAACTGTAACAACCGTTGCAAATTGTAACAACCGTTGCAAATTGTAACAACCCATGCAAACTGTAACAACCCATGCAAACTGTAACAACTGATGCAAACTGTAACAACTGATGCAAACTGTAACAACTGATGCAAACTGTAACAACTGATGCAAACTGTAACAACTGATGCAAACTGTAACAACCGATGCAAACTGTAACAACCCATGCAAACTGTAACAACCCATGCAAACTGTAACAACCCATGCAAACTGTAACAACCCATGCAAACTGTAACAACCGATGCAAACTGTAACAACCCATGCAAACTGTAACAACCCATGCAAACTGTAACAACCCATGCAAACTGTAACAACCCATGCAAACTGTAACAACCGATGCAAACTGTAACAACCGATGCAAACTGTAACAACCCATGCAAACTGTAACAACCCATGCAAACTGTAACAACCCATGCAAACTGTAACAACCAATGCAAACTGTAACAACCCATGCAAACTGTAACAACTGATGCAAACTGTAACAACCCATGCAAACTGTAACAACTGATGCAAACTGTAACAACCCATGCAAACTGTAACAACCGATGCAAACTGTAACAACTGATGCAAACTGTAACAACCTATGCAAACTGTAACAACTGATGCAAACTGTAACAACCCATGCAAACTGTAACAACCGATGCAAACTGTAACAACTGATGCAAACTGTAACAACCGTTGCAAACTGTAACAACCATTGCAAACTGTAACAACCATGTAAACTGTAACAACCCATGCAAACTGTAACAACCCATGCAAACTGTAACAACCGATGCAAACTGTAACAACCATTGCAAACTGTAACAACCGTTGCAAACTGTAACAACCATTGCAAACTGTAACAACCGATGCAAACTGTAACAACCGTTGCAAACTGTAACAACCCATGCAAACTGTAACAACCGTTACAAACTGTAACAACCCATGCAAACTGTAACAACCCATGCAAACTGTAACAACCATTGCAAACTGTAACAACCAATGCAAACTGTAACAACCGATGCAAACTGTAACAACCATTGCAAACTGTAACAACCGTTGCAAACTGTAACAACCGATGCAAACTGTAACAACCGTTGCAAACTGTAACAACCCATGCAAACTGTAACAACCGTTGCAAACTGTAACAACCCATGCAAACTGTAACAACTGATGCAAACTGTAACAACTGATGCAAACTGTAACAACCCATGCAAACTGTAACAACCCATGCAAACTGTAACAACCATTGCAAACTGTAACAACTGATGCAAACTGTAACAACCATTGCAAACTGTAACAACCGATGCAAACTGTAACAACTGTTGCAAACTGTAACAACCATTGCAAACTGTTACAACTGATGCAAACTGTAACAACCATTGCAAACTGTAACAACCGATGCAAACTGTAACAACTGTTGCAAACTGTAACAACCATTGCAAACTGTAACAACCGATGCAAACTGTAACAACCGTTGCAAACTGTAACAACCGTTGCAAACTGTAACAACCGTTGCAAACTGTAACAACCCATGCAAACTGTAACAACCGTTGCAAACTGTAATAACCCATGCAAACTGTAACAACCGTTGCAAACTGTAACAACCAATGCAAACTGTAACAACCCATGCAAACTGTAACAACCCATGCAAACTGTAACAACCCATGCAAACTGTAACAACCCATGCAAACTGTAACAACCATTGCAAACTGTAACAACCCATGCAAACTGTAACAACCATTGCAAACTGTAACAACCCATGCAAACTGTAACAACCCATGCAAACTGTAACAACCGATGTAAACTATAACAACCCATGCAAACTGTAACAACTGATGCAAACTGTAACAACCCATGCAAACTGTAACAACCAATGCAAACTGTAACAACCCATGCAAACTGTAACAACTGATGCAAACTGTAACAACTGATGCAAACTGTAACAACTGATGCAAACTGTAACAACTGATGCAAACTGTAACAACTGATGCAAACTGTAACAACTGATGCAAACTGTAACAACCGATGCAAACTGTAACAACCGATGCAAACTGTAACAACCGATGCAAACTGTAACAACCCATGCAAACTGTAACAACCCATGCAAACTGTAACAACCCATGCAAACTGTAACAACCGATGCAAACTGTAACAACCGATGCAAACTGTAACAACCCATGCAAACTGTAACAACCCATGCAAACTGTAACAACCCATGCAAACTGTAACAACCGATGCAAACTGTAACAACCCATGCAAACTGTAACAACTGATGCAAACTGTAACAACCCATGCAAACTGTAACAACTGATGCAAACTGTAACAACCCATGCAAACTGTAACAACCGATGCAAACTGTAACAACCGATGCAAACTGTAACAACCGATGCAAACTGTAACAACTGATGCAAACTGTAACAACCCATGCAAACTGTAACAACCGATGCAAACTGTAACAACCCATGCAAACTGTAACAACCGATGCAAACTGTAACAACCCATGCAAACTGTAACAACCAATGCAAACTGTAACAACCCATGCAAACTGTAACAACTGATGCAAACTGTAACAACTGATGCAAACTGTAACAACTGATGCAAACTGTAACAACTGATGCAAACTGTAACAACTGATGCAAACTGTAACAACCGATGCAAACTGTAACAACCGATGCAAACTGTAACAACCGATGCAAACTGTAACAACCCATGCAAACTGTAACAACCCATGCAAACTGTAACAACCCATGCAAACTGTAACAACCGATGCAAACTGTAACAACCGATGCAAACTGTAACAACCCATGCAAACTGTAACAACCCATGCAAACTGTAACAACCCATGCAAACTGTAACAACCAATGCAAACTGTAACAACCCATGCAAACTGTAACAACTGATGCAAACTGTAACAACCCATGCAAACTGTAACAACTGATGCAAACTGTAACAACCCATGCAAACTGTAACAACCGATGCAAACTGTAACAACTGATGCAAACTGTAACAACTATGCAAACTGTAACAACTGATGCAAACTGTAACAACCATGCAAACTGTAACAACTGATGCAAACTGTAACAACTGATGCAAACTGTAACAACCGTTGCAAACTGTAACAACCATTGCAAACTGTAACAACCATTGTAAACTGTAACAACCCATGCAAACTGTAACAACCGATGCAAACTGTAACAACCCATGCAAACTGTAACAACCGATGCAAACTGTAACAACCATTGCAAACTGTAACAACCGTTGCAAACTGTAACAACCATTGCAAACTGTAACAACTGATGCAAACTGTAACAACCGTTGCAAACTGTAACAACCATTGCAAACTGTAACAACCATGTAAACTGTAACAACCCATGCAAACTGTAACAACTGATGCAAACTGTAACAACCATTGCAAACTGTAACAACCGTTGCAAACTGTAACAACCATTGCAAACTGTAACAACTGATGCAAACTGTAACAACCGTTGCAAACTGTAACAACCATTGCAAACTGTAACAACCATTGTAAACTGTAACAACCCATGCAAACTGTAACAACTGATGCAAACTGTAACAACCCATGCAAACTGTAACAACCGATGCAAACTGTAACAACCATTGCAAACTGTAACAACCGTTGCAAACTGTAACAACCATTGCAAACTGTAACAACTGATGCAAACTGTAACAACCGTTGCAAACTGTAACAACCCATGCAAACTGTAACAACCGTTACAAACTGTAACAACCCATGCAAACTGTAACAACCCATGCAAACTGTAACAACCATTGCAAACTGTAACAACCAATGCAAACTGTAACAACCGATGCAAACTGTAACAACCATTGCAAACTGTAACAACTGTTGCAAACTGTAACAACCGATGCAAACTGTAACAACCGTTGCAAACTGTAACAACCCATGCAAACTGTAACAACCGTTGCAAACTGTAACAACCCATGCAAACTGTAACAACTGATGCAAACTGTAACAACTGATGCAAACTGTAACAACCCATGCAAACTGTAACAACCCATGCAAACTGTAACAACCATTGCAAACTGTAACAACTGATGCAAACTGTAACAACCATTGCAAACTGTAACAACCGATGCAAACTGTAACAACCGTTGCAAACTGTAACAACCATTGCAAACTGTTACAACTGATGCAAACTGTAACAACCATTGCAAACTGTAACAACCGATGCAAACTGTAACAACTGTTGCAAACTGTAACAACCGTGGCAAACTGTAACAACCCATGCAAACTGTAACAACCGTTGCAAACTGTAACAACCAATGCAAACTGTAACAACCCATGCAAACTGTAACAACCCATGCAAACTGTAACAACCCATGCAAACTGTAACAACCCATGCAAACTGTAACAACCCATGCAAACTGTAACAACCATTGCAAACTGTAACAACCTATGCAAACTGTAACAACCGTTGCAAACTGTAACAACCCATGCAAACTGTAACAACCGTTGCAAACTGTAACAACCAATGCAAACTGTAACAACCCATGCAAACTGTAACAACCCATGCAAACTGTAACAACCCATGCAAACTGTAACAACCCATGCAAACTGTAACAACCCATGCAAACTGTAACAACCATTGCAAACTGTAACAACCTATGCAAACTGTAACAACCGTTGCAAACTGTAACAACCCATGCAAACTGTAACAACCCATGCAAACTGTAACAACCGTTGCAAACTGTAACAACCCATGCAAACTGTAACAACCGTTGCAAACTGTAACAACCGTTGCAAACTGTAACAACCCATGCAAACTGTAACAACCGATGCAAACTGTAACAACCCATGCAAACTGTAACAACCCATGCAAACTGTAACAACCCATGCAAACTGTAACAACCCATGCAAACTGTAACAACCGTTGCAAACTGTAACAACCAATGCAAACTGTAACAACCGATGCAAACTGTAACAACCCATGCAAACTGTAACAACCGATGCAAACTGTAACAACCCATGCAAACTGTAACAACCGATGCAAACTGTAACAACCCATGCAAACTGTAACAACCCATGCAAACTGTAACAACCGATGCAAACTGTAACAACCGATGCAAACTGTAACAACTGATGCAAACTGTAACAACCGATGCAAACTGTAACAACCGATGCAAACTGTAACAACCGATGCAAACTGTAACAACCGATGCAAACTGTAACAACCCATGCAAACTGTAACAACCCATGCAAACTGTAACAACCCATGCAAACTGTAACAACCGATGCAAACTGTAACAACCCATGCAAACTGTAACAACCCATGCAAACTGTAACAACCCATGCAAACTGTAACAACCGATGCAAACTGTAACAACCCATGCAAACTGTAACAACCGATGCAAACTGTAACAACCGATGCAAACTGTAACAACCGATGCAAACTGTAACAACCCATGCAAACTGTAACAACCCATGCAAACTGTAACAACCGATGCAAACTGTAACAACCGATGCAAACTGTAACAACCGATGCAAACTGTAACAACCGTTGCAAACTGTAACAACCGATGCAAACTGTAACAACCGATGCAAACTGTAACAACCGATGCAAACTGTAACAACCGATGCAAACTGTAACAACCGATGCAAACTGTAACAACCGATGCAAACTGTAACAACCCATGCAAACTGTAACAACCCATGCAAACTGTAACAACCCATGCAAACTGTAACAACCGTTGCAAACTGTAACAACCGATGCAAACTGTAACAACCCATGCAAACTGTAACAACCGATGCAAACTGTAACAACCCATGCAAACTGTAACAACCGATGCAAACTGTAACAACCCATGCAAACTGTAACAACCCATGCAAACTGTAACAACCGATGCAAACTGTAACAACCCATGCAAACTGTAACAACCGATGCAAACTGTAACAACCCATGCAAACTGTAACAACCCATGCAAACTGTAACAACCGTTGCAAACTGTAACAACCGATGCAAACTGTAACAACCGATGCAAACTGTAACAACCCATGCAAACTGTAACAACCCATGCAAACTGTAACAACCCATGCAAACTGTAACAACCGATGCAAACTGTAACAACCGATGCAAACTGTAACAACCCATGCAAACTGTAACAACCCATGCAAACTGTAACAACCCATGCAAACTGTAACAACCGATGCAAACTGTAACAACCCATGCAAACTGTAACAACCGATGCAAACTGTAACAACCCATGCAAACTGTAACAACCATGCAAACTGTAACAACCATGCAAACTGTAACAACCGATGCAAACTGTAACAACCGATGCAAACTGTAACAACCATGCAAACTGTAACAACCATGCAAACTGTAACAACCCATGCAAACTGTAACAACCAATGCAAACTGTAACAACCCATGCAAACTGTAACAACCGATGCAAACTGTAACAACCCATGCAAACTGTAACAACCGTTGCAAACTGTAACAACCCATGCAAACTGTAACAACCCATGCAAACTGTAACAACTGATGCAAACTGTAACAACCGATGCAAACTGTAACAACCGATGCAAACTGTAACAACCCATGCAAACTGTAACAACGATGCAAACTGTAACAACCGATGCAAACTGTAACAACCGATGCAAACTGTAACAACCAATGCAAACTGTAACAACCGTTGCAAACTGTAACAACCCATGCAAACTGTAACAACCCATGCAAACTGTAACAACCGATGCAAACTGTAACAACCGATGCAAACTGTAACAACCGATGCAAACTGTAACAACCGTTGCAAACTGTAACAACCGATGCAAACTGTAACAACCGATGCAAACTGTAACAACCCATGCAAACTGTAACAACCCATGCAAACTGTAACAACCCATGCAAACTGTAACAACCCATGCAAACTGTAACAACCCATGCAAACTGTAACAACCCATGCAAACTGTAACAACCGATGCAAACTGTAACAACCCATGCAAACTGTAACAACCGATGCAAACTGTAACAACCAATGCAAACTGTAACAACCGTTGCAAACTGTAACAACCCATGCAAACTGTAACAACCCATGCAAACTGTAACAACCGATGCAAACTGTAACAACCGATGCAAACTGTAACAACCGATGCAAACTGTAACAACCGTTGCAAACTGTAACAACCGATGCAAACTGTAACAACCGATGCAAACTGTAACAACCGATGCAAACTGTAACAACCCATGCAAACTGTAACAACCCATGCAAACTGTAACAACCCATGCAAACTGTAACAACCCATGCAAACTGTAACAACCCATGCAAACTGTAACAACCCATGCAAACTGTAACAACCCATGCAAACTGTAACAACCGTTGCAAACTGTAACAACCGATGCAAACTGTAACAACCCATGCAAACTGTAACAACCGATGCAAACTGTAACAACCCATGCAAACTGTAACAACCGATGCAAACTGTAACAACCCATGCAAACTGTAACAACCGATGCAAACTGTAACAACTGATGCAAACTGTAACAACCAATGCAAACTGTAACAACCCATGCAAACTGTAACAACCCATGCAAACTGTAACAACTGATGCAAACTGTAACAACCCATGCAAACTGTAACAACCCATGCAAACTGTAACAACCCATGCAAACTGTAACAACCCATGCAAACTGTAACAACCCATGCAAACTGTAACAACCGATGCAAACTGTAACAACCGATGCAAACTGTAACAACCCATGCAAACTGTAACAACCCATGCAAACTGTAACAACCGATGCAAACTGTAACAACCGATGCAAACTGTAACAACCGTTGCAAACTGTAACAACCCATGCAAACTGTAACAACCCATGCAAACTGTAACAACCGATGCAAACTGTAACAACCGATGCAAACTGTAACAACCGATGCAAACTGTAACAACCGTTGCAAACTGTAACAACCCATGCAAACTGTAACAACCGATGCAAACTGTAACAACCCATGCAAACTGTAACAACCCATGCAAACTGTAACAACCCATGCAAACTGTAACAACCCATGCAAACTGTAACAACCCATGCAAACTGTAACAACCCATGCAAACTGTAACAACCGATGCAAACTGTAACAACCCATGCAAACTGTAACAACCGATGCAAACTGTAACAACCCATGCAAACTGTAACAACCGATGCAAACTGTAACAACCGATGCAAACTGTAACAACCGATGCAAACTGTAACAACCCATGCAAACTGTAACAACCCATGCAAACTGTAACAACCGATGCAAACTGTAACAACCCATGCAAACTGTAACAACCCATGCAAACTGTAACAACCGATGCAAACTGTAACAACCCATGCAAACTGTAACAACCCATGCAAACTGTAACAACCCATGCAAACTGTAACAACCATGCAAACTGTAACAACCGATGCAAACTGTAACAACGATGCAAACTGTAACAACCGTTGCAAACTGTAACAACTGATGCAAACTGTAACAACTGTTGCAAACTGTAACAACCGATGCAAACTGTAACAACCGATGCAAACTGTAACAACCGATGCAAACTGTAACAACCGTTGCAAACTGTAACAACCGTTGCAAACTGTAACAACCAATGCAAACTGTAACAACCGATGCAAACTGTAACAACCGATGCAAACTGTAACAACCGTTGCAAACTGTAACAACCGATGCAAACTGTAACAACCGTTGCAAACTGTAACAACCGATGCAAACTGTAACAACCGTTGCAAACTGTAACAACCGATGCAAACTGTAACAACTGATGCAAACTGTAACAACTGTTGCAAACTGTAACAACCGATGCAAACTGTAACAACTGTTGCAAACTGTAACAACCGATGCAAACTGTAACAACCATTGCAAACTGTAACAACCGATGCAAACTGTAACAACTGTTGCAAACTGTAACAACCGTTGCAAACTGTAACAACCGATGCAAACTGTAACAACCGTTGCAAACTGTAACAACCGTTGCAAACTGTAACAACCGTTGCAAACTGTAACAAC
>CM026403.1:10445807-10499998 GCA_014843695.1 Archivesica marissinica
TTGCAAACTGTAACAACCCATGCAAACTGTAACAACCCATGCAAACTGTAACAACCGATGCAAACTGTAACAACCAATGCAAACTGTAACAACCCATGCAAACTGTAACAACTGATGCAAACTGTAACAACCAATGCAAACTGTAACAACCGATGCAAACTGTAACAACCATTGCAAACTGTAACAACTGATGCAAACTGTAACAACCGTTGCAAACTGTAACAACCATTGCAAACTGTAACAACCATTGCAAACTGTAACAACCCATGCAAACTGTAACAACCGATGCAAACTGTAACAACCCATGCAAACTGTAACAACCGATGCAAACTGTAACAACCCTTGCAAACTGTAACAACCGTTGCAAACTGTAACAACCATGCAAACTGTAACAACCGATGCAAACTGTAACAACCGATGCAAACTGTAACAACCCATGCAAACTGTAACAACCGATGCAAACTGTAACAACCATGCAAACTGTAACAACCCATGCAAACTGTAACAACCAATGCAAACTGTAACAACCATGCAAACTGTAACAACCGATGCAAACTGTAACAACCGTTGCAAACTGTAACAACCGATGCAAACTGTAACAACCGTTGCAAACTGTAACAACCCATGCAAACTGTAACAACCGTTGCAAACTGTAACAACCCATGCAAACTGTAACAACTGATGCAAACTGTAACAACTGATGCAAACTGTAACAACCCATGCAAACTGTAACAACCCATGCAAACTGTAACAACCATTGCAAACTGTAACAACTGATGCAAACTGTAACAACCATTGCAAACTGTAACAACCGATGCAAACTGTAACAACCGTTGCAAACTGTAACAACCATTGCAAACTGTAACAACTGATGCAAACTGTAACAACCATTGCAAACTGTAACAACCGATGCAAACTGTAACAACTGTTGCAAACTGTAACAACCGTGGCAAACTGTAACAACCCATGCAAACTGTAACAACCGTTGCAAACTGTAACAACCAATGCAAACTGTAACAACCCATGCAAACTGTAACAACCCATGCAAACTGTAACAACCCATGCAAACTGTAACAACCCATGCAAACTGTAACAACCCATGCAAACTGTAACAACCATTGCAAACTGTAACAACCTATGCAAACTGTAACAACCGTTGCAAACTGTAACAACCCATGCAAACTGTAACAACCGTTGCAAACTGTAACAACCAATGCAAACTGTAACAACCCATGCAAACTGTAACAACCCATGCAAACTGTAACAACCCATGCAAACTGTAACAACCCATGCAAACTGTAACAACCCATGCAAACTGTAACAACCATTGCAAACTGTAACAACCTATGCAAACTGTAACAACCGTTGCAAACTGTAACAACCCATGCAAACTGTAACAACCGTTGCAAACTGTAACAACCCATGCAAACTGTAACAACCGATGCAAACTGTAACAACCGATGCAAACTGTAACAACCCATGCAAACTGTAACAACCATTGCAAACTGTAACAACCCATGCAAACTGTAACAACCGTTGCAAACTGTAACAACCCATGCAAACTGTAACAACCGTTGCAAACTGTAACAACCAATGCAAACTGTAACAACCCATGCAAACTGTAACAACCCATGCAAACTGTAACAACCCATGCAAACTGTAACAACCCATGCAAACTGTAACAACCCATGCAAACTGTAACAACCATTGCAAACTGTAACAACCTATGCAAACTGTAACAACCATTGCAAACTGTAACAACCCATGCAAACTGTAACAACCCATGCAAACTGTAACAACCGATGTAAACTATAACAACCCATGCAAACTGTAACAACTGATGCAAACTGTAACAACCCATGCAAACTGTAACAACCAATGCAAACTGTAACAACCCATGCAAACTGTAACAACCAATGCAAACTGTAACAACTGATGCAAACTGTAACAACTGATGCAAACTGTAACAACTGATGCAAACTGTAACAACTGATGCAAACTGTAACAACTGATGCAAACTGTAACAACCGATGCAAACTGTAACAACCGATGCAATCTGTAACAACCCATGCAAACTGTAACAACCCATGCAAACTGTAACAACCCATGCAAACTGTAACAACCGATGCAAACTGTAACAACCGATGCAAAATGTAACAACCGATGCGTACTGTAACAACCGATGCAAACTGTAACAACTTATGCAAACTGTAACAACTGTTGCAAACTGTAACAACCGTTGCAAACTGTAACAACCCATGCAAACTGTAACAACCCATGCAAACTGTAACAACCAATGCAAACTGTAACAACCAATGCAAACTGTAACAACCGTTGCAAACTGTAACAACCCATGCAAACTGTAACAACCCATGCAAACTGTAACAACCGTTGCAAACTGTAACAACCCATGCAAACTGTAACAACCAATGCAAACTGTAACAACCCATGCAAACTGTAACAACCCATGAAAACTGTAACAACCCATGCAAACTGTAACAACCCATGCAAACTGTAACAACCCATGCAAACTGTAACAACCCATGCAAACTGTAACAACCCATGCAAACTGTAACAACCCATGCAAACTGTAACAACCCATTCAAACTGTAACAACCATGCAAACTGTAACAACCCATGCAAACTGTAACAACCCATGCAAACTGTAACAACCGATGCAAACTGTAACAACCCATGCAAACTGTAACAACCGATGCAAACTGTAACAACCCATGCAAACTGTAACAACCCATGCAAACTGTAACAACCCATGCAAACTGTAACAACCCATGCAAACTGTAACAACCAATGCAAACTGTAACAACCCATGCAAACTGTAACAACTGATGCAAACTGTAACAACCCATGCAAACTGTAACAACTGATGCAAACTGTAACAACCCATGCAAACTGTAACAACCGATGCAAACTGTAACAACTGATGCAAACTGTAACAACCTATGCAAACTGTAACAACTGATGCAAACTGTAACAACCCATGCAAACTGTAACAACTGATGCAAACTGTAACAACTGATGCAAACTGTAACAACCGTTGCAAACTGTAACAACCATTGCAAACTGTAACAACCATTGTAAACTGTAACAACCCATGCAAACTGTAACAACTGATGCAAACTGTAACAACCCATGCAAACTGTAACAACCGATGCAAACTGTAACAACCATTGCAAACTGTAACAACCGTTGCAAACTGTAACAACCATTGCAAACTGTAACAACCGATGCAAACTGTAACAACCGTTGCAAACTGTAACAACCCATGCAAACTGTAACAACCGTTACAAACTGTAACAACCCATGCAAACTGTAACAACCCATGCAAACTGTAACAACCATTGCAAACTGTAACAACCAATGCAAACTGTAACAACCGATGCAAACTGTAACAACCATTGCAAACTGTAACAACCGTTGCAAACTGTAACAACCGATGCAAACTGTAACAACCGTTGCAAACTGTAACAACCCATGCAAACTGTAACAACCGTTGCAAACTGTAACAACCCATGCAAACTGTAACAACTGATGCAAACTGTAACAACTGATGCAAACTGTAACAACCCATGCAAACTGTAACAACCCATGCAAACTGTAACAACCATTGCAAACTGTAACAACTGATGCAAACTGTAACAACCATTGCAAACTGTAACAACCGATGTAAACTGTAACAACCGTTGCAAACTGTAACAACCATTGCAAACTGTTACAACTGATGCAAACTGTAACAACCATTGCAAACTGTAACAACCCATGCAAACTGTAACAACTGTTGCAAACTGTAACAACCATTGCAAACTGTAACAACCGATGCAAACTGTAACAACTGTTGCAAACTGTAACAACCGTTGCAAACTGTAACAACTGTTGCAAACTGTAACAACCGTTGCAAACTGTAACAACCCATGCAAACTGTAACAACCGTTGCAAACTGTAACAACCCATGCAAACTGTAACTACCGTTGCAAACTGTAACAACCAATGCAAACTGTAACAACCCATGCAAACTGTAACAACCCATGCAAACTGTAACAACCCATGCAAACTGTAACAACCCATGCAAACTGTAACAACCCATGCAAACTGTAACAACCATTGCAAACTGTAACAACCCATGCAAACTGTAACAACCGATGCAAACTGTAACAACCCATGCAAACTGTAACAACCGATGTAAACTATAACAACCCATGCAAACTGTAACAACTGATGCAAACTGTAACAACTGATGCAAACTGTAACAACTGATGCAAACTGTAACAACTGATGCAAACTGTAACAACTGATGCAAACTGTAACAACTGATGCAAACTGTAACAACTGATGCAAACTGTAACAACCGATGCAAACTGTAACAACCGATGCAAACTGTAACAACCCATGCAAACTGTAACAACCCATGCAAACTGTAACAACCCATGCAAACTGTAACAACCCATGCAAACTGTAACAACCGTTGCAAACTGTAACAACCGATGCAAACTGTAACAACCCATGCAAACTGTAACAACCCATGCAAACTGTAACAACCCATGCAAACTGTAACAACCCATGCAAACTGTAACAACCCATGCAAACTGTAACAACCCATGCAAACTGTAACAACCCATGCAAACTGTAACAACCCATGCAAACTGTAACAACCCATGCAAACTGTAACAACCGATGCAAACTGTAACAACCCATGCAAACTGTAACAACCCATGCAAACTGTAACAACCGATGCAAACTGTAACAACCCATGCAAACTGTAACAACCGATGCAAACTGTAACAACCCATGCAAACTGTAACAACCATGCAAACTGTAACAACCCATGCAAACTGTAACAACCCATGCAAACTGTAACAACCCATGCAAACTGTAACAACCGATGCAAACTGTAACAACCCATGCAAACTGTAACAACCGATGCAAACTGTAACAACTGATGCAAACTGTAACAACCTATGCAAACTGTAACAACTGATGCAAACTGTAACAACCCATGCAAACTGTAACAACCGATGCAAACTGTAACAACTGATGCAAACTAACAACCGTTGCAAACTGTAACAACCATTGCAAACTGTAACAACCAATGCAAACTGTAACAACTGATGCAAACTGTAACAACCCATGCAAACTGTAACAACCGATGCAAACTGTAACAACCATTGCAAACTGTAACAACCGTTGCAAACTGTAACAACCATTGCAAACTGTAACAACCGATGCAAACTGTAACAACCGTTGCAAACTGTAACAACCCATGCAAACTGTAACAACCGTTGCAAACTGTAACAACCCATGCAAACTGTAACAACCCATGCAAACTGTAACAACCATTGCAAACTGTAACAACCAATGCAAACTGTAACAACTGATGCAAACTGTAACAACCATTGCAAACTGTAACAACCGTTGCAAACTGTAACAACCGATGCAAACTGTAACAACCATTGCAAACTGTAACAACCCATGCAAACTGTAACAACTGATGCAAACTGTAACAACTGATGCAAACTGTAACAACCGATGCAAACTGTAACAACCCATGCAAACTGTAACAACCATTGCAAACTGTAACAACTGATGCAAACTGTAACAACCATTGCAAACTGTAACAACCGATGCAAACTGTAACAACCGTTGCAAACTGTAACAACCATTGCAAACTGTTACAACTGATGCAAACTGTAACAACCATTGCAAACTGTAACAACCGATGCAAACTGTAACAACTGTTGCAAACTGTAACAACCATTGCAAACTGTAACAACCGATGCAAACTGTAACAACCGTTGCAAACTGTAACAACCGTTGCAAACTGTAACAACCGTTGCAAACTGTAACAACCCATGCAAACTGTAACAACCGTTGCAAACTGTAATAACCCATGCAAACTGTAACAACCGTTGCAAACTGTAACAACCAATGCAAACTGTAACAACCCATGCAAACTGTAACAACCCATGCAAACTGTAACAACCCATGCAAACTGTAACAACCCATGCAAACTGTAACAACCATTGCAAACTGTAACAACCCATGCAAACTGTAACAACCATTGCAAACTGTAACAACCCATGCAAACTGTAACAACCCATGCAAACTGTAACAACCCATGCAAACTGTAACAACCGATGTAAACTATAACAACCCATGCAAACTGTAACAACTGATGCAAACTGTAACAACTGATGCAAACTGTAACAACCCATGCAAACTGTAACAACCAATGCAAACTGTAACAACCCATGCAAACTGTAACAACCGATGCAAACTGTAACAACTGATGCAAACTGTAACAACTGATGCAAACTGTAACAACTGATGCAAACTGTAACAACTGATGCAAACTGTAACAACCGATGCAAACTGTAACAACCGATGCAAACTGTAACAACCCATGCAAACTGTAACAACCCATGCAAACTGTAACAACTGATGCAAACTGTAACAACCCATGCAAACTGTAACAACCGATTCAAACTGTAACAACTGATGCAAACTGTAACAACCTATGCAAACTGTAACAACTGATGCAAACTGTAACAACCCATGCAAACTGTAACAACCGATGCAAACTGTAACAACTGATGCAAACTAACAACCGTTGCAAACTGTAACAACCATTGCAAACTGTAACAACCATTGTAAACTGTAACAACCCATGCAAACTGTAACAACTGATGCAAACTGTAACAACCCATGCAAACTGTAACAACCGTTGCAAACTGTAACAACCATTGCAAACTGTAACAACCGATGCAAACTGTAACAACCGTTGCAAACTGTAACAACCCATGCAAACTGTAACAACCGTTGCAAACTGTAACAACCCATGCAAACTGTAACAACCCATGCAAACTGTAACAACCATTGCAAACTGTAACAACCAATGCAAACTGTAACAACTGATGCAAACTGTAACAACCATTGCAAACTGTAACAACCGTTGCAAACTGTAACAACCATTGCAAACTGTAACAACCGTTGCAAACTGTAACAACCGATGCAAACTGTAACAACCGTACAACAACCAAACAACAACCAAACAACAACTGCAAACTGTAACAACCGTTGCAAACTGTAACAACCCATGCAAACTGTAACAACCCATGCAAACTGTAACAACCATGCAAACTGTAACAACCATGCAAACTGTAACAACCTGCAAACTGTAACAACCCATGCAAACTGTAACAACCCATGCAAACTGTAACAACCGTTGCAAACTGTAACAACCCATGCAAACTGTAACAACCAATGCAAACTGTAACAACCCATGCAAACTGTAACAACCCATGCAAACTGTAACAACCCATGCAAACTGTAACAACCATGCAAACTGTAACAACCCATGCAAACTGTAACAACCCATGCAAACTGTAACAACCCATGCAAACTGTAACAACCCATGCAAACTGTAACAACCCATGCAAACTGTAACAACCCATCAAACTGTAACAACCATGCAAACTGTAACAACCCATGCAAACTGTAACAACCCATGCAAACTGTAACAACCGATGCAAACTGTAACAACCCATGCAAACTGTAACAACCGATGCAAACTGTAACAACCCATGCAAACTGTAACAACCCATGCAAACTGTAACAACCCATGCAAACTGTAACAACCCATGCAAACTGTAACAACCAATGCAAACTGTAACAACCCATGCAAACTGTAACAACTGATGCAAACTGTAACAACCCATGCAAACTGTAACAACTGATGCAAACTGTAACAACCCATGCAAACTGTAACAACCGATGCAAACTGTAACAACTGATGCAAACTGTAACAACCTATGCAAACTGTAACAACTGATGCAAACTGTAACAACCCATGCAAACTGTAACAACTGATGCAAACTGTAACAACTGATGCAAACTGTAACAACCGTTGCAAACTGTAACAACCATTGCAAACTGTAACAACCATTGTAAACTGTAACAACCCATGCAAACTGTAACAACTGATGCAAACTGTAACAACCCATGCAAACTGTAACAACCGATGCAAACTGTAACAACCATTGCAAACTGTAACAACCGTTGCAAACTGTAACAACCATTGCAAACTGTAACAACCGATGCAAACTGTAACAACCGTTGCAAACTGTAACAACCCATGCAAACTGTAACAACCGTTACAAACTGTAACAACCCATGCAAACTGTAACAACCCATGCAAACTGTAACAACCATTGCAAACTGTAACAACCAATGCAAACTGTAACAACCGATGCAAACTGTAACAACCATTGCAAACTGTAACAACCGTTGCAAACTGTAACAACCGATGCAAACTGTAACAACCGTTGCAAACTGTAACAACCCATGCAAACTGTAACAACCGTTGCAAACTGTAACAACCCATGCAAACTGTAACAACTGATGCAAACTGTAACAACTGATGCAAACTGTAACAACCCATGCAAACTGTAACAACCCATGCAAACTGTAACAACCATTGCAAACTGTAACAACTGATGCAAACTGTAACAACCATTGCAAACTGTAACAACCGATGTAAACTGTAACAACCGTTGCAAACTGTAACAACCATTGCAAACTGTTACAACTGATGCAAACTGTAACAACCATTGCAAACTGTAACAACCCATGCAAACTGTAACAACTGTTGCAAACTGTAACAACCATTGCAAACTGTAACAACCGATGCAAACTGTAACAACTGTTGCAAACTGTAACAACCGTTGCAAACTGTAACAACTGTTGCAAACTGTAACAACCGTTGCAAACTGTAACAACCCATGCAAACTGTAACAACCGTTGCAAACTGTAACAACCCATGCAAACTGTAACAACCGTTGCAAACTGTAACAACCAATGCAAACTGTAACAACCCATGCAAACTGTAACAACCCATGCAAACTGTAACAACCCATGCAAACTGTAACAACCCATGCAAACTGTAACAACCCATGCAAACTGTAACAACCATTGCAAACTGTAACAACCCATGCAAACTGTAACAACCGATGCAAACTGTAACAACCCATGCAAACTGTAACAACCGATGCAAACTGTAACAACCCATGCAAACTGTAACAACTGATGCAAACTGTAACAACTGATGCAAACTGTAACAACTGATGCAAACTGTAACAACTGATGCAAACTGTAACAACTGATGCAAACTGTAACAACTGATGCAAACTGTAACAACCGATGCAAACTGTAACAACCGATGCAAACTGTAACAACCCATGCAAACTGTAACAACCCATGCAAACTGTAACAACCCATGCAAACTGTAACAACCCATGCAAACTGTAACAACCGATGCAAACTGTAACAACCGATGCAAACTGTAACAACCCATGCAAACTGTAACAACCCATGCAAACTGTAACAACCCATGCAAACTGTAACAACCCATGCAAACTGTAACAACCCATGCAAACTGTAACAACCCATGCAAACTGTAACAACCCATGCAAACTGTAACAACCCATGCAAACTGTAACAACCCATGCAAACTGTAACAACCGATGCAAACTGTAACAACCCATGCAAACTGTAACAACCCATGCAAACTGTAACAACCGATGCAAACTGTAACAACCCATGCAAACTGTAACAACCGATGCAAACTGTAACAACCCATGCAAACTGTAACAACCCATGCAAACTGTAACAACCCATGCAAACTGTAACAACCCATGCAAACTGTAACAACCCATGCAAACTGTAACAACCCATGCAAACTGTAACAACCCATGCAAACTGTAACAACCGATGCAAACTGTAACAACTGATGCAAACTGTAACAACCTATGCAAACTGTAACAACTGATGCAAACTGTAACAACCCATGCAAACTGTAACAACCGATGCAAACTGTAACAACTGATGCAAACTAACAACCGTTGCAAACTGTAACAACCATTGCAAACTGTAACAACCATTGTAAACTGTAACAACTGATGCAAACTGTAACAACCCATGCAAACTGTAACAACCGATGCAAACTGTAACAACCATTGCAAACTGTAACAACCGTTGCAAACTGTAACAACCATTGCAAACTGTAACAACCGATGCAAACTGTAACAACCGTTGCAAACTGTAACAACCCATGCAAACTGTAACAACCGATGCAAACTGTAACAACCCATGCAAACTGTAACAACCCATGCAAACTGTAACAACCAATGCAAACTGTAACAACCAATGCAAACTGTAACAACCGATGCAAACTGTAACAACCATTGCAAACTGTAACAACCATGCAAACTGTAACAACCATGCAAACTGTAACAACCTGCAAACTGTAACAACCCATGCAAACTGTAACAACCCATGCAAACTGTAACAACCCATGCAAACTGTAACAACCCATGCAAACTGTAACAACCCATGCAAACTGTAACAACCATGCAAACTGTAACAACCGATGCAAACTGTAACAACCCATGCAAACTGTAACAACCGATGCAAACTGTAACAACCCATGCAAACTGTAACAACCGATGCAAACTGTAACAACCCATGCAAACTGTAACAACCCATGCAAACTGTAACAACCCATGCAAACTGTAACAACCCATGCAAACTGTAACAACCGATGCAAACTGTAACAACCCATGCAAACTGTAACAACCCATGCAAACTGTAACAACCGATGCAAACTGTAACAACCCATGCAAACTGTAACAACCGATGCAAACTGTAACAACCCATGCAAACTGTAACAACCCATGCAAACTGTAACAACCCATGCAAACTGTAACAACCCATGCAAACTGTAACAACCGATGCAAACTGTAACAACCCATGCAAACTGTAACAACCCATGCAAACTGTAACAACCCATGCAAACTGTAACAACTGATGCAAACTGTAACAACCCATGCAAACTGTAACAACTGATGCAAACTGTAACAACCCATGCAAACTGTAACAACCGATGCAAACTGTAACAACTGATGCAAACTAACAACCGTTGCAAACTGTAACAACCATTGCAAACTGTAACAACCATTGTAAACTGTAACAACTGATGCAAACTGTAACAACCCATGCAAACTGTAACAACCGATGCAAACTGTAACAACCATTGCAAACTGTAACAACCGTTGCAAACTGTAACAACCATTGCAAACTGTAACAACCGATGCAAACTGTAACAACCGTTGCAAACTGTAACAACCCATGCAAACTGTAACAACCGTTGCAAACTGTAACAACCCATGCAAACTGTAACAACCCATGCAAACTGTAACAACCATTGCAAACTGTAACAACCAATGCAAACTGTAACAACCGATGCAAACTGTAACAACCATTGCAAACTGTAACAACCGTTGCAAACTGTAACAACCGATGCAAACTGTAACAACCGTTGCAAACTGTAACAACCCATGCAAACTGTAACAACCGTTGCAAACTGTAACAACCCATGCAAACTGTAACAACTGATGCAAACTGTAACAACTGATGCAAACTGTAACAACCGATGCAAACTGTAACAACCCATGCAAACTGTAACAACCATTGCAAACTGTAACAACTGATGCAAACTGTAACAACCATTGCAAACTGTAACAACCGATGCAAACTGTAACAACCGTTGCAAACTGTAACAACCATTGCAAACTGTTACAACTGATGCAAACTGTAACAACCATTGCAAACTGTAACAACCGATGCAAACTGTAACAACTGTTGCAAACTGTAACAACCATTGCAAACTGTAACAACCGATGCAAACTGTAACAACCGTTGCAAACTGTAACAACCGTTGCAAACTGTAACAACCGTTGCAAACTGTAACAACCCATGCAAACTGTAACAACCGTTGCAAACTGTAATAACCCATGCAAACTGTAACAACCGTTGCAAACTGTAACAACCAATGCAAACTGTAACAACCCATGCAAACTGTAACAACCCATGCAAACTGTAACAACCCATGCAAACTGTAACAACCCATGCAAACTGTAACAACCCATGCAAACTGTAACAACCATTGCAAACTGTAACAACCATTGCAAACTGTAACAACCCATGCAAACTGTAACAACCCATGCAAACTGTAACAACCCATGCAAACTGTAACAACCGATGTAAACTATAACAACCCATGCAAACTGTAACAACTGATGCAAACTGTAACAACTGATGCAAACTGTAACAACCCATGCAAACTGTAACAACCAATGCAAACTGTAACAACCCATGCAAACTGTAACAACCGATGCAAACTGTAACAACTGATGCAAACTGTAACAACTGATGCAAACTGTAACAACTGATGCAAACTGTAACAACTGATGCAAACTGTAACAACCGATGCAAACTGTAACAACCGATGCAAACTGTAACAACCCATGCAAACTGTAACAACCCATGCAAACTGTAACAACTGATGCAAACTGTAACAACCCATGCAAACTGTAACAACCGATTCAAACTGTAACAACTGATGCAAACTGTAACAACCTATGCAAACTGTAACAACTGATGCAAACTGTAACAACCCATGCAAACTGTAACAACCGATGCAAACTGTAACAACTGATGCAAACTAACAACCGTTGCAAACTGTAACAACCATTGCAAACTGTAACAACCATTGTAAACTGTAACAACCCATGCAAACTGTAACAACTGATGCAAACTGTAACAACCCATGCAAACTGTAACAACCGTTGCAAACTGTAACAACCATTGCAAACTGTAACAACCGATGCAAACTGTAACAACCGTTGCAAACTGTAACAACCCATGCAAACTGTAACAACCGTTGCAAACTGTAACAACCCATGCAAACTGTAACAACCCATGCAAACTGTAACAACCATTGCAAACTGTAACAACCAATGCAAACTGTAACAACTGATGCAAACTGTAACAACCATTGCAAACTGTAACAACCGTTGCAAACTGTAACAACCATTGCAAACTGTAACAACCGTTGCAAACTGTAACAACCGATGCAAACTGTAACAACCGTTGCAAACTGTAACAACCCATGCAAACTGTAACAACCGTTGCAAACTGTAACAACCCATGCAAACTGTAACAACTGATGCAAACTGTAACAACTGATGCAAACTGTAACAACCCATGCAAACTGTAACAACCCATGCAAACTGTAACAACCGATGCAAACTGTAACAACCGATGCAAACTGTAACAACCGATGCAAACTGTAACAACCGATGCAAACTGTAACAACTGATGCAAACTGTAACGACTGATGCAAACTGTAACGACTGATGCAAACTGTAACAACTGATGCAAACTGTAACAACCGATGCAAACTGTAACAACCGATGCAAACTGTAACAACCATTGCAAACTGTAACAACCATTGTAAACTGTAACAACCGTTGCAAACTGTAACAACCGATGCAAACTGTAACAACCCATGCAAACTGTAACAACCGATGCAAACTGTAACAACCGATGCAAACTGTAACAACCGTTGCAAACTGTAACAACCCATGCAAACTGTAACAACCCATGCAAACTGTAACAACCGTTGCAAACTGTAACAACCCATGCAAACTGTAACAACCGATGCAAACTGTAACAACCGTTGCAAACTGTAACAACCCATGCAAACTGTAACAACCGATGCAAACTGTAACAACCATTGCAAACTGTAACAACCGTTGTAAACTGTAACAACCGTTGTAAACTGTAACAACCGTAGCAAACTGTAACAACCCATGCAAACTGTAACAACCGTTGCAAACTGTAACAACCCATGCAAACTGTAACAACCGATGCAAACTGTAACAACCGTTGCAAACTGTAACAACCCATGCAAACTGTAACAACCGATGCAAACTGTAACAACCATTGCAAACTGTAACAACCGTTGTAAACTGTAACAACCGTTGCAAACTGTAACAACCGTAGCAAACTGTAACAACCCATGCAAACTGTAACAACCGTTGCAAACTGTAACAACCCATGCAAACTGTAACAACCGATGCAAACTGTAACAACCGTTGCAAACTGTAACAACCCCGCTGTGAACTGTAACAACCCGTAGCAAACGTTAGCAAACACCCAGTCTAAGGGATTGAGTGCCTTCATTCAACTTAGCCACACTCCTGAGTCTACACAGTGATAACCTGGTGCTTCCATAATATCCGTTTATGTTAACTCTAATAAAACCAAATCAAACAAACGGACAGGTGTGTCATTGTCCAACACTGAACACCAACTGAACTTTGATTGATCAAAACTGGACCATGTGATATTTTTGGTGGGAACTTATAAATAGAATTTTATCCATACGAGGGAATGACTTGATATAATACAGATCTGTCCAAAAGTCTGTTACAGTAACTTATTGGGTTGAGCAGAGCTGATGTGGACTATTGATCAATCACCAGAAAGATTTTGATGAATGCTTAACATTGGAGGACATTTTATAAGAATATAGCACTGAATAATAACATATACAAGCGGTTGATTATTCTGGGCATGCTACCTATGGGGGCATCCATTTTGGTAACCATTTTATTACCCAAGAATAATACAGGGGGGGATGTTAGACAGTTTTGCTTTGTGGTAGTCGTGCTAGCGCAGTGGTAGCACGTTCGCTTCAGGTGCGAAAGACCAGGAGTTCGAGCCTCACTGGAGCCATTGCGATCGTTACAAATTCCACGTTGCCTCTTCTCTCTCCCTCGTGGCGATGGATTCCATCAGGAATGAGGTCTCGAGAGTGATTATTATGCGCGGTATACACCAGAACTACGTTTTTCCTATCTGTCTGACAGAAAACAGCATGCATTTTTTTCACAGAAACAACATGGATGCCGCCATTTCCTTGACCTATATTCCTCTAGGAGATGATTATTATGCACATGTTTCGGTGACCATCTGACTTTAAAAGGGGAAAAATTGTGCGTGACGTCACCCAGAGCACCTGAACTTGCGAAGCAGATGACAAAATAGTTGTCACCGGTACAAGAACTCATATGGTCAGTTTGACCATATTTTATTGGGGAAATATGGGTGGGGTTAAAATGTAATAAGAAAAACAGTTAAAAGTCATGTCATAATATAGTTAATACTGCTACTTACTTGTTTGAAGCGCATCTTCACAAATTTATTTGTAAACAAACCGCTGTCAACTAGGTCAGCATGAACACAAAAAGCGATGACGTCATAGCTCTTCAGGAAGAAGGTAGCTCGCAAATTACAAAAGGTCACCGAAACAGGTGGGTCACCGAAACATGTACTTCCACGATATATTTATTTATTGAAATTGTTTGATACCATACCAAAGCTGTAGCTTGTGTTTATCTGTACAGATTGCACACTATCTTGGGGACCGCATGGCAAGTAAGGGCAATGAGAAGTTAACAGATGATTTTCTCATACTTCTTCGACACCCTCCACAATGTACCAATATGCTCAAGGTATGTAAAGTAAAGTAAAGTGTTTGTTTATTATAGTGTCACCCCTATTTAAAGGGCCAGCCATTTCTGACTTATGAGACACCACATTTTATGAACATCAGTACTTCCCGAATCATATGCTTGTATGCCAGGCTGGTAGGCAATCGGTAACCATTATTTAACTAGCTGGCGGCTCACCAACCGGCCATATCCTATGCTTGTATGCCAGGCTGGTAGGCAATCGGTAACCATTATTTAACTAGCTGGCGGCTCACCAACCGGCCATATCTTATGCTTGTATGCCAGGCTGGTAGGCAATCGGTAACCATTATTTAACTAGCTGGTGGCTCACCAACCGGCCATATCCTATGCTTGTAGGCCAGGCTGGTAGGCAATCGGTAACCATTATTTAACTAGCTGGCGGCTCACCAACCCTCCATATCCTATGCTTGTATGCCAGGCTGGTAGGCAATCGGTAACCATTATTTAACTAGCTGGCGGCTCACCAACCGGCCATATCCTATGCTTGTATGCCAGGCTGGTAGGCAATCGGTAACCATTATTTAACTAGCTGGCGGCTCACCAACCGGCCATATCCTATGCTTGTATGCCAGGCTGGTAGGCAATCGGTAACCATTATTTAACTAGCTGGCGGCTCACCAACCGGCCATATCCTATGCTTGTATGCCAGGCTGGTAGGCAATCGGTAACCATTATTTAACTAGCTGGCGGCTCACCAACCGGCCATATCCTATGCTTGTAGGCCAGGCTGGTAGGCAATCGGTAACCATTATTTAACTAGCTGGCGGCTCACCAACCGGCCATATCCTATGCTTGTATGCCAGGCTGGTAGGCAATCGGTAACCATTATTTAACTAGCTGGCGGCTCACCAACCGGCCATATCCTATGCTTGTATGCCAGGCTGGTAGGCAATCGGTAACCATTATTTAACTAGCTGGCGGCTCACCAACCGGCCATATCCTATGCTTGTATGCCAGGCTGGTAGGCAATCGGTAACCATTATTTAACTAGCTGGCGGCTCACCAACCGGCCATATCCTATGCTTGTATGCCAGGCTGGTAGGCAATTGGTAACCATTATTTAACTAGCTGGCGGCTTATCAACCGGCCATATCCTATGCTTGTATGCCAGGCTGGTAGGCAATCGGTAACCATTATTTAACTAGCTGGCGGCTCACCAACCGGCCATATCCTATGCTTGTATGCCAGGCTGGTAAGCAATCGGTAACCATTATTTAACTAGCTGGCGGCTCACCAACCGGCCATATCAGAACCTTCGACCACCGCCTTAACCACTAGGCCACGTAGACGGTATGTGTTTGCTGTACTATCATGGGGTATGCTCTGACACCCTCCACAATGTACCAATATGCTCAAGGTATGTGTTTGCTGTACAATACTCCGACACCCTCCACAATGTACCAATATGCTCAAGGTATGTGTTTGCTGTACAATCATGGGTTATGCTCCGACACCCTCCACAATGTACCAATATGCTCAAGGTATGTGTTTGCTGTACAATACTCCGACACCCTCCACAATGTACCAATATGCTCAAGGTATGTGTTGTGCTGTACAATCATGGGGTATGCTCCGACACCCTCCACAATGTACCAATATGCTCAAGGTATGTGTTTGCTGTACAATCATGGGTTATGAATTCATAGAGAGATGTGCGTTAAATTTTTGCCTCCGTGGCTGAGTTTATACAAATTTATTTTAGCTTGATTGCGAAATAAGTTCATGCAACTTATATTAATCACTCTCAAAACCTCATTCCTGATGGAAACCATCACTACGCGAGAAAGAGAAGAGGCAAGTGGAATTTAAATGCCTTGCCTAAGGGGTTCGAGCCCCGCTCAGGCCATGTCTCATTTATATGAAAAAGTTGACAGTTTCTTATGGAGGTTGGTGCACCCAAGTACTGGTTAACCGCTGGAGCCTGCCCAGGAAAGGTGTTGTTAGGTAAACTGCCCGCCAGCGATATAGCCCGAAATGGTGCTGATGCAGGCGTAAAACCCGAAATATAAATAAATATAAATAAATAAGCTGCACTCTGATATAGTGTCTACCTGTATTCTTGCAGATAATCTATGCCTGCTCTCAAGTATCTACTACATTCTGCTCCTACATATCTAACCAACAACAGCACATGGAATCCTTGCTGGGCGTGCTCATGGGCAAGGTTGAGTTGGCCGACATGGAAGTGAACTCCGTCATAGAGATGTTGATTCATGTACTCAGCACTATAGTTATACAGTTACAGACACTCCCGCCTACGTAAGTAGAACACTCCGTACTATAGTTATACAGTTACAGACACTCCCGCCTACGTAAGTAGAACACTCCGTACTGTAGTTATACAGTTACAGACACTCCCGCCTACGTAAGTAGAACACTCTGTACTATAGTTATACAGTTACAGACACTCCCGCCTACGTAAGTAGAACACTCCGTACTGTAGCTATACAGTTACAGACACTCCCGCCTACGTAAGTAGAACACTCTGTACTATAGTTATACAGTTACAGACACTCCCGCCTACGTAAGTAGAACACTCCGTACTGTAGTTAAACAGTTACAGGCACTCCCGCCTACGTAAGTAGAACACTCCGTACTATAGTTATACAGTTACAGACACTCCCGCCTACGTAAGTAGAACACTCCGTACTGTAGTTATACAGTTACAGACACTCCCGCCTACGTACGTAGAACATTTGGTATGCAATCACTGACAATGCTTCATATGTAAGCTTAACACTTGATACTACAGTTTTAAAATTTGACTAGTCCTCCTCATTGCTGTGTGGAATTCTTTCAAATGAGCCCTGCTGTGTGGAATTCCTTCAAGTGAGCCCTGCTGTGTGGAATTCCTTCAAGTGAGCCCTGCTGTGTGGAATTCCTTCAAGTGGCCCTGCTGGGTGGAATTCCTTCAAGTGAGCCCTGCTGGGTGGAATACCTTCAAGTGAGCCCTGCTGGGTGGAATACCTTCAAGGTGAACCCTGCTGTGTGGAATTCCTTCAAGTGAGCCCTGCTGTGTGGAATTCCTTCAAGTGGCCCTGCTGGGTGGAATTCCTTCAAGTGAGCCCTGCTGGGTGGAATACCTTCAAGTGAGCCCTGCTGGGTGGAATTCCTTCAAGTGGCCCTGCTGGGGGGGGGGGTGGAATTCCTTCAAGTGACCCCTGCTGTGTGGAATTCCTTCAAGTGAGCCCTGCTGGGTGACCGATTATGAATTTTGTGTGTGTGTGTTTTACGTTTATTTATCGTCGCTACCGGTTGCCCATATGAACGAAACCTCCTGAAGAGATTAGTCATTTTAGATTTTTGGAGGATAGTGCAATGATACAGAGACCCATTCCAGAGTCTCCTCTGGTTCTTTTACGTGCACGGTGTACAGCACCGACACAAGACCTCGGTTTAACGTCCCACCTGAAAGACTGTTGAGTGTATATACCTTATATATATTTTCATAAATATTCAAAAATATTCCAAAAGAAATCAAGAGATGTGTATACAGATACTGTTGTTTTTCCCGCAGGTTAACAGATGCCGCCAGTCTCATGGTGTCAATTTTTCTGGAATCCACCATTGCAAGTCACACAGTAAGTTATTTTGGTAGATCCTCGTGGACTGACCTTTGAACCTTTGAAGAGGGATTGCGCAGGGCTGTGTTGGTAGAATGATAAACGGTTGCATATTATGGAGTCTTTTAATTATATTGTGGTACAGTGCATTTCAGATGAGACAGTAACCCATTCAACACCAAGTAACTGACATGGACTGGTGCATGCTATTTTTAAACCAATAAATTAATAAGAAAATTACATTTGAACAAGTTCATTTATCAAAATGGGTAATTTTGTCTAAAAATAGTAATATTACTGGCAAATAGTGCAGATCCTGATGAGACCGCTCGTCACGAGCCGGCTCATCTTGATCTACACTTTTTGTAAGCCTATTTAAAGGCCTGTGGTGTTGAAAGGGTTATTCTCAGTTATAATGTATTTTTTTTACTGATGTCTAATTTTTTTTATACAGCTTCATTTTATGTCGATTGCGAAACAAGTTATCGCAGCATTAGCTTAATCGCTCTCGAGCCCTCATTCCTGAATCCATTGCTATGAGGGAGAGAGGTGGCAATGTGGATTGATATAAGAGTCTTGCCTGGGGACCATCACCACCGTGGTTCTCGTGAGGTTCGAACTCACAACAATTTTGATTATGAGGACGTCACTGTATCCATTCACCACAGATGCTGTACACTCTACTCTGTATGCACAAACACACACTTGTTGCCATGCACTATACCTGACTATATGCACAAACAAACACTTGTTGCCATGCACTATATCTGACTATATGCACAAACAAACACTTGTTGCCATGCACTATACCTGACTGTATGCACAAACACACACTTGTTGCCATGCACTATACCTGGCTGTATGCACAATCAAACACTTGTTGCCATGCACTATACCTGGCTGTATGCACAAGCAAACACTTGTTGTCATGCACTATATCTGACTGTATGCACAAACAAACACTTGTTGCCATGCACTATACCTGACTGTATGCACAAACAAAAACTTGTTGCCATGCACTATACCTGACTGTATGCACAAACAAACACTTGTTGCCATGCACTATACCTGACTGTATGCACAAACAAACACTTGTTGCCATGCACTATACCTGACTGTATGCATAAACAAACACTTGTTGCCATGCACTATACCTGGCTGTATGCACAAACAAACACTTGTTGCCATGCACTATATCTGACTGTATGCACACACACACACACTTGTTGCCATGCACTATACCTGACTGTATACACAAACAAACACTTGTTGCCATGCACTATGCCTGACTGTATGCACAAACAAACACTTGTTGCCATGCACTATACCTGACTGTATGCACAAACAAAAACTTGTTGCCATGCACTATACCTGACTGTATGCACAAACAAACACTTGTTGCCATGCACTATACCTGACTGTATGCACAAACAAACACTTGTTGCCATGCACTATACCTGACTGTATGCATAAACAAACACTTGTTGCCATGCACTATACCTGGCTGTATGCACAAACAAACACTTGTTGCCATGCACTATATCTGACTGTATGCACACACACACACACTTGTTGCCATGCACTATACCTGACTGTATACACAAACAAACACTTGTTGCCATGCACTATGCCTGACTGTATGCACAAACAAACACTTGTTGCCATGCACTATACCTGACTGTATGCACAAACAAACACTTGTTGCCATGCACTATACCTGACTGTATGCACAAACAAACACGTGTTGCCATGCCCTATACTTGATTGTATGCACAAACAAACACTTGTTGCCATGCACTATACCTGAATGTATGCACAAACACACACTTGTTGCCATGCACTATACCTGACTGTATGCACAAACAAACACTTGTTGCCATGCACTATACTTGACTGTATGCACAAACAAACACTTGTTGCCATGCACAATACCTGAATGTATGCACAAACAAACACTTGTTGCCATGCACTATACCTGACCGTATGCACAAACAAACACTTGTTACCATGCACTATACATGGCTGTATGCACAAACAAACACTTGTTGTCATGCACTATACCTGACTGTATGCACAAACAAACACGTGTTGCCATGCACTATACTTGACTGTATGCACAAACAAACACTTGTTGCCATGCACTATACCTGACTGTATGCACAAACAAACACTTGTTGCCATGCACTATACCTGACTGTATGCACAAACAAACACGTGTTGCCATGCACTATACCTGACTGTATGCACAAACAAACACGTGTTGCCATGCACTATACTTGACTGTATGCACAAACAAACACTTGTTGCCATGCACTATACCTGACTGTATGCACAAACAAACACGTGTTGCCATGCACTATACTTGATTGTATGCACAAACAAACACTTGTTGCCATGCACTATACCTGAATGTATGCACAAACACACACTTGTTGCCATGCACTATACCTAACTGTATGCACAAACAAACACTTGTTGCCATGCACTATACTTGACTGTATGCACAAACAAACACGTGTTGCCATGCACAATACCTGAATGTATGCACAAACAAACACTTGTTGCCATGCACTATACCTGACCGTATGCACAAACAAACACTTGTTACCATGCACTATACCTGGCTGTATGCACAAACAAACACTTGTTGTCATGCACTATACCTGACTGTATGCACAAACAAACACTTGTTGCCATGCACTATGCCTGGCTGTATGCACAAACAAACACTTGTTGCCATGCACTATACCTGGCTGTATGCACAAACAAACACTTGTTGCCATGCACTATATCTGACTGTATGCACACACACACACACACACTTGTTGCCATGCACTATACCTGACTGTATGCACAAACAAACACTTGTTG
Source organism: Archivesica marissinica (assembly GCA_014843695.1). NCBI lineage: Eukaryota > Metazoa > Mollusca > Bivalvia > Venerida > Vesicomyidae > Archivesica > Archivesica marissinica. Next base: position 10,467,691 of record CM026403.1, read on the forward strand.
CCATGCACTATGCCTGACTGTATGCACAAACAAACACTTGCTGCCATGCACTATACCTGACTGTATGCACAAACAAACACTTGTTGCCATGCACTATACCTGACTGTATGCACAAACAAACACGTGTTGCCATGCACTATACTTGATTGTATGCACAAACAAACACTTGTTGCCATGCACTATACCTGAATGTATGCACAAACACACACTTGTTGCCATGCACTATACCTAACTGTATGCACAAACAAACACTTGTTGCCATGCACTATACCTGACCGTATGCACAAACAAACACTTGTTACCATGCACTATACCTGGCTGTATGCACAAACAAACACTTGTTGTCATGCACTATACCTGACTGTATGCACAAACAAACACTTGTTGCCATGCACTATGCCTGGCTGTATGCACAAACAAACACTTGTTGCCATGCACTATACCTGGCTGTATGCACAAACAAACACTTGTTGCCATGCACTATGCCTGACTGTATGCACAAACAAACACTTGTTGCCATGCACTATACCTGGCTGTATGCACAAACAAACACTTGTTGCCATGACCTATTCCTGGATGTATGCACAAACAAACAATTGTTGCCATGCACTATACCTGGCTATATGCACAAACAAATACTTGTTGCCATGCACTATACCTGACATCAAACACTCTTGTGGACAATGGGAGGTTATGAAGACACTAATTTGTGAGAACTTTTTGTAATCTAAAATGACTAATATCTTCAGGAGGTATCGCTCATATGCAACTCGTAGCGACAATAAATAAACTTAAAACACAAACTTGTGTAAAGGTGTGTTGAAAGTTAATTCCTAATTATTTTGTGATGTTATAATTTAGAGAACTAATGTAGCTAAGCAACAAACTCTTACCCTCATATATATATATATATATATATATATATATATATATATATATATATATATATATATATATATAGTCAGATGGTATATTTATGTATATTCTGTGTTACAGGCTGCAGCAGCTCTACTGTTCAGTCAGATTGTATATTTATGTATGTGTTACAGGCTGTGGCAGCTCTATTGTTCAGTCAGATGGTATATTTATGTATGTGTTACAGGCTGCAGCAGCTCTACTGTTCAATCAGATGGTATATTATGTATATTCTGTGTTACAGGCTGCAGCAGCTCTACTGTTCAATCAGATGATATATTTATGTATGTGTTACAGGCTGCAGCAGCTCTACTGTTCAGTCAGATGGTATACTGTGGTGTGTCTGTTGAGGTACAACCGGAGGAAATGTTACAGGCATGTCTAGCTGTGTTTACAGACCTTCAACAGGTGAGGCAGATATAAATATGCATACAAGTTGCAGAAAGGCATGCACATAGTACATAGTCGCAGAAAGGTATACAGCACTGGTTCATAGAAATGTAAACACGCGGCTGGGTAGCGGCTGGGTAGCGGCTGGGTAGCGGCTGGGTAGCGGCTGGGTAGCGGCTGGGTAGCGGCTGGGTAGCGGCTGGGTAGCGGCTGGGTATAGATACAGGTGTTTCGACCAGCAACTATTAGCATCGCCTTTCTTTGTACTGTCTGTTCTAAAGTTGATATTTGTTTCTAATTCTATGTCACTTTCTTGTTATATATTACATCCTGACACCTTTCTTGTTATATATTACATCCTGACACCTTGTTATATATTACATCCTGACACCTTTCTTGTTATATATTACATCCTGACACCTTTCTTGTTATATATTACATCCTGACACCTTTCTTGTTATATATTACATCCTGACACATTTCTTGTTATATATTACATCCTGACACCTTTCTTGTTATATATTACATCCTGACACCTTTCTTGTTATATATTACATCCTGACACCTTTCTTGTTATATATTACATCCTGACACCTTTCTTGTTATATATTACATCCTGACACCTTTCTTGTTATATATTACATCCTGACACCTTTCTTGTTATATATTACATCCTGACACCTTTCTTGTTATATATTACATCCTGACACCTTTCTTGTTATATATTACATCCTGACACCTTTCTTGTTATATATTACATCCTGACACCTTTCTTGTTATATATTACATCCTGACACCTTTCTTGTTATATATTACATCCTGACACCTTTCTTGTTATATATTACATCCTGACACCTCTTCTCTCTCCCTCGTGGCGATGGATTCCATCAGGAATGAGGTCTCGAGAGTGATTAATATAAGTTGTAATAACTTGTTTTGCAATGGAGGTAAAATAAATTTGTATAAACATCCTTACACTAACTTGATTTGTAGCCATATAAGAATGATTTGTGTATGTCTCTATTCCGCGTATTCCAATATTTCTTTCATTTTTATAACCACCATATTTATACGATTTCATTCTACCCAGGAAAACAATAATTGTATTTCATGATGTGATGAAAGGGGCCATAATCCTGTTTTGATCAGTCAATATGAAATAAATGTCACCTAGTATAAGGCCACGCCCTGTAACAAGGGTGCCATGTGGAAGAACTGCCCCAGGCTAATCATGTCACCCTCTCTAAGGAACAGTTAATATTACATTTACGTGTATTATAGAGTACCCAGGCATAAGTGTTCAGTCATGATAGCGCAGTGGTAGCGCGTTTGCTTCAGGTGCAAAAGGCCACAAGTTCAAGCCCAGCTGTAACCGTTCGATTGTGCCCTTAGACAAGCAAGGCATTTAAATTCCACTTTGCCTCTTCTCTCTCCCTCGTGGCGATGGATTCCGTCAGGAATGAGGTCTCGAGAGTGATTAATATACGTTGTAAGAACTTGTTTCGCAATCGAGCTATATAAATTTGTATAAACTAAGTGTTCACCATTTCATTCAAGATGATGTGTTTTGTGCAAAGCTGGTAGCTCCAAGCTCTATGCAACCTACCTAGAGATATCAGATACTATCTATATCTGTATTTGATGTTTGACATTTTCTTGTCAGGTGTGAGGTCACACTGAGGTTACACTGAGGTCACACATGTGCCTTCTACAATAAGAAAAACCACAAGTAGAACTGATATGACCCAGCTACTTCCATGTTACTTTTCACCTAAGCTGGCTTGGTTTTTGTACATTCATGATCATCTCCATCTTTGTACAGTGCCGTAGCCAGAATCTGAAACTAATTGAGGCGACCCCCCCCCCCGAATTATTTTGTGGATGCTTGTCTGTGCATTCTGAAGGCAGTTTTATCAGAGTTTTCCTATACCTGTCGTTACTTGCCAAATTCTAACTGAGGCGAGTGCCTCATTTGCCTCAGTGTGGCTACGGGCCTGTTGTATTTATTTCTTTCTTACATTTGTTTGTGAATGAGACCATAGACACATGTTCTGGTGCTATATGCATGGTACTGTATTATAGGTGAATTATGATACTGGACACCTTGTCAGTTTCTCCTTATAAATCAGCGGGGTTGATGGTTCTTAAAACTTTTCTCCAATCGAAAACTAAGTCTCAAGCGTTCTGATTGGTTGAGCCAAAACTAAATCTCAGACTCAATTAATCATATCACTTGAGGTCGAGTTTTGGCTCAACCAACCAGCACGCTTGAGACTTAGTTTTCGATTGGAGAAAGGTTTTATAACCTCCTAGCCAGGTCTATCTCTCTCTTAATTCATGGTTTCAGCAATTCTCATTAACAGTTTCTCCACACTATCGATCATTGTGTTATGGATACCTTGTCTGTGTCATAACACGGATCCCGATGGTGCTGGTCCTTTGTGTGTTTTATGTTTATTTATCGTCGCTACCAGTTGCCCATATGAGTGACGCCTCCTGAAGAGATTAGTCATTTTAGATTTTTGGAGGATAGTGCAATGATACAGACAGAGACCCATTCCAGAGTCTCCTCTGGTTCTTTTACGTGCACGGTGTACAGCACCGACACAAGAACACGGTTTAAAGTCCCAACTGAAAGACTGTTAATTTTATTAGGGTCAGACGGGGGATCGAACCTGCGATCCCTGGATTACCAGTCCAGGGTGTTACCACTGGACTACAGATCCGTCCGTCTTCAAGAACATTCTCACCAGGCATGTAGCATTGCATGACAAATTGGTAGGGGGTCAAAGCTTCAAGCTACTGTGGTGATATATTTCCAAACAGTAGAATAAGCGCAAACGAAGATTAACATGGAATGTACAGTGAAACCTGTGTTAATGGTCACCTCTATTAAGCAACCGACCTGTATTAAGCAGCCAGATTCCCAATATGTTGTTTTATTATACAATTTACCTCTGTTAAGCAGCCACCTGTGCTAAACAGCCACTATCTGTGATTCCCTTGGCTGGCTGCTTAAGACAGGTTTGACTGTGTATGTTATCTGTAACGTGTATTTCAGATCTGTGTGAGGTGTCCATTTGATTATGGAATCTTAGATGGTCTCATGTTACTGTTGTGTGAGATGCTAATTCAGGTAAGCTTATTTATTATTTATTAATTTATTTATTTTATTATTTTCTAGAATTTTTAATTCTTACTAATTGATATGTTTTACTTACCGGTCTGCCTCCGTGGTCAAGTGGTTAAGGTCGCTGACTTGTATACCACTGTAACCTATCATCACTGATGGTCACGGGTTCGAGCCCCGCTCAGGCTGTGTCTCATTTATATGAAAAAGTTGGCAGTTTCTTACGGAGGTTTGTGCACCCAAGTACTGGTTAACCGCTGGAGCCTGCCCAGGAAAGGTGTTGTTAGGTAAACTGCCCACCGGTGATATAGCCCAAAATGATGCTGATGCAGGCGTAAAACCCGAAATATAACATAACATAATATTTACTTACCGGTAGTTGTGTTATTTATGCTTTACAATTAGACTGATGATATACAGTGAAACCTGTGTTAGTGGTCACCTCAATTAAGCAGCCAACCTGTATTAAGCAGCCAGTTTCCAGATTCCCAATTGTTGTTTTATTATACATTTGACCTCTATTAAGCAGCCACCTGTACTAAGCATCCACTTTCTGTGATTCCCTTGGCTGGCTACTTTAACCCTTTCCCTCATAGAAGCACCTCTTGACACCATTACCATTACAACATGCATTAACAATGTAGTAGCCAGTGTTAGGCAGTCAACCTCTACAAACAAAGCTAGTTATCAAATTACCCGGATGTTTAACATTTAACCTCTATTAAGCAGCCACCTCTGTAAAACACAGTACTATATTGGACACGGATGTTTAATATTTAACCTCTATTAAGCAGCCACCTCTGTAAAACACAGTACTATATTGGACACGGATGTTTAACATTTATCCTCTATTAAGCAGCCACCTCTGTAAAACACAGTACTATATTGGACACGGATGTTTAACATTTAACCTCTATTAAGCAGCCACCTCTGTAAAACACAGTACTATATTGGACCCAGATGTTTAACATTTAACCTCTATTAAGCAGCCACCTCTGTAAAACACAGTACTATATTGGACACGGATGTTTAACATTTAACCTCTATTAAGCAGCCACCTCTGCTAAGCAACTATTTTGTTACCACACCCTGTTGGTTTGACTGTAGTTTTGCATTGTGATGTTTCCAGGCTGAAGCCCCAGTTGCTCAACTGTACATAGAGACGGGTATCTGGGGAACTCTTTGGCACCGTGTGGCACAGGCCCTACAGGTCATGAACCCGGAAACAGAATTACCCATACATGATATAGAGACAGACATGGAGGCCCAGAAAGGGTTTCATGAACCAGACTGGTCGCTCGTTTCCCCACAGGGCCTCATGGCGGTACTACAGATGTCAGTGACAGTCTTTACAAAGGTATGCAGACGATATCTGTACATTACAATGTAGGATCGGATTTAATCGCACAACGTTGCTTGTGTTCAGTTTTAGTTTATAGTTTATACAAATTTATTTTAGCTCAATTGCGAAACAAGTTATTTCAACTTATATAAATCACTCTCGAGACGTCATTCCTGATGGAATCCATCGCCACGAGGGAGAGAGAAGAGGCAATGTGGAATTTAAATGCCTTTCCTAAGGGCACAATCGTAATGGCTCCAGTGGGGCTCGAACTCCGGACCTTTTGCACCTGAAGCGAATGCGCATCCACTGCGCTATCACGACTTCCACGTATGTTCAGTTTTCATACAGCCATCACATATTTTCTTGTATGTACACACGTGTAATACAACCTGCGCGGATTCTGATTTGTCGCAGCATGACAGCTTGCTTTTGACACAGTCGACATATAGTCTATGGTTATAGTTTATACAAATTTATTTTAGCTCGATTGCGAAACAAGTTCTTACAGCTTATATTAATCACTCTCGAGACCTCATTCCTGATGGAATCCATCACCACGAGGGAGAGAAGAGGCAATGTGGAATTTGCCCTGCCTAAGGGCACAATCGTAACGGCTTCAGCGGCGTTCAAACTCCTGACCTTTCGCACCTGAAGCGAACGCGCATCCACTGCTTCCACGTCTATGGTTGAAAATCAACTGTTTAAATCAACACATTGCTAAATATGCACAAGGGAATATATATAGTGATTAAAATGATTGTGTGGATTATTTGCATGGAGTTGTTTGATTATCAGGGACTATTTACTATGGCGTATGGATGCACCATACTCAAGAAGCTCAAAAATATACAGGCAAACAGAAAACTTTCCCAATTTATTGTTGTTATTATGGTAATGTGATTATGAGGTTTTATGCTGTGGTATGAAATCAGCACTCATGTAAGGCCATATATATATCCGTCTCCGTGGCCTAATGGTTAAGGCGTCTCCGTGGCCTAGTGGTTAAGGCGTCTCTGTGGCTTAGTGGTTAAGGTGTCTCCGTGATCTAGTGGTTAAGGTGTCTCCGTGGCCTAGTGGTTATGGCATCTCCATGACCTAGTGGTTAAGGCATCTCCGTGGCCTAGTGGTTAAGGCGACTCCGTGGCCTAGTGGTTAAGGCGTCTCCGTGGCCTAGTGGTTAAGGCGACTCCGTAGCCTAGTGGTTAAGGTGTCTCTGTGGCCTAGTGTTAAGGCATCTCCGTGCTATAAGGCTCTCCATGCCTAGTGTTAGCCCATACCAGTGTTAACTCTCTGTGGCCTAGTGGTTAGGCGTCTCCCTAGTCCCCTAGTGGTTAAGGCGTATCCGTGGCCTAGTGGTTACGGCGTCTCCATGGCCTAGTGATTAAGGCGTCTCCATGACCTAGTGGTTAAGGCGTCTCTGTGGCCTAGTGGTTAAGGCATCTCCATGACCTAGTGGTTAAGGTGTCTCCATGGCCTAGTGGTTATGGCATCTCCGTGGCCTAGTGGTTACGGTGTCTCCGTGGCCTAGTGGTTAAGGCATCTCCGTGGCCTAGTGGTTAAGGCATCTCCGTGGCCTAGTGGTTAAGGTGTCTCCGTGGCCTAGTGGTTATGGCATCTCCGTGGCCTAGTGGTTACGGTGTCTCCGTGGCCTAGTGGTTAAGGCGACTCCGTGGCCTAGTGGTTAAGGCATCTCCGTGGCCTAGTGGTTAAGGCGTCTCCGTGGCCTAGTGGTTAAGGCGTCTCCGTGGCCTAGTGGTTAAGGCATCTCCATGGCCTAGTGGTTAAGGCATCTCCGTGGCTTAGTGGTTAAGGCATCTCCGTGGCCTAGTGGTTAAGGCGTCTCCGTGGCCTAGTGGTTAAGGCGATCGCCTATGGATCGGTATAATAAACAAACACTAAAATTTAACCGAATGAACAACGTTATCATGTGTCACAAGTACTAGCTTTCAATGCTGAGTTGATGATATACTTGAGTGAACAAATGTTCTCTATATTTTATATTGGACAATGTTTTTATGGTCGATTAAAGGCACTGTAAGTGAGTGGTCAAAGGTCACTCACCCATATAGGCTTGACCCCGCCATGTACCCCACATGACTATTTTGTAATTGAGGCCAGATGGGTAAAGTTACCTCTCGGCTTAAAATTTTTTAGCGAAAATGTTTATTTTGACATTAAAGTTGACTGATTATTATATTATGAGATTGTCTCAACTGTTTCTGAGACTTGGGAGGCAGCTTTTTTTGACAAGAGAGAGTTAGCTAGTTTTGAGACGAGGGAGTTAGCTAGTTTTGAGACGAGGGAGTTAGCTAGTTTTGAGACGAGGGAGTTAGCTAGTTTTGAGACGAGGGAGTTAGCTAGTTTTGAGACGAGGGAGTTAGCTAGTTTTGAGACGAGGGAGTTAGCTAGTTTTGAGACGAGGGAGTTAGCTAGTTTTGAGATGAGGGAGGCAGCTTTTTTTGACAAGAGAGAGTTAGCTAGTTTTGAGACGAGGGAGTTAGCTAGTTTTGAGACGAGGGAGTTAGCTAGTTTTGAGACGAGGGAGTTAGCTAGTTTTGAGATGAGGGAGGCAGCTGTTTTTGACAAGAGAGAGTTAGCTAGTTTTGAGACGAGGGAGTTAGCTAGTTTTGAGACGAGGGAGTTAGCTAGTTTTGAGACGAGGGAGGCAGCTGTTTTTGACAAGAGAGAGTTATTTGAGACGAGGGAGTTAGCTAGTTTTGAGACGAGGGAGTTAGCTAGTTTTGAGATGAGGGAGGCAGCTGTTTTTGACAAGAGAGAGTTAGCTAGTTTTGAGACGAGGGAGTTAGCTAGTTTTGAGACGAGGGAGTTAGCTAGTTTTGAGACGAGGGAGGCAGCTGTTTTTGACAAGAGAGAGTTATTTGAGACGAGGGAGTTAGCTAGTTTTGAGACGAGGGAGTTAGCTAGTTTTGAGACAAGGGAGTTAGCTAGTTTTGAGACAAGGGAGTTAGCAGTTATTGAGACATTGCTCTATTTGAGATTTACTAATTTCATGTTGCAGGAGACGCAGCAGTGCATACCTAACCTTGCTGTGCCAGACAGTATCATCATGCTCACCCTCATACACCTGCTCCGCAAGGAATTCCTGCAGTCACTCAGTCAAAGGTAGGACACACCCTCATACACCTGCTCCGTAAGGAATTCCTGCAGTCACTCAGTCAAAGGTAGGACACACCCTCATACACCTGCTCCGCAAGGAATTCCTGCATTCACTCAGTCAAAGGTAGGACACACCTGCTCCGCAAGGAATTCCTGCAGTCACTCAGTCAAAGGTAGGACACACCCTCATACACCTGCTCCGCAAGGAATTCCTGCAGTCACTCAGTCAAAGGTAGGACACACCCTCATACACCTACTCCGCAAGGAATTCCTGCAGTCACTCAGTCAAACGTAGGACACACCCTCATACACCTGCTCTGCAAGGAATTCCTGCAGTCACTCAGTCAAAGGTAGGACACACCCCCATACACCTGCTCCGCAAGGAATTCCTGCAGTCACTCAGTCAAAGGTAGGACACACCCTCATACACCTGCTCCGCAAGGAATTCCTGCAGTCACTCAGTCAAAGGTAGGACACACCCTCATACACCTGCTCCGCAAGGAATTCCTGCAGTCACTCAGTCAAAGGTAGGACACACCCTCATACACCTGCTCCGCAAGGAATTCCTGCAGTCACTCAGTCAAAGTTAGGACACACCCACCCCCATACACCTGCTCCGCAAGGAATTCCTGCAGTCACTCAGTCAAAGTTAGGACACACCCACCCCCATACACCTGCTCCGCAAGGAATTCCTGCAGTCACTCAGTCAAAGGTAGGACACACCCCCATACACCTGCTCCGCAAGGAATTCCTGCAGTCACTCGGTCAAAGGTAGGACACACACCCATACACCTGCTCCGCAAGGAATTCCTGCAGACACTCGGTCAAAGGTAGAACACACCCTCATACACCTGCTCCGCAAGGTATTCCTGCAGTCACTCAGTCAAAGGTAGGACACCCCCCCATACACCTGCTCCGCAAGGAATTCCTGCAGTCACTCAGTCAAAGGTAGGACACACCCCCATACACCTGCTCCGCCAGGAACACCTGCAGTCACTCAGTCAAAGGTAAGACATACCCCCATACACCTGCTCCGCAAGGAATTCCTGCAGTCACTCAGTCAAAGGTAGGACACACACCCATACACCTGCTCCGCAAGGAATTCCTGCAGTCACTCAGTCAAAGGTAGGACACATTGAGTAACATTATATTGCTTGCATTTATGAATAATAAATTTTATATCCCCTTGGCAGATGTGGGCATAATGCATCACTACCATGTAGTATGTGTCCAATTGATTGCTGACATGAGCTGAAGATTCAAGTTGAAGGACTGTGATCGACTTGTCTGTCCATCTATCAATCAATCAATCAACAAGTGCAAAGTAAACACTATAGCAGTCTATTTTTCATTTGATTTTGTTCAAACTTGGCGAAAGGTTTAGTTTTCAATAAATTTGTGGTTCCTTTCGATAACTATTGATGACTTATATTTTCAGTTTTAGCGTGGAAGGGCCTTAGTTAACCGTTGATGACTTATATTTTCAGTTTTAGCGTGGAAGGGCCTTAGTTAACCGTTGATGACTTATATTTTCAGTTTTAGCATGGAAGGGCCTTAGTTAACCGTTGATGACCTATATTTTCAGTTTTAGCATGGAAGGGCCTAAGTTAACCGTAGATGACTTATATTTTCAGTTTTAGCGTGGAAGGGCCTCAGTTAACTGTAGATCTCATATTGGAAGTCACTCAGATCTGTTGTTTTCCTTTTGCTGTTGATGCCAGCGATGACCTAGTTGGTGAAATACAAACGTAAGTTAGACAGATAAACCTGTCCATGACCTCTGCCACTTTGAGTCCTTCTGAGGGTCAGGTCGTTAAAACGAGGAGGATTTCTAGTTGATTTACAGAAGGTTGGTGGTTCTGTCCGGTTCTTGCCCCGAGCACCTGTGGCTCCATATACCAATTAAAGCTGGAAAGTCACTATATGGCATTAGCTGTTTGTGTAGCTCTAAATGCAAAAATCCAGGTTGAAGAATAAAGTGAGCTATTGTGGCAGATCGGTCTGTTGTCCATAGCCTTGTAACTGGGAGGTGAGTTTATGCCCGCTAGAACCACGGTGGTTAGCCTTGTATCTGAGAGGTTGTGAGTTTATGCCCGCTAGAACCATGGTGGTTAGCCTTGTAACTGGGAGGTTGTGAGTTTATGCCCGCTAGAACCATGGTGGTTAGCCTTGTAACTGGGAGGTTGTGAGTTTATGCCCGCTAGAACCCCGGTGGTTAGCCCTGTAACTGGGAGGTTGTGAGTTTATGCCCGCTAGAACCACGGTGGTTAGCCTTGTAACTGGGAGGTGAGTTTATGCCCGCTAGAACCATGGTGGTTAGCCTTGTAGCCGAGAGGTTGTGAGTTTATGCCCGCTAGAACCATGGTGGTTAGCCTTGTAACAGGGAGGTTGTGAGTTTATGCCCGCTAGAACCACGGTGGTTAGCCTTGTAACTGGGAGGTTGTGGGTTTATGCCCGCTAGAACCACGGTTGTTAGCCTTGTAACTGGGAGGTTGTGAGTTTATGCCCGCTAGAACCACGGTGGTTAGCCTTGTAACCGAGAGGTTGTGAGTTTATGCCCGCTAGAACCACGGTGGTTAGCCTTGTAGCTGGGAGGTTGTGAGTTTATGCCTGCCAGAACCACGGTGGTTAGCCTTGTAACTGGGAGGTTGTGAGTTTATGCCCGCTAGAACCACGGTGGTTAGCCTTGTAGCCGAGAGGTTGTGAGTTTATGCCCACTAGAACCACGGTGGTTAGCCTTGTAGCCGAGAGGTTGTGTCTTTATACCCGCTAGAACCATGGTGGTTAGCCTTGTAACTGAGAGGTTGTGAGTTTATGCCCGCTAGAACCACGATGGTGGTGTTCTTAGGTGTTATGCTTAAATCCACATTGCCTCTTCTCTCCACTCATGGCGATGGAGTCCACCAAGAATGAGGTATCGAAAGTGATTAGCCCAATGTTGTAAAACCTTGATTCTTGATTTGTATAAATATAATACTTAAAATGGCATCGCAAACAGTTTCATTTAATTTGATACGATGAAAATAATAACTCGTATGGTATGCTTGCACCGCATCGATACAATATGGTTATGTGTGTTTCGTGTACATTAAACGGGTTGCATTCATATTTATTCTATTTGATAGGTAAGATTGGAATGCCTGCTGTACATTAGTAGTAAAATCTTTGTCGAACAATGATATTTTGTTTGATCTTGAAAAAAGGTTTAAAGATAAGATTTTACTTTTGAGACACAGCATGTCTGAATAAAAATGAGGCCTTTATTAAACGTTATTTATTTTACAACGATTGCGAAGCAAGTTTTAACAACTTATATTTATCACTCTCGTTGGCTCGGATGAAAGCGTAAATGTGGTCATTCGTGTGGGAAGAAACCAGAGTACCTAGAGAAAATCCACCTGTCCGATCTGGCGACCACCGTACCATCTGACATACTTCCCTGATCGAGGGTTGCATTGGTGAGAATCGAGCGCGCTAACCACTGCGCTAATCGGACAGCCTGTATTATATTTTGCAGCTAGTACATGATTTTGTACATATTCCAATTTTTGTCTCGGCTGCTTTAGTGGAAAGCACCCACTTTAATGGAAAGCGAGATAAGCAGCGGTGGGCGACGGCACCGTCAACAATTACATATTTGGATACAATATGCTTATGTGTGTTTCATGTACAATAAACTCGTTGCATTCATATTTTTTCAGCTGTCTTCATTCTCATCAGTTGATGCCTCGCATCATGTACGCATGTCAAAAATATCTCAAAGATGACCAGCTAGAGACACCAGTCGGCCTGATAACTAGACTGGTGCTCAGTAATAATATATTTGTTGAACAGTTCTGTTCATCTGTGAAAGATTTAAAGGTAAGATTATATCATAGCGGAACCAGTCAACCTTTATTTATACCCAGACTGGTGCCCAGTAATAATATATTTGTGTGTTTTACGTTTATTTATCGTCGCTACCGGTTGCCCATATGAGCGATGCCTCCTGAAGATATTAGTCATTTTAGATATTTGGAGGATAGTGCAATGATACAAACAGAGACCCATTCCAGAATCTGTAATAATATATTTGTAGATGAGATTCTTTTATCGAGGATTCTACAGACTGGTCCAGGGATCGCAGGATTTATACCTCGCCTGACCCTAATAATATTAACAGTCTTTCAGATAGGACTTTAACCGAGGTCTCATATCGATGCTTTACACTGTGCACGTAAAAGAACCAGAGGAGACTCTGGAATTGGTCTCTGTTTGTATCATTGCATGAAATAAATAAATGTAAAAGCACATGGAGGATCCAGTTGGCCCAATAACTGGACTGGGCCACAGTTTTCAGTAACACATTTTACCTATTAACAGAATCCCAGAAAATGTTAAAGATTACAGAATCTAAACTGAAATATCACAATGTACATTTGGATGCCACAAGGTGTTTGTACAGCAATTTGATAGGTAAGATTGGAATGCCTGCTGTACATTAGTAGTAAAATCTTTGTCGAACAATGATATTTTGTTTGATCTTGAAAAAAGGTTTAAAGATAAGATTTTACTTTTGAGGCACAGCATGTCTGAATAAAAATGAGGCCTTGTATTATATGTTACAGCTAGTACATGATTTTGTACATATTCCAAGTTTTTGTTTCGCCTGCTTTAGTGGAGAGCGCCTGCTTTAGTGGAGAGCGAGATAAGCAGTTGTGGGCGCCGGCACGGTCAACCATTACATATTTGCATATAACTAAAACTAACTGAACGTGAAATTTAGCCCAAAATAGTACGATTTCAGAAATTGTTTGAAACTTTGAAACTTTGCACTAATTTCCTACACCAACAGTAGTCCCCACCCTTCCACTGACCTTGAAATTTGGCAATTTGCTGGAAAGCATAAAAGTTTTTACGTTTATTTATCGTCGCTACCAGTTGTCCATATGAGCGATGCCTCTTGATGAGAGTAGTCATTTTAGATTTTTGGAGAATAGTGCAATGATACAGACAGAGACCCATTCCAGAGTGTCCTCTGGTTCTTTTACGTGCACGGTGTAAAGCACCGACACGAGACCTCGGTTTAAAGTCTCATCTGATAGACTGTTAATTTTATTAGGGTCAGACGGGGGATCAAACCTGCGATCCCTGGATTACCAGTCCAGCATGTTACCACTGGACTACAGATCCATCATTTCAGACGCTGGGTTTCTTATACCGTCAATCACCCTTAGGGCGGTGGTCTTGTTATCATTTACATACTACCGGTATGGACACAGTTAATTAATACACGTATCATCAAATGATACTGTATAACCATCTTGTTGTTTCTACCATTCCTATGCACGTCTATATCTCCCACCAGTCCAGTGTCGGTTGTCAGTGATGTTATCTCATTGTCATCTTGTTGTTTCAGTTTCTACCATTCCTATGCACGTCTATATCTTCCACCAGTCCAGTGTCGGTTGTCAGTGATGTTATCTCATTGTGTAATCATCTCATCAGGACATCAGCTCAGCACATCACTTTCGTCAAGTCGGTCATACAATCAAACAAAGGTGAGTTGTATTGTCATATAGATAGATAATGCAACTTGTGCAACAACAACAATAATAGTTTATTGCATATAACATCTATTATATGCTTAGAGCAAATACAATACTAGTAATTACAAATACAATACTGGTAATTACAAATACAACACTAGTAATTACAAATACAACACTAGTAATTACAAATACAATACTGGTAATTACAAATACAACACTAGTAATTATAAATACAATACCAGTAATTACAAATACAATACTGGTAATTACAAATACAATACTGGTAATTTCAAATACAACACCAGTAATTACAAATACAACAGTAATTACAAATACAACACCAGTAATTACAAATACAATACCAGTAATTACAAATACAATACTGGTAATTACAATACTTGTAATTACAAATACAACACTAGTAATTACAAATACAATACAAGTAATTACAAATACAATACTGGTAATTACAAGTACAATACTTGTAATTACAAATACAACACTAGTAATTACAAATACAATACAAGTAATTACAAATACATCACTAGTAATTACAAATACAATACCAGTAATTTCAAATACAATACAAGTAATTACAAATACAGTGGCAGTAATTACAAATACAACACTAGTAATTACAAATACAACACCAGTAATTACACATACAACACCAGTAATTATAAATACAATACCAGTAATTACACATACAATACCAGTAATTATAAATACAATACCAGTAATTACAAATACAATACCGGTAATTACAAATACAATACCAGTAATTACAAATACAATACCAGTAATTACAAATACAATACTGGTAATTACAATTACAATACTTGTAATTACAAATACAACACTAGTAATTACAAATACAATACAAGTAATTACAAATACATCACTAGTAATTACAAATACAATACCAGTAATTTCAAATACAATACAAGTAATTACAAATACAGTGGCAGTAATTACAAATACAACACTAGTAATTACAAATACAACACCAGTAATTACAAATACAACACCAGTAATTATAAATACAATACCAGTAATTACAAATACAATACTGGTAATTACAAATACAACACCAGTAATTACAAATACAATACTAGTAATTACAAATACAACACCAGTAGTTACAAATACATCACTAGTAATTACAAATACAATACTGGTAATTACAAATACAACACCAGTAATTACAACACCAGTAATTACAAATACAATACCAGTAATTACAAATACAATACTGGTAATTACAATACTTGTAATTACAAATACAACACTAGTAATTACAAATACAATACCAGTAATTTCAAATACAATACAAGTAATTACAAATACAGTGGCAGTAATTACAAATACAACACTAGTAATTACAAATACAACACCAGTAATTACAAATACAACACCAGTAATTACAAATACAACACTAGTAATTACAAATACAATACAAGTAATTACAAATACAATACAAGTAATTACAAATACAATACAAGTATGTATACATACAATAAAAGTAATTACAAATACAATACACATAATAGCAAATAGAACACAAGTAATTACAAATATAATGCAAGTAATTAAAAATACAACACTAGTAATTAAAAATACAACACTAGTAATTACAAATACAACATCAGTAATTACAAATACAACACCAGTAATTACAAATACAACACCAGTAATTACAAATACAACACCAGTACTTACAAATACAACACCAGTACTTACAAATACAACACCAGTAATTACAAATACAACACCAGTAATTACAAATACAACACCAGTAACTACAAATACAACACCAGTAATTACAAATACAATACCAGTCATTATAAATACAAACACCAGCAATTACACATACAACATTATAATTACAAATATAATACAAGTAATTACAAATACAATACTGGTAATTACAAATACAATACAAGTAATTACAAATGATTAGATTTTGTTTTCTATAGTGACATACTATACTATAGACATTGTAATCTTGAATACAAGAATATGTATATAAGCCATATATATTCTTTCGTAAGCTTAAATGTATTACCAAGGTTTTAAATATTTGCAGCATTAATTGCATATTGGGCAGTTGATTTACTATATTCTGATTTATGATGGAGCATGCATATAAACAATTTCTTACCTGTATGGACGAGACATGCTGTTTGTAATGGTGGACATTTAAAATATTATATAGAACAACAGAAAGCTTTTATTTATTTTACAACAATTGCGAAGCAAGTTCTAACAACTTATATTAATCACTCTCGTTGGCGCGGATGAAAGCGTAAATGTGGTCATTTGTGTCGGAGGAAACCGGAGTACCTGGAGAAAACCCACTTGTCTAATCTGGCGACCACTGTACCATCTCGCATACTTCCTAGTCCGAGGATCGAACCCGGGTTGCATTGGTGAGAAGCGAGTGCGCTCACTGTGCTAATCGGGCAGTCAAGGAAGACTCTTGTACAGCAAGGGTAATGTTTTATGTTATGGTGAAAAGATAGTTCATGTCAGATAATTATGGACCCTCTAGTAGGATGGGCCTCCCTGTTGGAAGATACTACACATGTATGGAAAACACGAATAAAAGTAAACTGTTTGTTTATTATAGTGTTACCCCTATTTAAAGGGCCAGCCATTTCTGACTTATGAGACACTTTTTATGAACATCAGTACTTCCCGAATCCTATGCTGGTATGCCAGACACCAGGCTGATATACAATCGGTAACCATTATGTAACTAGATGGCGGCTCACCAACCGGCTATATCAGAGCAAACCCCTGACGAGGTTCGAACCTTCGAGCTCCCGCTCCATAGGCGGACGCCGTAACCACTAAGCCACAGAGACGAATATGTGAAAAGTAAATTAGAATTGTCATTTTTAGATATTCTTTCACTGTTTCAGGGGATACTGATAAACTGAGTGCATTGATACGTCACCAGTCATCGTCTGTGAAGTCACGCACGTGCAGCCTGCTGGGAAACGTAATGAAGCACAATGCACAGATGTACACATTCGTCAAACAACGGGAAAAACTCTTCGACGGTTTATTGGCATGTCTCAAAGATGAAGATCAAAATGTGCGGAAGGTAAGTGCTCTGTGACTACCATACTTATTGGCGTTTAACGATGTTATTGTACAATGTAACAGGCCGCGGCCTCCATCTTCGAGTCGTGTAGGTTGCTGACCTGTAACTTATCATCACTGATGGTCACGGGTTTGAGCTCCACTCAGGCCGTGTCTCATTTATATGAAAAAATTGGCAGTTTCTTACAGAGGTTGGTGTACCAAGTACTGGTTAATTGCTGGAGTCTGCCCAGGAAAGGTGTTGTTAGGTAAACTGTCCGTCGGCGATATAGCCCAAAATGGTGCTGATGCAGGCGTAAGACCCGAACAAACAAACATGTAGAATATACCCCCCCACCCCCATCTTCAAATATGTATAGCACACCATATGGTTACTGGTTTGAGCCTCGCTCAGGCCGTTTCTCATTTATATGAAAAAATTGGCAGTTCCTTATGGAGGTTGGTTCACCAAGTACTGGTTAACTGCTGGAACCGGGCCCAGGAAAAGGTGTTGTTAGGTAAACTGTCCGTCGACGATATAGCCCAAAATAGTGCTGATGCAGGCATAAGACCTGAACAAACATGTAGAATATAACCCCCCCCCCCCCCCCCCATCTTCAAATATGTATAGCACACCAAACAGCCTTGTTGATTCAAGGTCAAGGTCACAAGTGGAGGTCAACAGTAGATGTCTTCACCAAATCTGTTGAACTGCTCTTATAATTAGAAATAAATTGATTTAAATATTTATATACGTCTGTTCAGGATTCTATTATTTTTCCCATATGCCGTAATGCGTATTGATTTGGTGTCGCTTTGCATCACAAGCTATAGAACAACTCACAGAATAGTAACATTGACATACCGATTAAATATGGAAATAGCAAAATTTGAAATTCTGACTTCAAACAGAGATAAATCGAAATAATATAAAAGGCTGACCCTTTCTTAAATTTTTCTTACGGTTTTTATAATATAGTTTTAGATAAATTATTGTCCGCCTCCGTGGTCGAGTGGTTACGGTCACTGACTTGTATACCACTGTAACCTATCATCACTCATGGTCACGGGTTCGAGCCCCGCTCAGGCCATGTCTCATTTATATGAAAAAGTTGGCAGTTTCTTACGGATGTTTGTGCACCCAAGTACTGGTTAACCGCTGGAGCCTGCCCAGGAAAGGTGTTGTTAGGTAAACTGCCCGATATAGCCTGAAATGGTGCTGATGCAGGCGTAAAACCCGAAATATAACATAACATAAATTATCTTCTTAAGTGAAAACAATATTGCAATTGCACGGGTAAGTTTGCTTAGTGACGATGCTATGCATCAGGCCAGGGATCATTCTAGAGGGCAATGTGGGCGAAATTGTCGACTTTGCCCTCTGTGGGGGGGGTGTGCACTTCTCCCCAAACTTTTACTATTTTCATACTATTTTGTTCAGTAAGATGCACTGGCCCGTTATAAAGCACTCCTTCCATTCAAATTTCATAACACAATTTAAGGACACGATTGTGCTTTCTCACTTCTCCCAAAAATTCTGACCTAGAATGAACCCTGCAGGCATGTAATACAAGCAGGGTTACTGCTTAAATAAAATCGGGACTCTTTCTGCATCATCCACTCTTCTAAAAAAATAATTACTTCAGTCTACATCTGTGTGGCGTCCGTTGTCCAGTGGTAGAGCGTCAGATTTGGAATCAAATGGTCCCAGGTTCGATACTCGGTCAGACCACGTATGTAGTGTCATTGAGCTAGGCACCTCGCACACATTGCTTAGTACTGGGTTAACCGCTTAGGTCGGCTAAGCCTGCCCAGGAACACATGTGTAGGTGCCCTCAAGGGGTTTGACATTAATGGAACATACATACCTCTTTTGAAGACCTGGCTTATCTGGGCAAATAATAGCGATAAATAATAAAACACACATACACACAGTAGTCTTAAAAAGAAATATTGATTCGATACATTTAGTTTTCATCTGGCCTTATTGTTAAGAACATTTGCAATTGACGATATTATTTTGGTGTTTTGTCCACCAGGGGGCGAGCTACGCAGTGGGTAATGCAGCCTTCCACAACGACAGCCTCTACGTGAAGTTAAAACCATCCATACCACAGCTTGTTGAGCTTCTGAAAGACCCAGTCTCAAAAACCAGAATCAACGCCGCTTGTAAGTTAAATATGACATATTATTGTAACAAAATGAACAAGTTATCTTCATGGAGTGACAATTGTGATAATACCGGTAGGTGTGGACGCTTGAATAAAAATATGTTAGTGTCAATCAATCAATTTATGCAAGCAGTTTCAAGCATTAACCCTTTGCAAGCTAGCGACAGAGCCAGCCAAATCAGACGGAACAGAACAGCATAGAGTCAGCCAAATCAGGCTGAACAGAACAGCATAGAGCCAGCCAAATCAGACGGAACAGAACAGCATAGAGCCAGCCAAATCAGACGGAACAGAACAGCATAGAGCCAGCTGACGGTACAGAACGTGGCTTTATTCTGTTTGCTATTCGGATAGTGGAGCTAAAACATAATAGCTGAATAGCAAACAACATAGATCCTGATCAGATGCACGCTCTTGCTGATCTGGATCTATGTTGTTTGCAACTGTGATTTTATTTACTCAGCAGGCAAAGGGTTAAGTTATGGCCTGTGATGGGATTGAATTAGTTAACTTATAGGGGCTAAAGCTGCATCTTTGAAATAGGGAGAACTTCCATGTATACAAGGGAGATGTTTAAGATACATCAGGGTGATGATTAAGGTATATAACACTGTATAAGGGAGATGTTCCATGTATATAAGGGAGATGTTTCATGTATATAAGGGAGATGTTTAAGATACATCAGGGTGATGATTAAGGTATATAACACTGTATAAGGGAGACGTTTCATGTATATAAGGGAGATGTTTCATGTATATAAGGGAGATGTTTCATGTATATAAGGGAGATGTTTCATGTATATAAGGGAGATGTTCCATGTATATAAGGGAGATGTTGCATGTATATAAGGGAGATGTTTCATGTATATAAGGGAGATGTTGCATGTATATAAGGGAGATGTTGCATGTATATAAGGGAGATGTTGCATGTATATAAGGGAGATGTTTCATGTATATAAGGGAGATGTTGCATGTATATAAGGGAGATGTTGCATGTATATAAGGGAGATGTTGCATGTATATAAGGGAGATGTTGCATGTATATAAGGGAGATGTTTCATGTATACAAGGGAGATGCTCCATGTATATAAGGGAGATGTTTCATGTATATAAGGGAGAAGATTCCTGTATATTATATAAGATTTATATAAGATTTCTGCATGGTTGCAAATGTTTAAATGTATATTATAAGATACATGTACATTGTATCTGAATTATGAATGTGGAAGTCGTGATAGCACAGTGGTAGCGTATTCGCTAAGTGCTTAACGGATGGTGTTCGCGCCAAGCTGTAGCCTTTATGATTATGCCTTTAGACAAGGCATTTAAATTGGACATTGACTCTTCTCTATCCATTGTGGTGATGGATTCCACCAGGAATAAGGTCTCGAATATATATTTTATATATAAATTTTGCTGTCCGATTAGCGCAGTGGTTAGTGCGCTCACTTCTCACCAATGCGACCCGGGTTCGATCCTCGGACCGGGAAGTATGTGAGATGGTACGGTGGTCGCCATATCGGACAGGTGGGTTTTCTCCGGGTACTCCGGTTTCCTCCCACATGAATGACCACATATACGCTTTCATCCACGCCAACGAGAGTGATTAATATAAGTTGCTAAAACTTGCTTCGCAATCGTTGTAAAATAAATAAAAGCTTATAAAAATGATGATGATGATTGAGCTTATTTACCCTCGCCTCCGGCGAACCATGTGGGTGAGCGTACTAAGAAGTTTAGTTAACACTCCTATGTTATAAACTAAGGTGATTAAGTTGTGTGTGTTAATAATACGATTTGAATGCTCAGCCCGGCCATAGATTAGGCTACAAGCACCAAAATGTATAAGGGTCAGTACAGTATAAAAATGAATTATGAATGTTTTGCTTTTTATTATTACTGCCATGTATCATTTACAGGTGCCTTGGGCAATCTAGGTCTACATTCCGGAACTCTGTGTTTTCAACTGAAGAAATGCAAAGTTGTTCAAAGGTAACGATCATTGAAAATTAACTGATATTTTCCCAGTAAAATGATTGGAGGTCACACCATCTGAAATTTCAGAACTTAAGTAATATTTATATAATTTTAAATATATGTACTTTAATATGAACTAGAGGATCGCACTTGGAGAGTTGCATAACCCCTCACTGGCATTTGACACAAGAACAATGGTTGATTTTACATGACCTTGATTTGACCTTGAAAATCATACCATCAGGTTGGGGTGGGGGTGGGGGATTATGTCCTAGCTGTACATCTCGTCAGGGGGATTTGTCCGCGATGGTCCGATGGATCTTGTCCGTACGCCATGCAGTAGAAATGGTGTTTCTGAAGATAATCCAAGGTATGAAGTATGTATAGGAAAATGGTATACGTCAATATTTATGAAACTAACATTATTCTGAATCATTATTTCAGTTTGGTGTATGCGGCGTGTCATGACAGCCAGCCAAGTGTTCAAATCAGTGCCCTTATGTCTCTACGCACATTGTCCAAACAGGATGATCTCAAAAAGGTAACATCAATTCAAATCGATGCCAATATGTCTCTACACACATTACCGGTACATGTCTATATGCACTGTGTGTTATATCTCTACACACACTACCGGTGCATGCCTATTTGCACTGTGTGTTATATCTCTACACACATTACCAATGCATGTCTATATGCACTGTGTGTTATATCTCTACACACACTACCGGTGCATGCCTATTTGCACTGTGTGTTATATCTCTACACACATTACCGGTGCATGCCTATATGCACGGTGTGTTATGTCTCTACACACATTACCGGTACATGTCTATATGCACTGTGTGTTATGTCTCTACACACATTACCGGTGCATGTCTATATGCACTGTGTGTTATGTCTCTACACACACTACCGGTACATGTCTATATGCACTGTCTGTTATGTCTCTACACACATTACTGGTACATGTCTATATGCACTGTCTGTTATATCTCTACACACATTACCGGTGCATGCCTATATGCACTGTCTGTTATATCTCTACACACATTACCGATGCATGCCTATATGCAGTGTGTTATGTCTCTACACACATTACCAATGCATGTCTATATGCACTGTGTGTTGTGTCTCTACACACATTACCGGTGCATGTCTATATGCACTGTGTGTTATGTCTCTACACACATTACCAATGCATGCCTATATGCACTGTCTGTTATGTCTCTACACACATTACCGGTGCATGCCTATATGCACTGTGTGTTATGTCTCTACACACATTACCGGTGCATGCCTATATGCACGGTGTGTTATGTCTCTACACACATTACCGGTGCATGTCTATATGCACTGTGTGTTATGTCTCTACACACATTACCAATGCATGCCTATATGCACTGTCTGTTATGTCTCTACACACATTACCGGTGCATGCCTATATGCACTGTGTGTTATGTCTCTACACACATTACCGGTGCATGCCTATATGCACGGTGTGTTATGTCTCTACACACATTACCGGTGCATGTCTATATGCACTGTGTGTTATATCTCTACACACATTACTGTTGCATGCCTATATGCACTGTGTGTTATGTCTCTACACACATTACTGGTACATGCCTATATGCACTGTGTGTTATGTCTCTACACACATTACTGGTACATGTCTATATGCACTGTGTGTTATATCTCTACACACATTACTGTTGCATGCCTATATGCACTGTGTGTTATGTCTCTACACACATTACCGGTGCATGCCTATATGCTCGGTGTGTTATGTCTCTACTCACATTACCGATGCATGTCTATATGCACTGTGTGTTATGTCTCTACACACATTACCGATGCATGCCTATATGCACTGTGTGTTATGTCTCTACACACATTACCGATGCATGCCTATATGTACTGTGTGTTATGTCTCTACACACATTACCGATGCATGCCTATATGCACTGTGTGTTATGTCTCTATACACATTACTGGTGCATGTATATATGCACTGTGTGTTATGCCTCTACACACATTACCGATGCATGCCTATATGCACTGTGTGTTATGTCTCTACACACATTACCAATGCATGCCTATATGCACAGTGTGTTATGTCTCTACACACATTACCGGTGCATGCCTATATGCACAGTGTGTTATGTCTCTACACACATTACCGATGCATGCCTATATGCACTGTGTGTTATGTCTCTATACACATTACCGGTGCATGTATATATTCACTGTGTGTTATGTCTATACACACATTACCGATGCATGCCTATATGCACTGTGTGTTATGTCTCTACACACATTACTGGTGCATGCTTATATGCACAGTGTGTTATGTCTCTACACACATTACCGGTGCATGCCTATATGCACGGTGTGTTATGTCTCTACACACATTACTGGTGCATGCCTATATGCACTGTGTGTTATATCTCTACACACATTACTGGTGCATGTCTATATGCACTGTGTGTTATGTCTCTACACACACGACTGTACTGCTGCTCACTAATGCTTCACATTGTCAGCAGTTTTTACCTTGAACTTTGACCTTTTCTGTGGACAAAATCTTATGAAATATCTTAAATACTTTTGCCATATATTCTTCATCTCTTCACAGGTTATACTAAATGTCACACATTAAAGCAGCATTACATCGTATGAAATAAAAGATATTTGAAAAATTCCATTTTTACGTATGGGTAGCAATGCTGCTACACATTCTAACATTATACTTTGTATGCTTATGTCCATTTAGTAAACAGTGTTTTTTTGCGATAACACAAACTCGAAACCGAAGTAGGACTTTCCGAGTCGATCGGTCACGCACTTGTTTACAACCGGAACGCATTGTCCGCACTTGTTTACAACAGGAATGCATTGTCCCATGTTGTCTTTTTTAATTAAATTACTTGATATGTTGATTCATACCTCTGTTAGCTAAGTCTTTTAGGGACATTTCTACATCCCCGCAAGGGCTTCGACATTAGAGGAAGATAGATAGATAGTCTTTCATTTTCAAAATATATACGTTGTTTTCTACATCCTCTGTTGTTTCACGCATGCGCGCTGTGCGTGTTGACATTTCGTGTGTTGATAAACAAATTCGCGTATACGACGGTTTAAATTTATTGGAATTTTATCGTTTCTGAGCGACTATTTCGATTTTTGTAAACACACACACATTAGTATTTTACCCAAAACATCCTTTATTATGATGTAATGCTGCTTTAAGCCTCCTAGTCACTAGTTCTCCACAATTACACAGTAGCGTTACATTTACCACAACCTGTTTGGCAGTGTATTCTTTTCAGTCGAATGTTGGCGTTCTATTGGCGTTTCTCATGTGTCTTCAATATTAATGCTGTTCTATTCATTCTGTACTCTTTTAGGAAATGTCATCAACAAAAACTGTGGACAAGTTATCAGAGTTGACCTCATCTACACCGCGACCTTCATCAGCGACCCCAAGGTCAAACAGCGTTCTATCATCCAGCCTCCAGAGCAGCTGGGGACACACCAGTTCCAATGCCGTACTTAGCCATTGTAGTAAACTGATAAACATACTTCAAGGGAGATCCAGTTGAGCCAGGGACCAGGTGAACAGCTACGCCAGTGTATATAAATGACGAAACATTGTTGAGGAATGATCTGGTTAACCTTGGACCAAGTCATGTATTTATTTCAACATGTAGGGCTCAAGCTGCAGGGTTCAAGGGAAGAAATAATCTCTTCAAGCTGCATCATTTGTCCCTATTTTCAATTTAGGGCAATGCGTTTTCATATAAAATATATATTGAGAGCTTGGTTGAGATGCTGAATTTGTATGTAATATAACCAACTCTTCTACATGTTTTAGAGAACTAGCCTAAAGCCTGGCCTGGATAAAGGTTAAAACAAGTGTAACAAATAGATATACATTCATAAAGGAAGGTCCAGTTAGGGATCCGAGTATCATCAATAACATCACTAATAGATGATAAGTCAAGCGTTTTACGTTTATTTATCGTCGCTACCGGTTGCCCATATGAGCGACGCCTCCTGAAGAGATTAGTCATTTTAGATTTTTGGAGGATAGTGCAATGATACAGACAGAGAGGCATTCCATGCAGAGTCTCCTCTGGTTCTTTTACGTGCACGGTGTACAGCACCGACACCAGACCTCGGTTTAAAGTCCCATCTGAAAGACTGTTAATTTTATTAGGGTCAGACGGGGGATCGAACCTGCAATCCCTGGATTACCAGTCCAGCATGTTACCACTGGACTACAGATCTGTCTGTAAGTCAAGTGACAATTTACCCTCTTTATAAGGCAGGACAGTTAGGACTTTAGAAAGTGTTGCAAGATACAATTGTCTATAGCCATATTTATAGAATGTCCGCTTCCTTCAAGACGAACAAGGTATCGGGACAGCTACATTTGTTATAGAATATAGCAATTGTGCCGAAATACCTGATAATTGACATTTAGTTATACAAATATATTTTAGCTCGATTGCGAAACATGTTCTGATAACTTATATTAATCACTCTCGAGACCTCATTCCTCATGGAATCCATCGCCACGAGGGAGAGAGAAGAGGCAACGTGGAATTTAAATGCCTTGCCTAAGGGCACAATCGTTACGGCTCCAGCGGGGCTCGAACTCCGGACCGTTCGCACCTGAAGCGAATGCGCATCCACTGCGCTATCACGACTTCCACTTGACATTTACATACGTATGTATCTGCAGATAGATCACGTCTGTCAATGTGGCTCCAATGTTGAACAGGCAACCAAATAGGCAACAACAATGTCACTAAAACATGCTTTATTGAACGGGCACACTGATTCTGTCACCAAGGTCCTCTTTGTTAACCAGGCGCCCAGGCAGACCAAATATGCTGCTGAGCCGCCCCCTTTGTTCAATGGGCAAGCAGATATCGCGTTGTCAATAATACCACATGGTGCATTAGTAACATAGCTGTTCTATTCATTGAAACAGACGTGAATACAGTTAAACCTGTCGTAAGCAGCTAGCCAAGGGAACCACAGAAAGTGGCTGCTTAGCACAGGTGGCTGCTTAATAGAGGTCAAATGTATAGTAAAACAACATATTGGGAATCTGGAAACTGGCTGCTTAATACAGGTTGGCTGCTTAATAGAGGTGACCACTAACACAGGTTTGACTATGCATGTTTAACAGCAACTTCTGTACCATTTATGGTCATTTAAAGCTTTGAAACCCTCAGAAAATGCAACGAAAATATAAGATATAAAATCAACATGTGTTGTGTTTATAGGGGTATACAAATACATTTGAACTGTTTGACGTAAGTGTGGAGGCCTTTGGGCTCCCCACACACAGATATATTGCATGCCCCAATAAATGCAACATTGATTTGATTCCCTAAGTGTTCGTTAGAATATATTGAGCTGTTATAATTAATGATTTCATTTATTATTTAGCATTGGTTGACTTTATGTTAAACTAAATTTGTTATTGATACAATTATCTAATACTAGTTTCATACATTACCCCCCTCTGGAATAATTGCATATATTACACCCCTCCCCCTGGAATAATTGCATATATACCCCCTCCCCCTGGAATAATTGCATACATTACCCCCTCGCCCTGGAATAATTGCATATATTACCCCCTCCTGCAATAATTGCATACATTACCCCCTCCCTCTGCAATAATTGCATACATTACCCCCTCCCTCTGGAATAATTGCATACATTACCCCCTCCCTCCTGCAATAATTGCATACATTACCCCCCCTCCTGCAATAATTGCATACATTACCCCCTCCCTCTGCAATAATTGCATACATTACCCCCTCCCTCTGCAATAATTGCATACATTACCCCCTCCCTCCTGCAATAATTGCATACATTACCCCCTCCCTCTGCAATAATTGCATACATTACCCCCTCCCCCTGCAATAATTGCATACATTACACCCTCCCTCTGCAATAATTGCATACATTACCACCCTCCCCCTGCAATAATTGCATACATTACACCCTCCCCCTGCAATAATTGCATACATTACACCCTCCCTCTGCAATAATTGCATACATTACCACCCTCCCCCTGCAATAATTGCATACATTACCACCCTCCACCCTGGAATAATTGCATACATTACCACCCTCCCCCTGGAACCATTTGACTGGTAATCCAGGGATCGCAAGTTCGATCCCCCGTCTAACCCTAATACATCTTACAGTCTTTCAGATGGGACTTTAAACTGATGTCTCGTGTCGGTGCTTTACACAGTGCACGTAAGAGAAACGGAGGAGACTCTGGAATGGGTCCCTGTATCGTTGTACTATCCTCCAAAAATCTAAAATGACTAATCTCTTCCGGAGGCGTCGCTCATAATATGGGCAACCGGTAGCGACGATAAATACATGTAAAACACATGCCTCGTCCCACATTCCATAGGGGTACATGGGAGAGAACTCTTACAATGTTTCATTGTGGATATTTCTAGAACCCAAGGGAGAGAAATCATTCCATTTCTAGAACCCAAGGTAGAAGTTATTCCATTTCTAGAACCCAAGGTAGAAGTCGTGGCATTTCTTAGAGCCCAAGGGAGAGAAGTCATTCCATTTCTTAGAGCCCAAGGGAGAGAAATCGTTCCATTTCTAGAGCCCAAGGGAGAGAAATCGTTCCATTTCTAGAGCCCAAGGGAGAGAAATCGTTCCATTTCTAGAGCCCAAGGGAGAGAAATCGTTCCATTTCTAAAGCCCAAGGGAGAGAAATCGTTCCATTTCTAGAGCCCAAGGGAGAGAAATTGTTCCATTTCTAAAGCCCAAGGGAGAGAAATCGTTCCATTTCTAAAGCCCAAGGGAGAGAAATTGTTCCATTTCTAAAGCCCAAGAGAAAGGTCATTCCATTTCTAGAGTCTAAGGGAAACACCTTGTTCCATTTCTAGAGTCTAAGGGAAACACCTTGTTCCATTTCTAGAGTCTAAGGGAAACACCTTGTTCCATTTCTAGAGTCTAAGGGAAACACCTTGTTCCATTTCTAGAGTCCAAGGGAAACACCTTGTTCCATTTCTAGAGTCCAAGGGAAACACCTTGTTCCATTTCTAGAGTCCAAGGGAAACACCTTGTTCCATTTCTAGAGTCCAAGGGAAACACCTTGTTCCATTTCTAGAGTCCAAGGGAAACACCTTGTTCCATTTCTAGAGTCCAAGGGAAACACCTTGTTCCATTTCTAGAGTCCAAGGGAAACACCTTGTTCCATAGGGGAATAGTTTATGAAATATACAATAATCAAGCATGACACTTATAATAACATTTTACGTAACATTTAAAAAAACAAACTGTAATTGCTCTTCCGCCATACTTTTTTGTTGTACTGTTGCAACATTCAGTAGTAACAGGAAATATTGATCATTCTACATTCATAAATTCATAATGCATCTGTCTAACACAATATGTGAATGGAACATCGAGGTCATAACCACGTAAATAGCAGGTTATGGTTTAAGGGGAACATATAAATCTGGAAATGTAATTATGAAAAAAGCTGGGTTGTCTCCCCTTCTGCAAATAGTGTGGCATTTAGGAATACATATTTTTTCAGTTTTCAGTTTTGAGATGCCATGGAGTAACTCATTTATTTGTTTTTTCACGAATACATATTCTGTTAGAAAGGGTTATTCATCAGTTTTACTCTAGTTGCTTAGTAACATTTTCCGTAGCCTAATCCGTCCTTTAAAACTAATGATCTGTGTGCAAGGCCATGTACTTGTATAATGTTTGTTAGCTATGTGTTGTTGTTTTCTCACATTTGAATACATGTATATAAAAAATGCAGTAAAAGGTACAACTTAACTTTCTTGTGTTGTTGTATTTAGAATATGTGTACCAGGTTCAGTTTGCTTTGAATAAGAACAGTAATTGATATTGTGTTAGTTCCTGTCTGTTCCCAGCATGGTACGTCGTTGCCTTAGTGGTGCAAGTACTACAGTATCTGCATTGTAACCAATGGGTTGTCGGTTCGAGCCCTGTGGCAACCACTGCACATAGTCCACATTGGCCCGATTCCCTCTCCCTCGTGGCAATGGATTCCAATAGGAATAAGGTCTCTAGAGCAAGTTCCCCCATAGAAGCACCTCTTTATACATTGACAATGTAGTAGCCAAACCAATGTTCATAATAAAGGCCAGAATCCCATGTAGTCCCAGTAATATCCATGGAGGTGGGATATATATGGCAACTACGTATCCACTGCATGATTGCTAAATGGCTGTCGTTTGTATGATGGGGTAGGAGATTCCCAGGCCGGATGATGGGGTAGGAGATTCCCTGGCCGGATGATGGGGTAGGAGATTCCCTGGCCGGATGATTGGGTAGATTCCCTGGCCAGATGATGGAGCAGGAGATTCCCTGGCTGGATGATGGGGTAGGAGATTCCCTGGCCGGATGATGGGGTAGGAGATTCCCTGGCCGGATGATGGGGTAGGAGGTTCCCTGGCCGGATGATGGGGTAGGAGATTCCCTGGCCGGATGATGGGGTAGGAGATTCCCTGGCCGGATGATGGGGTAGGAGATTCCCTGGCCAGATGATGGGGTAGGAGCTTCCCTGGCTGGATGATGGGGTAGGAGATTCCCTGGCCGGATGATGGGGTAGGAGATTCACTGGCGGGATGATGGGGTAGGAGATTCCTTGACTGGTTGATGGGGTAGGAGATTCTCTGTCCGGATGATGGGGTAGAAGATTCCCTGGCCGGATGATGGGGTAGGAGATTCCCTGGCTGGTTGATGGAGTAGGAGATTCCCTGGCCGGATGATGGGGTAGGAGATTCCCTGGCCGGATGATGGGGTAGGAGATTCCCTGACTGGTTGATGGGGTAGGAGATTCCCTGGCCGGATGATGGGGTAGGAGATTCCCTGACTGGTTGATGGGGTAGGAGATTCCCTGGCCGGATGATGGGGTAGGAGATTCTCTGGCCGGATGATGGGGTAGGAGATTCCCTGGCCGGATGGGGTAGGAGATTCCCTGGCCGGATGATGGGGTAGGAGATTCCCTGGCCAGATGATGGGGTAGGAGATTCCCTGACTGGTTGATGGGGTAGGAGATTCCCTGGCCGGATGATGGGGTAGGAGATTCCCTGGCCAGATGATGGGGTAGGAGATTCCCTGGCCGGATGATGGGGTAGGAGATTCCCTGGCCGGATGATGGGGTAGGAGATTCCCTGGCCGGATGATGGGGTAGGAGATTCCCTGGCCAGATGATGGGGTAGGAGATTCCCTGGCCAGATGATGGGGTAGGAGCTTCCCTGGCCGGATGATGGGGTAGGAGATTCCCTGGCCAGATGATGGGGTAGGAGATTCACTGGCGGGATGATGGGGTAGGAGATTCCCTGACTGGTTGATGGGGTAGGAGATTCTCTGGCCAGGTGATGGGGTAGGAGATTCCCTGGCCGGATGATGGGGTAGGAGATTCCCTGGCCGGATGATGGGGTAGGAGATTCCCTGGCCGGTTGATGGGGTAGATTCCCTGGCCAGATGATGGGGTAGAAGATTCCCTGGCCGGATGATGGGGTAGATTTCCTGGCGATGATGGGGATCCTGGCCAGATGATGGGGTAGGAGATTCCCTGGCGGATGATGGGGTAGGAGATTCCCTGGCCGGATGATGGGGTAGATTCCCTGGCCAGATGATGGGGTAGATTCCCTGGCCAGATGATGGGGTAGATTCCTGGCCGGATGATGGGGTAGGAGATTCCCTGGCCGGTGATGGGGTAGGAGATTCCCTGGCCGGATGATGGGGTAGGAGATTCCCTGGCCAGATGATGGGGTAGGAGCTTCCCTGGCTGGATGATGGGGTAGGAGATTCCCTGGCCGGATGATGGGGTAGGAGATTCACTGGCGGGATGATGGGGTAGGAGATTCCTTGACTGGTTGATGGGGTAGGAGATTCTCTGTCCGGATGATGGGGTAGAAGATTCCCTGGCCGGATGATGGGGTAGGAGATTCCCTGGCTGGTTGATGGAGTAGGAGATTCCCTGGCCGGATGATGGGGTAGGAGATTCCCTGGCCGGATGATGGGGTAGGAGATTACCTGACTGGTTGATGGGTAGGAGATTCCCTGGCCGGATGATGGGGTAGGAGATTCCCTGACTGGTTGATGCGGTAGGAGATTCCCTGGCCGGATGATGGGGTAGGAGATCTCTGGCCGGATGATGGGGTAGGAGATTCCCTGGCCGGATGGGGTAGGAGGTTCCCTGGCCGGATGATGGGGTAGGAGATTCCCTGGCCAGATGATGGGGTAGGAGCTTCCCTGGCCGGATGATGGGGTAGGAGATTCCCTGGCCGGATGATGGGGTAGGAGATTCCCTGGCCGGATGATGGGGTAGGAGATTCCCTGGCCAGATGATGGGGTAGGAGATTCCCTGGCCAGGTGATGGGGTAGATTCCCTGGCCAGATGATGAAGTAGGAGATTCCCTGGCCGGATGATGGGGTAGATTCCCTGGCCAGATGATGGGGTAGGAGATTCCCTGGCCAGATGATGTGGTAGATTCCCTGGCCAGATGATGGGGTAGGAGATTCCCTGGCCAGATGATGGGGTAGGATGGCCGGATGATGGAGTAGGAGTTTCCCTGGCCGGATGATGGGGTAGG